>CM076584.1:995971694-996391301 GCA_034641835.2 Pinus albicaulis
TTTTCCAAGCCAATGCAAACAAGTCTTTTACTCAGAGGTTCCAGGTGAGAAAAAATGGTCATTTTCTATTAGATATGATCCAAGAGGAAGGCCAGTAGAGTATACTGTAGAGGAAGAAGATGACATTGATCAAGAAGAAGATGATGCAGTGGCAGATGAGCAGGAAGATGCATTGACAGACGAAGAAGATATCTTAGAAGATGAACCAGGCATAGGAGATGAGGCAACAATTATTGATGATGATGTCGATGAGGATATTATTGAAAATGACATAATTGATGATGATGATGATGATGACATGGTCGATCATTTCAACACCGTTTCTAATTCAGATGTTGATATAGATGTCGATCAGTTGGATGAAGATCAAGAAGATACAGAAGAAGAACATTGATATAGATGTTATGTTCGAGTATGAGCTGGTATGTTATAAATTTATATTTTAATATGTAGGAATTATTGTCTGTTAGGAAAAATACTGAGAGGGGGGGTGAATCAGTATTTAGGGCTGACTGAAAACTTTTCACCAGAGATCTTATTATGATGTTAATTATTTACTTAGATTATTGCATCATTCTTTTAGTAAACATGTGAAAAGAAATAAGAGAATAAGCCATTACACAAAAGGAACACATATGAACACCAGTATTTAAGGTGGAACCCAATTTGGGAGAAAACCACCATTGTTGTCGTCTCAGTCTTCAATATTTATTATAAAGAAAACATCTTACAATTTTGTGTTGGCGCAGACTCATACTAGCACGCAGGCACCAACCTACAAAAGGCTTCAACCTTCTCTTGTTCTCCAGCCTCTCCTGGAAGGGAGCTTCGACCCCCTGATTTAACACCATCTTGAACTGGCAGAAAGCTTCCACTTCTATGCAAAAGACTTCAACCCTCAAATCCACCGAATTTCTTCAATTTCTTCATCAAACTTGCATCAGATATTTATTATTTCTTTGTTGATCTTCCTAGAGCTTTTTCATTTCCTCGATCAACTCCATAGGTGCATCATGGATTTAGCATTATCAGACAACAAATTTCGATCATGCAGATCTCATAAAGATATTTTTATTTACAATGCCTCTGCATGCACACCTCGTACTATGATTCTCATCACCTTATATAGTTTTCGCCTTTATTGAAACCATGGGTCAAAACCATTCAATTGCTAATGGTATTATTAAAAGTCGAACCAATCCAAATTGAAATCCAGATCTTTTTTCTTCCATGCTCGAATTGTCCCAAAGGTAATCTCTATCTCCGCCAAATAATACTATAGCCAAGGTAAAGTACCAATAACATGCCGCTGATGGTTTTCTTTCTTTTATTTATCAAATTCGTGGAATTTGATAAATAAATATTATTCAAAACCTTTGGCAATTAAATATATAATATAAATTTATAGTAATAACCATCACTTTTATCAAAAGGATTTTAAATAGACCTTTGGTTCTGGCCCCACATACATAATCGACGGCCCAATCAATATAATTTAAAAAACTAGGGCCCATCGCTTACAATCGTTTCCATCCAACGGCGGAGAACACATCGCTCGGCATCAGATGATCCGATGGATATCATTCCTTGATGATGCACGGATGATAACGCGGGATGGCGCACCGTACCTTGGGTAACTTTCGCGCATCTATAGCAAATGAACACCGTCCGATGACCCCTTCCCAGATCAACGGTGCTTATCAATATCGCTAGGCATCCTGGGTCAAGCAATAACGCGCGATGGCGCGTAGTGACAAGCGGTTTTGTGGAGTCGTACAAGGACGCGTGTCACGCGTTCTATGGAATCACTCCCAACCTCTTGAAAACTGCTTGCCCGTCGAAGGTGGTGCGATAGAAACCACAAACCACCTTTACTGTTTACTCAGTCACGGTTCCGCTCTTCCACACAGGGTTCCGTCGCGCTTCCGTTTGTTATGTTCCACCTCTTTCCTTCCAGGTTCCGTTCATGATTCCAAAGGGTTAGTCTGTGTTCCACCGAAATTTCAATGCCAAATATTTTTTTTTAGTTCTTTCGCGTTATAACTGGTTTGCTCTCGCTCCTCGTTCCTTTCTCCATGAAATCCAGTCATCTCCTTACTAATAGCATAGACCCTTCCATCATATATTTAACGAATATATATAACTCCACTGTCTACCAGTTTGGATACACTATCAACCGTATTAACATCGGTTCCTCGATCAACATACAGAGCACAGGGTTTCTTACGGATGTCAATTATCCTTCATCAGGATGCATACATATGTTCACACATGAATTAACTCATCCTTATTTATATTGATTCTCCATTAAATACAGAGCTTGCCATCAAGGATAATCATATAATAGGATATAGGAAACATATTGCCAACATTTTCTTTAAATAATTTACTAATTATGCGGGTTTGTTGCATGTTGTTTATTATTTCAAACCAATAAATAATGGCCTTAATATTGTTTATTATTTCACAGGATTCGCAGGATTCATTTGATTCTATGGTCAGGTCTCTGAAAAAACCAATTAAACACTTAAATAGTCAAGATCTGGAAGACAAGATTTACCCCCACCATAAATTGCTGAAAAACCGGCCTTTAGTTCAGCTTGCTGTGCTGAAGACGAGGGTGGATTTGCATGATCAGTTGAATGAAAATGAATCAGATATTCAGGATGCTTTTGAGGGCAAATCCATAAGCCCCATAGATGAAGATCCCATTGCTGCAGAATTTCTATCTGCGTTGAAGCACAAGTATAGTGTTGTATCAGAATACAAATTAGAGGATAACTATACCAAGTCTAAATCAACTGAATCCAGTTCTAGTGCTCTTGAACTTACCAAATTAAAGCCAGAAGCAGGATTTACAATCTCTAATGGGAACGGGTATGGTAGTTCCAACATTGGATTGGATGTCTAGAGCTCTACAATAGGCACTGGACCTGATCGTAATGAACCCTAACTAATTCAATGTGATGAAAATATGGACTTTGATGATGATCAGGAAAACAAGCCAGAGCATTTTGGCAATATTGAAGAAACTGAAGAGGTTTCCTGTGATCGATTGAATCAACTCAGATATAAGACATCTACTGCAGGCTGGTTTGTATCAGAAGGAGAATCGGTGTTGCTTTCCCATGATGATGGATGCTGCTCTTTTCATGATATAGCAAATTCAGAGGTGTGGAGGTTTTAATTATTGTACTTAATTTTGGGGTTTATGGGTGTTATAATTTATACATTTTGGGATTTTCTATTAGAAATAGGGAAAAGCCTAGGGGTTAGATTATTCTCATGGTTTAAATTTATATATTTGAAATAAAATTCACCAATTTCTATTTAAAAAATGATTTTCCTAAATATTTGATGTAGTTTAAATAGGATGTAGTTCATTTCAAAAACTGTTGAAATTTTCTAGAAACTATGATTGGGATTTCAAGAATATTTATGCACTCTTTAAATTTTCCCTTAACATAAAGGGCAGTTTATGTATGAGTAATACTCAGTATTTTTTTTTTCCAATCTCCAGGAGAAGGCTGAATATAAAGCTCCATATGGGCTTACCCCAAACATGTGGGGTGATTGTTGGTTGATCAGAGCAACTGGTTCAGATGGTCGCTCTGGTAAATATGTTGTGGCAGCATCTGCAGGTTGTACATTGGACTCAGGTTTCTGTTCATGGGACTTTTATAATAAAGAAATTATGGCATTCCATACTAAATCAGAGGCCTTCACTTCAACGTCCAGTACCATCTCTCCAGTTTTGGCAGAGAGGGATGTCTCGGGGAGAAATTTTGGCTTTGCAAATGTTGTGCCAGAGAATCAAAATTGGTGGTACAGGCCATGTGGGCCTCTTATGGTATCTACTTCCAGTGCCCAAAAGACAGTTAATATTTATGATATTCGTGATGGAGATCCTGTGATTTCAATGTGTTTGTTTTCAAAGTTTAGGTTTCATAGTAAATCATCAATGGGCTCTGAAATAAGGCCACATTGAAATCTTGGATACATGTTTCATGCCAAAATCAGTTGTATCTTCCATAAATACACAATATTGTACCACTCTATATAAATCTGCTTCTCACACAATATTACATCTCCCTCATTATACAAGTGGTGTTCTTACATGCATAGCAAAGGCATTTTTTTGGCAATCATTTTTTAAGTCACTAGATATTGTGGGTACAAGGATCTAGGGTCTCCACATGAAACTGTGTTGCCCGAAGACTCACTCTGCATGTCCTTAAATTTGTAAACATAGTAGTATGCCAATGCTTCTTTCATTTTGTATGCATAAGACTATTTTTTGTCAAAGTCCATAATTGTTTTTAAGTTTTATCCATCCCAGTTTTGTTGTGAATGCACAAGTTTTTGGCTCAACACATATCTGTTATATCTTTGTACTTTTCCTTTACTAACTATTTGAAATTTCTAGTTATATTTGGAGGTGTCTTTTAAGGGATGAGGGGAATTACTTGGATTTAGTGCTGCCAGGCTTATCATTTATTCTCCAAATGAAGCCCTGTAATCTGTAACACTATATGGGCATGCAACTCACTTGTTAAAATATAGTTGATACAATATGTTGTACATGAAGCCTGGAATTGTGTACATTCCTGGAATATATTAATTTGCAGGCATGCTTAAAAGAGAGATAGGGTTTGATAAAATCAAAAACCCTGAACGTGAAGAAAAAAAAGAGGAAATTATTTTATACAGATAGAACCAAGACACTATCTCCTCATTAATAACAAAACCTCAGTCCAAAAATCATATGTGCAAATTCTAGAAGTCGAAAGTTGAAAATTTCTGAAATGGAACCAGGCCCTTTTCAAAAGAATAAATTTAGTAAAAACGAGGGTGAAGAAAGTTATCTTGTCAAAATTTCCACATACCATGTTAGCAAGGAATGACTCTGAGCCCTAAGCAGTGAGACTGAGGAATTTCTCTTTTGCTGCAGGTTGCAGTTCTCTTCTCCAACACGTTGAAAAGAAAATTCTTAGCTCTGGAGTCTGAAGCCCGAGTCACAACTTGGAAGTTGGTAAGGAAAATTATCAGGGTTGTTGCCAGTTGGCTTGGAGTTCGTAGCCTCATTAATTTTCTTTAATGCATTTCCTTCAATGCTGCAGTTGTCACTAGCCAGCAACCTTTACAATAAAATTTATTAGACCCGTCACGCTACGAGGAAAATTTGACATGATCACTGATCATTAATTTCTTATTGTGATAACAAATATTGGAGATTTACTGTCATGTTTTAAAGTTTCATTTTTTTTTTTTTAAATTGAAACCTTCGTCGGTATATCGACGCCTTGTAAGCGTCGCTCTTCTGACGTTTTGAACGATTTCCATTTTCGTCGGTCTTGTCACGTCCGTCAATATTGCGACAGTTCTAGAAACGTCGGAAGAGCGATAGCACAAAGACGTCGGAAGGGCGACGTTCAAAATTTCGGACCACATTTCGTCGAAATTGCGACATTTCTTCCTGGCGTTGATATTGCGACACTTCAGGAAAGCGTTGGTCTTGTGACACTTTTGCAATACGTCGGTCTTTTGACACTTTTGTACAGCGTCAGAATTGTGACAGTTTAGACACATCGGAAGAGCGACAGTATAAAGATGTCGGAAGAGTGACGTTCAAAACGTCGAACGACATTTCGTCGGAATGGCGACACTTTACAAACGTCGGAAGAGCGACGTTAAAAACGTCGGACCAAATTTCGTAGGAATGGTGACACTTTACAAATGTCGGTTTGGGAAACATCAGAAGATCGACGCATGTTTGGAAGTGACGGAAAAAGTGTCGGTAGTGCGACACTTTGTAAATGCGTCGGAATTGCGACGGCATGACAAACCACGTTTTTCCCGTCCGTTCATTTATGTAATGTATTGGAGGTTGCCCCCTCGAAGTGGCTTATTTCTAAGGCGTGGATATCTCTCTTCTTCTATTTTTGGAGCTGGTTACACAACAAACTCTTCTATCTATTTTCAAAGCAAGGACGTGTTGGCGAAGGCTACAAATTGCACTGGCAAGACAATCACATTTATGTTTCATGCTATTGAGGTGATAGTGAGGTCACCATTCCTCCAATATCATTAAAGGTCGCTAATTCTTGTTCTTGTCATTTGTCCCACTAAGGAACTTGCAAGTCAAGTTGTCATTGCGGCCAATGTTTTGTTTAAATTCCATGCAAATATTGGTGTACAAGTAGTTAGTGGTGGCACTAAATTACGAAGAGAACATAAATGGCTATAAAAAAATCCTTTCCAAATATTAATGGCCACTCCTAGAAGGTTTTGGGACCATATAAATAATACCCCAACTATCTCAAGTTTTTAATGGATGTGAAAGTGCTCGTACTTTGTTGAAGTCGATCATTTTCTAGATATGGGGTTCCATAGGGATATTGATAAGATAATTGTTGGTGTGCCTAAAGAGAGGCAGACACCTATTTTATATGGGGTTCCATAGGGATATTGATAAGATAATTGTTGGTGTGCCTAAAGAGAGGCATACACCTATTTTAAGCTACAATTTCAAATTAGGTTCACAAAGTTTCCAAGATTGCTTTAAAATAGGATGATGAGTTGATTAATATAGATGAAGAGGGGCAGTGAGGAAACTCACTCAAATATTTTTCAATGAGAAATTATTGCTTCACATGAGAAGAATTTTGGAATTTTTTGTGTTGTTCTTAAATAGAAACATATTTAGGGCTTGAAATTTCAAAGTCTAGGTATGGATCATTGGATGAATATGCAAGATAGATTTGATTCTTCTTTGGTGGGATTCCAACCAGATATGCACAAGGCAATGGTTGCAGCAACACTATAAGAAATAGGGAGTAATACATGTTTAAAGAATATCCTACAATGTTAACCACAATAGCCTATTCTCTTATGACAACTTCATTGTGTATTGCAACACATTTTTCAACAATACAAGAGGTGTTCAATTCGAGGAAAGTATAGCATAAAAATATAGTCCAGTTTATTGGTGCTTGCACAAGGCCACCATATTTGTGCATAGTAACCAAGTTTATGTCTAGTGGTGATTTAGTTGCATATATTCAACGCAATGGAAGCTTTTAAAAATATATTGTGAGACAAATAATGATCCAAATTTTTTCTGGATAAAATTTCTATGTGAAAGAACTCTTATACATACGGGTTGAAAACCATAGAATTATTCTTTTAGCAAATGAAAATAATGTGGTACTAAAATTTATAGAATTGAGGACCCTGCAACCACAAAGGATAGTGGAAACATTGTGTGGTTCACCTCTATACATATCACTTGAGATTATGAAATCTTAGAAGAGTGATAGTTGTGCAAGAAGTCATGAATTTTTCATATTTGAAGATTACTCGGAGAACGCAACCTCTTCTTCTCCAAAAAATTTCCCTAAAACAAAGGATTTTAACAAAAGAAGTAGTAATAAAAGGTAGGCCAAATTCAAACGTCTGTTTGAAGAGGAATTGGATATGATAACTAGTTTAATAAGCAGGATATATATATGTTTAGTTGGATGAAGCATGGTATAAATAATGATAATGATGGATTCTCTAGAACTTCTATAGAAAATGGGGTCTTTGCAAGAGTCAGCCAAGGAGGTGACTTATTGAACAAAAGAGGCTCTAAATCCTCTAGTATCCAAGAATTAAATATCTGTGATAACGAAGATGAGTCTACAGATGAAGATGATGGTGATGAAATTGATTCAGTGAAGCCTATTTTGCATAAGCAACCAATGTTCAGTCCTGTTGAAAATCATATCCAAAAACAAGTAGTGTGAAGGTTATTAGGGATGTTAATTATTTGAGCCAATCAAGATTTGACCAGCACAATATCTCACCATTGACACTCAAGGAAACCAACACAGTGGGATATGAGTGTATGACCATTGTGCAAGAATTGACTCTTACACATATTCTCAAAGGCAAGCATTTGTTGTCCAAGGCTAAAACTTGCACTAGAAAGATAGTAGCATTTATTTTATTTTTCCTACTATTGAGGTGATAGTGAAGTCACAATTACTCCAAGATCATAAAAGGTCTCCTATTATTATTCTTGTCATTTGTCCCACTAGGGAACGCGAATCAATTTTTTTTCTGAGGCCAATGTTTTGCTTAGATTCCATGAAAATATTGGTGTACAAGTAGTTGGTGGGGGCACTAAATTACCAAGAGAACATAAATGAATACAAGAAAATCCTTGCCAAATATTAATTACCACTCATGGAAGGATTTGGGACCATATAGAGAATATCTCATTTTTCTCAAGTCATTTAATGGGTGTAAAAGTTCTCGTACTTTGATGAAGTCGACCATTTGCTAGATATGGCGTTCCATAGGGATATTGATAAGATTATTGTTGGTGTGCCTAAAGCGAGGAGGACACCTATTTTAAGTTACAACTCCAGAAGAGGTTAACATAGTTTCCTTCATTTCATTAAAATAAGGTGACACATTTATTAATACAGTTTAAGAGGGTAATGAGGAAACTCATTCAAAGGCTTGTCAGTCATCACGTATTCCATCACATGAAACCAAAGTATAATAAATAATATAATAACTAATATGCAATATTTAGCCAAAATTTTTTAATTCAATGCATAATAAATAATATAATAACCACCTTTATTATAATAAAGAATAATAATAAATTATAATAATATACTTTTTTTATAATAATCTGCAATCTTTAGCCAAAAAAATTAAGCCATGAGTTGAAATCACTTTAAAGTTGAATATAAAATCTATGCGTTTACAGACAACATGCACATTAAATTCTAAACCATTGGTATCTCAAAGGTTCAAGTTCCTTGTAAAATAGTCCTAATCATGAGATCACTCAAATTCTTGAAGAAAAAGTCACTAGTGAACTTAGTTGATGGTCTGCACTAGAAGCAAGTACAAGGAAAAATGAGAAGGGAGAGGATGGCTCAAACATAAGATGTATATACATGACATATGGTGGAGTATAGGGTAAAGGAAGCCAATCATTATGTTAAAGGATGCTAACTAGATTATATGGTTTGTAGGATCTCCAACGTAGAATCAAGGAGAGTACAAAAGTGCTCAACTAGATGGTGGATTTTATGTACATGCAACAACACCTTTTAAACCTCCCAAGTAGTAACTGAACTTGGTAGTGCCAAAATTCCTTCTATGTGGAGGAACCAACCCTATTACTTTCGAAAAAATACTAGGAAACTCCTCTTTCATCCAACAATGTCTAATTAAAGTAGAGATGATGTTAGCAATTAGCCATTTTATGGAACTATGAATATGAAAAGGCTTAATAACTAAATTTGGAATTTATAGATATATACTGAATGTCAGACATGTCTCTCCCTTGAAATAGTGTTGTAGATTCTCTTTGTCCACTTCCTGGACTAGCCTCCACCCAAATAATAACTTCCTCCTTTGCAGTGAGATCCACCATGAGGCCCTCGGTATCCAATCCTATGTCCAAGATACCATGGAAATTTTGTTGTTCCAGAACCAACATAAGCTATCAGATGAGGGTACTGAGGCCCTTATGTTAGGTAGCCTTCTAGGTAGTAGTAGAATAACCTACGTCACCTAACATGATGATGACATGGAAATATGAGTATTTGAGACGAGATACAACACCGTTGGGAATATATTATTACATTTTTAGATCATTTTTATTAAATCTCAAAGGGTCACTTGCTCAGTATTTTTTTTATTTACTATTTATTTTATTTTATTTTTATTAGGTTTGTTGTTAATATTTTGAAGTACATGCTTGTTGTGAAACTAGCTCCAAAAATAGAACAAAAAAGATATCAACGCCTTAGAAATAAGCCAATTCGAGGGGGCAACCTCTAATACATTACAGGAATGAAAAATTCTTGGATGATACAAATGAAAAAAACTCGTTTCTATATATAAGATTCCATGGGGCCACAATATAATCCTAGTGGGGCCAAAATGTAATCCTAGCCGACCTAACAATAATAATTTAAGGGCACAATAATAACAATATGGGGGTTACAGGCATACAACAATAACAATAAGGGGGTTACACTAACAACAATAAGTGACTATACTAGTAATATAGGGACCTAACATGCTCTTCTCCTTCAAAAAGGTGTTGTCCTCAATGCTTGAGTAGCTCCGGGTGATTTTCTTATAAAATTCTCATCCTCCCATGTAGAATCTTCCGTGGGAAGTTCTTCAATTTCATGAGATACTCTGAAATTGATCGATTTCGTAGTTTTCAAGTTCTTGTTTCCATGACTGCTTCATGTTCCAATATGGTTTTTCCTTCCTCATCAAGTTCTGGAAATATTGTTTGAACTGGAATTTTGTCCCCTATAACCTTTTTTAAGCATGAATCATGGAAAACTGGATGCACTCGTGAAGAAGAAGGAAGCTCCAATTTGTATTCCATAGTACCAATATTTTGCAAAACATTGTAAGGAACATAGTACTTTGGTGATAATTTATTATCCTTCTTAGCTTGCTTGAGGGACATTTGTTTGTATGGTTGTAGCCGTAAAAATACCTAGTCTTCCACATCAAAACTTCTCTCACTACGATGTTGATCTGAGTATTGTTTCATTCCATTTTGTGCCAAATTTAGGTTATCCTTTAAGAGGTGGAGAAATTCTTGTTGATGCTCGATGTGATCCTCCACTACTTGAACCCTATAATTTTCCCTTAAAGAATATGTGATGGATGGTGGATGATATCTAGAAAGTGCCATAAATGGGGTCATTTTTGCTGTAGTATGGAAGGAAGTGTTATACCATCATTCAGCCGGAGGTAACCGCTTGACCCATTGTGCTTGCTTATCAGATACAAAACAACGAATATATCCTTCCAAAAATTTATTCACTATCTCTGTTTGACCATCGGATTGAGGATGATAAGATGAGCTATGAGCTAGTTGAGTACCCAAACAAGAAAATACTTCCATCCAAAAATTTCCTGTAAAAATGGGATCTTTGTCACTTACAATAACCTTCAGGTTTCCATGTAGCTTTTGAGTTGTTTCCATAAATGCAGTAGCAACTGTACTCACTTTAAATGGATGAGATAATGCACAAAAGTGTGCATACTTGGTAAGTCTATCAACTACCAGCATAATGACACTCCTTCCTTTGGACTTAGGTAAACCTATGATAAAATCCATTGAAATATCCTCCCAATGTTGACTTGGAATGGATAAAGATTGTAGAAGACCTGGGGTCTTAATTGTCTCCATTTTATTTTGCTTGCAAACCAAACATTCCGCCACAAACTTTTGAATATTATATTTAAGGCCATCCCAAAAAAATTCTTTCTTCACCGTGTGGTAAGTTTTTAAAAATATCGAGTGTCCTCATAAAGGAGAAGTGTGCAATTCCAAAAGAATATTTTTTTTAGTTGGGAATTCTTGCAAATATATAAGCGATATTTGTACCATAAGAAATCATTTTTCCAACTAAATGTGTTAGATGTACTAGGATCTTGCTGCAAATTTTGAATGAGAGTCCACACTTCTTCATCCTTCTTCTATTCATCCCTTGCTTTGGTTATCCAATCTGGTTGAATAATTGAAATGGCACAAAGCAATGCTTCCACCTCATCATCCTTTCTTGAGAGTGCATCTGCGACAACATTTAGCTTCCCTTTTTAGTAGAAAATTTCAAAGTCATAACCCAACATCTTTGTGACCCATTTTTGCTACTCTTCTGAAGATAGTATTTGTTCCAAAAAGTGTTTAAGACTATCATGATCAGTTTTTAACTTGAAGTGTCTTCCCATTAGGTAAGGCCTCCATTTCTTTAGTGCATGTAGTATTACCAAAATTTCCTTCTCATAAATAGCCTTCTGTAAATAATTTCCTTTGATTGAACGAATTTCAGAAGCAATGGTTCTTCATTCTTGCATTAAAACTACATCAGTTTCATTTCCTGAGGCATCACATTACATAATAAAGGTTTTTGGGAAGTCTGGAGTAGCTAAGACTGGTGCAAGGCACATTGACTCTTTAAGATGTTCAAAGGCATTAGTTGCTCCAGGAGTCCATGAAAATGCATCTTTCTTCAATAATGTTGTTAGAGGTGCTACTATTCTCCCATAATTCTTAGAAAACATGCGATAATTCCCTATTAACCCGAGAAATCTGCGTAACTACTTTATGGTTGTGGGCACTTTCCATTCCTTAATGGATTTAATTTTGTTAGGGTCCACCTTAACACCCTTGTGAGATAAAATATGACCCGGATATTATACCTCTTGTACTCCAAAGAAACATTTGGATGTTTTTCCGTATAATTGTTTCTCCTCCAATAGTTTGAGAACCTTGTCAACATGTAGAACATGTTTCTTCCATGAAATGTTGTATATTAGTATATCATCAAAAAATACAAGCACAAATTTTCTAAGGAATTGTTTGAAAATGGAATTCATCAACCATTGAAATGTAGAAGGTGCATTGGTAAGGCCAAAAGGCATGACCAAAAATTCATAATGAACCTCATGAGTTCGAAATGGTGCTTTTAGAATATCTTCCATATTAATTCTAATTTGATGATATCCTGAACGAAGATCCAACTTGGTAAAATAAATTTCTCCATGTAATTCATCCAATAATTCATCAATCACAAGAATGGGAAATTTATTTTTAATAGTGAGCTTATTGAGATACCTATAATCTGGACACATGGGCCATGATCCATCTTTCTTGTGCACCAATAATACTGGAGCAGAGAAAGAGCTTTGACTAGGTTGAATTATGCAAACCTCTATCATTTTTGCAATCATACGTTCAATTTTTCTCTTTTGGACATAAGGATATATAGAAGGCCTGATGTTTTGAGGAACACATACTGGGATAGAATGAATAGCATGATCATGATAATGAATAGATGGGAGTCCTTTGGGAGTATCAAACACCTTGGAATGATTTTCAAAGACTTTTTGGATATCTGGAGAAATAGATGATTTTGACGTTGGAACTTCTAGTGAGAATAATTGTGCAATTACGCCCCGTTGCTCTTTCTTCAAAATATTTGTCATGACATTAGAGCTTATTATCTTTCCTGGCTTCCCTGCAATACCTCATAATTCTATTTCCTTTCCTTCCAAAAAAAATTTCAAGAAAATTTCTTGAAAATTAACAGCTATCGTCCCCAAAGATTGTAACCATTGTACTCCTAGTACAACATCAGCACCTCCCATTGGGATGGAAAGCATCGGAATATTCAATACATATTCCCCCATGGCTAGCTTGATATTATGGCATTTTCTAGAGAAATTTATATTTCCTCCATTTGCAACCATCACTTGACATTATGGTGTTAGGTATATGAAACAATTAAATTCCTTGGCTACCTTACAATGAATAAAATTATGGGTACTACCTAAATCAATCAACACTATTACCTTTTTCTTCTTCATATGTCCTTCTATCTTGAGAGTTTGAGGAGTGGTAATTCATGCCATTGCATTACATGATATGGTCAGACTCATTTCTTCTTCTTCTAGGGTTTCTTCTTGGTGTGTACCCTCTACTTTTGAAGTTTCTTCTTCCTTTTCTTCCTCCTCTTCACAATCTATGTGAAACAATTTCTTCTCACTCCACTTATGACCTTTAGTGTATTTTCTATCACAACTATAGAAAATGTCTTTTTCTCTTTTTTCTTCCAATTGTTGTGGTGTCAACCTTGTAGGTTGTGGAAGTCTAGGAGTAGCAACACTTCCATCTTTATATATGTGAGTGGTAGGCTTCCTTGTGGCCATAATTTTACATTCAATTTTTCTCGCCAACCTGAATGCCTTCTCCAATGAATCAGGTTCCAAAACATGAACTTCATGTTGGATATTATCCTTTAAAGTCCCTATGAAGAAATCAATCATGTGTTCCTCTGGAATATCATTTACCCTTATATTCAATTTTGGAAGTCCTCAATGTGCTCGGCCACTAAACCCTTTTTTTTTAGATTTATCAATTAGCTAAAGAAGGTGTTGCTCTTTGTATCCTCATAATGTGCTATCATTTCCTCTGTAAAAATTGACCAAGTGATAATTTTTTTACGAGAGAAAAGCCATCGATACCATACAAATGTATTTTTTTATAAATGTAAATTTGCAATGTGTACCTTTTGTGTGTTTTGCACATTATTGAGATCAAAATATTTCTCCATCTGTAGTATCCATGTGACGGGGTTCTTTCCATCAAAATTCGTCATATCCATCTTTGGAATATGGTGGTTCTTCCATCCAACATTAGAGTTTATGAAATCATGATTAACATTTATTTTTTTCTCATAATGAGTTTCCTCAACTATGTTTTTTCCATTAGGAAACATTTCTTGTATCAACTTTTCCAAACCTTCAATGTCTACTTTTAAATCATTATTCATGTTTTCCATGTTGTCTTTCATTTTTTTATCGATCTTAGCTTCCATGTCATCCATCTTAGCTTCCAAACTATTCATCTTAGCTCCCACACCTTTCTTCAAAGCATCCATCTTAGTTTCCATGCCTTTCTTCAAAACTTCTATTTCATTTTTTTTTCTCTTTGTGATAGCGAAATTTGGTGCACTTGCTCTTGTAATTTTGATATCTCATGTTGTGTTTCTTTATCTTCATGAGTCATAGTAGAGCCTTTTGAAGGCTTAATGGGTGTTGAATTCATTTTAAGGGGCCATTTAGAACCCAATAATGATATATATTCTTCAATATGCCCTTGGAATAAATTAAAACTAGTTTTTTTCAAACGCTAATTATGTAATTCAAAAAAAATACACCCCTTTTTCTTGTTTTTTAGGAGCTCGATATTGAAACTAAATTATCTATGTTATTTCATATCTTGAGTATCTAAAATTTAGGTAGCCCTCTAAATCCTCTTTCGAATTATATAGGTCTGACCTGATTTGAATTCTTCAAGACAAAGTTATGTCCAATCTCCCGCAATGACCTAATTATGGAATAGTTCAGTAGAGTGAACTTGTACGACTTGCCACGTGTCACTATTTGCTCCTTTGGCCCTAAAATTGATAGAGAGGAGACTACAGTCCTTGTATTTCCAGCCACATTTTACAGAATTCCAATCTGATACTCAGAGAGAGAGAGTTATGAATATTTTCCCACGATCACCTCTTTGAGATGAAATTTAGGAGCCTAAAAAATACTGAAATTCCACAAATCATATCTCCGAAAATATTGTGAACCAAGATCTGAAATTTTGCGATGATTTTCCTCAGGATTTCAGCTTCATGCTCTAAACATTTCAGCTTTTGAACCTTCATAAATTGTTTTTTATAGAAAAACTACCACAATGACCTGTTTGGTGTAGCAAAACCCTAGAATCCAAAGCTCTGATACCAAATGTTGTCAAAGTAGCTCCAAAAATAGAAGAAAAGAGATATCAACGCCTTATAAATAAGCCACTTCGAGGGGGAAACCTCCAATACATTACATGAATGAAAAATTCTTGGATGATACAAATGAAAAAACCTCCTTCCTATATATAGGAGTCCATGGGGCCACAATGTAATCCTAGCCGACCTAACAATAATGATTTAAGGGCACAATAATAACAATATGGGAGTTATAGGGGTACAACAATAAAAATAAGGGCATTACACTAAGAAAAATAAGGGACTATACTAGTAATATAAGGACCTAACAATGCTGGATGAGGAAAGAGTCAAATTTAGTAAGTATGTTTGTGATGTTGTTCTAGTTGTTGTCCCTTTTCTTTTTTTCAATACTATATATGGACCAACAATGTTATTAGCTTATTGTTTCATTTCCATTGTTGAACAATTATCAATGCATCTATCTTATGGATGGGCACTGACAAGCCAAAAAAAGTCTTGTGAGAGAAAGCTTGTTGATCCAAGTGATAATGATGATTTTTGTTCGGAGTGTTGGTATGGAGGTAAGCTTATCCTTTGTGATGGATGTCCCAAAGCCTTTCACACATGTGAGCATCTTATTTTTCAATTGATCTCTTATCTTTTCTAATTTTTTCTTTGTAAGAAAAGGATTGTTATGTCCCAACTACTGCCTATCATTTTGGTTTATTTTAGTTTGGTTAGGTTACCTCGAAATTATGATTACGTATCAGAATGATAATGAATTTGGCTATATTTTTTTTATATGAAAAATGCTAACGAATCTTGTTATAGGTTTATGCATACAAAATGCTAATAAATTTTTTCATACCCGAGTGAAGTGAATATTTGGAGATAATGGCTTATACGATTAAAATTTGCGACGATTGGGCCATACCGGTGATGGAACAACCATTGATAGTGCCACCTTATCCATCACTTGTCCGACACTAGTCTTAGCCTTCTGATGTTTGGGTCATACCAGAGAGGCTTTGCACTAGAGCACTAAATTTTTAGGTAAAAATTAAATAAAATAACAAATTGATACACATTGAAAAACCACTTGAGTTAAGGTAAATTTTGACTGAATAAACACCTAAATCAGCCTATCATAAAAAATCAAAATCAAGAACCAAGATAGCCTCCATGAAAAAAAAACACCCCAATTAGTGCACATATAACATAAGGTATCTAAATTAACAAAGATACCCAAATGAATTGGCAAAAACATATATTGTAGCCAAACATGCAACTAAGGAAAAATCGAAAAAGGGTACCTACAAAGGAAATACACATCAAATGGAAAACCACAATTTTTCATTTATACTAATTCAAGAGAATCTGAAGGAGACACTTGAACACACCATGATTCGTCACTAAAATGGATAGGAGGACCTTGATGTAGGTTTAAGGTGGTATTTTTATGGGAAATGAACCATTAAATATCCCACACCAACATTTGAAAGGATGTGTATGGTCATACAAAGTACGAAGCCATGTACAACAAACATAACTCCTTTTGCATGAAATAAATTAGAAAAATTTCCAAACATAAGTATACCCGAAAGGAAAGGACTCAAAAAAATATTTCTTTGAAAACCTATCAATCATCATTAAAAACTAAAGACAATCAGAAAACAAGTATCAATAAAATGTTGAAAGAAAATTTTAATCATCAACTTGTATCAAATAAATTTAGACACACAATGACGAATTCGAGAAGACTAAAAATGACCCTATATGAATGCTTCTATAGAACTAAGGAACACTATTATAAGATTCACCCAAATTACCCACTAACAAATAGACAAATAATAACTCAAGTCAATGAAGATAAGATGACTTAAGATGTGCTAAAATATATACAAATTCATTTCATCCTTAAGTATAGAGAGCTTATATGATTAGTGTTCAAAAACATTTTAGTAGTATGTTGAAATGAACATGTATCATGTAAATGTCATTTGACAAAGTGTAATCCAAGTTAACATGTTAAGAAATAACAAAGAGACAATCCCAAAAAATATTAATGGGCTATATTACACATATATTCTTTGTACAAAAGACTAACTAAAAAAATAAGAAAGATCAAAGCAATGAAATAAAATCATTGTGGAAATAAATACGTCAAAATTTCTCATTTTTTGCATATCAAATATGCTCCAAGTATGGGCACAAACATGAGAGTTGAATTTTTAGTTCTCTAGGCTCTTGTCAATGTGGTCAACCAAGAATATGTCAAAAAGATAAATATTTTAGGGGATTCAAAAATTGTCCTGGATTGAGTCTGCAACAAAGTTAGCATAGTGCCCCCTCATTTGGCTCACATTTTGCAAGGTATCAAACAAGTCTAGAACAAGTTGGATTGATTTTCTTGTGGGCATATATACCATGAAATAAATACTGTAGTAGACAAGCTCTCCAAGGAGGCTATCCACCTTATTCCACAAGTGCTAGAATACCAAGAGTATATGAATAATAATTTTGCGGGGGTTTTTGCCTTCCATATCTAGTTTTTTGTCTCACTTATTGCTATATTTTGTGACTATATATGTAAAAAATCCAATGAGATTATCTGAAAAGTAATATAGATTTTTTTTTAGCTTTTAAAATCTCACACAATATATAATTGGAACAAAGTTTTATTACTAGAAACCAATCAACTACTTCTACATACCACTAAAAGTGGCGAAAGCTCTATAGCATTTGATCACCTTGAACAAAAAACACACTAAGAACCTCTACAATGGGGTTCTAATAACATTGGCAAAGATCCAAAATTGGAAAAGCACAATTTAATGAGTATTGATGATTTTTGAGGCGGTGAATTCAGAATCTCCACAATATCCATTTTTATGTGTACATTTCGAGCCTAACCAAGACTCATCATAAAGACCGAATCTACCAAGAAGAAAGGATAATTGATGAGATAAATACAAGCATGAGCGAAAGGAGTGAAAGAGGAGAAAGAGGAGAAAGAAGTGGCCGACCAGAAAAATAGCAAAAAAAAAGATAATTATAGTTTATTCAATAAATAAATATTTTATTTAAATTATTATTAATTATGTTAATTAATTGATTTCTAATTTATTTTAGAAACAATAGAATGTAATTTATTTATTTAAGAAAGGTATTTATTATGCTTTACTGTAATATCAAGGTTGGTATTTACATAATTTTATTAATATCATTAATGAGGGTTGTTTAATTAATAAATAATATTTATGATTACTATTATAAATCATGGTTGGTATTAGAATTAATATTATAAATTAACGCTAATGTGAATTATTGATTGATATTATAAATTATGATTGATTGTTAAAAATATATTATTATTATTATTAGTATTAGTATTAGTATTATTAATATTAATTTTAATATTAATTAGTAATAGTCAACTATTACTAATAATATTTGTTAATTAATACTAATAATAAACACACACGATTTTATTTTAAATTTAGATAGAATTAATATCATTAATGTGAGGGTTAAATTTAGGAGATTATTTTTTAGAATTAACATCAAGGGGGGTAAAGGAAAGGGTTTATGCTAGGCAAAGGTAAAGAGGGAAACTAGGTGAGATGGAGGGGTAACAGAAAGTATTTAGAGGGGGTATAATGAATAGAGAGGAGGAGGAGGGCGAGGAGAGTATTGATTAGTCAAAATTACCATGTGGATCACCTATTCATGTCGAAATGATGGTATATTGGATTAGGTGTGGGTTTCACTTGCATTTTAAAGAGTGAACACAACGTGGATAAAGAAAATTGACTACACTAGGAACCTTGACAATGGGGTTCTAATAGCATGGCCAAAAATCCAAGATTGACAAAGTATAATTTAATGAGCATTGATTAGTCAAAAGTACAATGCGGACCAACGAATCATGTCGAAATGATGGTATATTGGACTAGGCGAAGGTTGCAATGGCATTGGAAAGAGTGAACACAACGTGAATAAATATTCACTTGGATGAGGAATAAAAGTTATTGTAGCCTTGGTTGCACATATTGGCATGGTCAGAAAAGAAAGTAGAAGCTTTTGGGACACCATAAAAATTGCCAACTCATTTTTTCTAGAAGACATCCAAAAGAGACATGCAAAAGCACATTTTTTTTAATAGGGAAAAGCTTAAAAATCCTCCTTTTGGAAAATGCATCCTTGACATTAGGGAAAATTTTACATCTATGTTTCCCACAGAGATATGTATAGAATTTTTTCTTGAATAGTCCCTACGAAGGGAAATCTAAAAACCCCTTTCGGGAAAATGCATTTCCCTTTATGTTTCACCATGTTTCCCAAAAGAGATATGTGGTAAAATGTTTCCTGGAGCATCGTACAAGAAAACGACATCTTGAGAACATGGGAAACATGGAGGTGCCGCCTCCCACCCTAAGGGACACATCCCAGTAGAAAAAAGGTTTTTTTCATTCATTTAGTGGCATTTCTGAGTCATCATTGTTCATTTTTTTATGAATACAAAGTTTATCATATACTCCAATGATGAGTGGTAAGCATTTTTCAAATCCCTATAAAAATAGGAGTTTCTTCAGATAGTATAAAGGTGAAGGCCTGAAAATTGGGTCTAAACTTTCATAGTTGCAATATAAGCATGTGGAAAGAAGCACAGTCGAAATTCATTATAATACAAAGACCTTACAAAACCATATTTTCTTGATGATAAGAGAGGCTTTGGTATTTCACTTTCACTGAGCATAGCATGTATTGTCATCTATTAGTAAGGTACATATATAAGACCCCATTTACAAATACTTCCAAAAGTCTGCCTTGGAAATATTACTTTTATTTTAACAATCAAAGAACCTTTATAACAATTATTGTTTACTAGTGTAAAATCATAGCTTTGAAAGAATGGAAAGGTGTTGTGGGATATATCTAACATGAAAAAATCAAGAACTAAATAAGTAGGAAATGATGTTAGCCCAAATCATGGTGTAAAATCACCAGTATTAAGCTTTTCAACTTCATA
This sequence comes from Pinus albicaulis, assembly GCA_034641835.2. Lineage (NCBI taxonomy): Eukaryota > Viridiplantae > Streptophyta > Pinopsida > Pinales > Pinaceae > Pinus > Pinus albicaulis. The sequence goes on from CM076584.1 coordinate 995,992,044, forward strand.
CCATCACACCAGTGTGTTTGTAGCAAAACAATGGTACTACTGAAGGTATAACTATGAAAATGTAAAATAAAATATCCACGGTGAATTTTTTTCAATTTGAACCATAGATATTAACTTAAAACACATTTTGTATAAGTAAGTACATACTTGTTCAAATGCTGAGAAAAAATTGAGAAACTGCAATGTTGATCCAACATCATTTGACGAAAATTCTATGCCTGCAATCAACATCACTTGTATGTGCAGGAATTTACCTCAGAAAGACCTTGACACTTGAGTAAATCAAGAATAGAATGAAATCCTATAGCCTTAGTTGCATGGAGATTAAGCCTAGTAGGAGCACAACCTTGATTTTTCCCGCAATAATGAATTCAACAACTTTATTTCTGGAAATATCAAATAATATCAAAACCTGATTGAAAATTTGAGTTATAAAAAGTAATGTAACAATTAGCATGTTTTTTCCTATGTGAATTTATATATTCAATTTTACATGAAAATACTAGAATTACAGATACTTCTGCACTTTGGACATTTCCACTCCTCAAATTTAGCATCCTCTTCAATGTTTAATTGGAAGAATTTCTTGAGGAGGACAACTTTGATGTTGTTGTTATATGTTTTCTTAAGTCATGATATCTGTCACCTTTGAGATAAGCTACGGTTTCCTTTTTAAGGTTTTTCTTTAGATTCGCCACAGTGTTACCCTCACTACTTTTTGTTGCATGAGTTACCTTAAATGGGCTCCTTTTTTCCTCAGCCCTTAATTCATTACTGCCGGTTACAACACTTGAAATATCATTTCCATTCTTCAAGGTGTTCTTCTCTTGAACTCTCTGATTATTGGGGATTTCATTGCTAGGAAAGGAACGCTTCTTCTTTGCGAGGGTTGTTGAGGGATGATCATGAATTTGTTTGTAGTTTGCTTCACCAACAGAGTTTGATGACCCAGCCTTTCCATAGCCACCAATGCCTCACCTACTCCTCCTTATTTTCTAAGCTGGAGAAAGGGCCAGTTTTCCTCTTGAAATTTTATATCATCAATATAGTAACCCAAGGATTCGATCTCCTGCATTGACATAAACCAGAAATCATGCACAAAACATCAAGCAAATGAAATTCCACTGCAGAAATGAGACATCTTACAAGCAAATTAAAACTAATGAATATGACATCTATTCCACCTTGTAACGAAACATATAAGAGTATTATCATACATATCAATTTCCGGAAAACATGTGAGCCAAGGTGAAATACAAGACAAGAGACTCTATTACAAACAGTTACTTTGGTTAGTTTTCTTGGGGTGTTTTCGAAGCAAAACCACTTTTCAAAATAAATATATAGAGCACTCATAATATAAACGGACATATAAAGAGCTTCACTTAAATTTGGAAACGAAAATTATGGATGCAGGAAGTTAGATCCAAAAGAAGCAAAATATTACCTGTTGAAGTAAAGATCTGTGTGGGAAAGAGCTTCTTGGGGAGGAAAATTTTGTTGTTGTTGTTGTCTTTTTTCTTAAGTAGTGATCTTTTTCACTTTTGAGATGAGATAAGAATTCCTTTTTAAGGGTTTTCTTTGGAATTATCACAATTTCACACTCACTACATTTCATGCCATGATTTTCTTTAAATGGGCTCTTTTTGTCCTCGACCTTTACCTCATTGTCGCTGATTACAACACTTGCAATAGCATTTCCATTCTTCAAGGTGTTCTTCTCTTGAACTCTCCGATTATCAGGGATTTAATTTCTAGGCAATGAAAGCTTCTTCTTTGTGAGTTGAGTTGAAGTATGATCATGAAGTTGTTTGTAGCTTGCTTCACCAAAAAATTTTGATGACCCAATCTTTCTACAGCTGCCAATGCCTAATTGAGGAATCCTCATTATTTTCTAAGATGGAGAAAGGGCCATTTTTCCTATTGACATTTTATATCATCAATATAGAAACCCAAGGATTCATTCTCCTGCATTGAAAAAAACCATAAAGCATGCATAGAACATCAAGCAAAAGAAATTCCACTGCAGAAATGAGAAATCAAAACTGATGAATATGACAGCTAGTTCACCTTGTATCGAAACATCTAAAAGTATTACCATACATATAAATTTCGAGAAAACATGTGATCCAAGCTGAAATACAAGAGAAGGGACTCTGTTGCAAACAATTACTATGGTCGTTTTTCTTGGGGTGACTTCAAAGCAGAACAAATTTTCAAAAGAAAGATAGAGAGTGATGATAATATAAATGGAAATATAAAGGGCTTCACTTCAATTAAAAAATTAAAATAATGGGCCTGGGCAGTTAGATCCAAAGAAAAAACATATTACCTGCTAAAATAAAGATCCGCATGGGAAAGAGGCTTTGACTTCCACTCCCTTTATCTCTATTTCAATCTAAGAGCTTCTTCGTTGTTGGTAAAAAAGAACCGACAGATGAAAAAAAAAAGTGATGTGTTTTGGGTGGGAGAAATGTTATTTTAACTCGTAAAAGGTCTAAAATTTAAATGAAAATGAATACTTCCTCCCTCCATTTTTCCAAACATCATTTTTAATATTATGCCCTCCAAATATCATTTTTAATATCATACTCAATTTTTTTTTTATAGATGTCGAGCACACTCCATGATTCCTTTTAAGTTCAATAATTGATTTAAAAGGAAGCTTCAAAAATCAATTCAATTTCATTCTAGTAAATTTATTTTAAATACATTGAGGATGAACCACACAATGAGTGGTTCGAAAGGTGTTTACCTTAAAAAATTTATGTCATTTACCTAGAAGATTATTTAAGGAAATTAATTAATTAGTTATTAAAATAAAATTGAGATAAAATAGTAAATTTAGGAGAGGTTTTTGGGTTGTAGGTTTCTGCAACCCATGGTTTTTCTCATGGTATTCCACCTTACCAACAAGGGGGAACTAACTTGATCGTAGGTCCCAACTAGAACTACTCTCGTTTAGAATGGCTAATCCCAAAGGGTTTTAAGGACTCGTATAAGGGTTAGGGGAATAATGAGTTAGTGGTTAAGGTGTTAGGGATTAGGGGCTTAGTGTAACAACTCAGCTTCCAACAATTTGTTTTCTATATATGCAATTAAAACCATTCACACTGAATGACTAGATGTGTTTCATCACACCTTGACGAATATTATCTCACATACATTTTAGTTGATGTACTTTAATCTAATTCATTGTCAAAATTTTGTTCAATAATTATCATCACTTATATTCTATTCTCAATTAAGGTCAGTGACATTTCTTCTTCTTGTATCATTAGACCACAATTTAAAGGTTGACGCATTTTCTAGCATAATACTATTATTATGGTTTTTATTACTATTGACATCTACTCCTTAGGACTATAGTCCCCATACTCCATTCCAATGAGTTTTCATGTCAATTAATTAACCAATTATATTCCAATGGAAAACGGGAATTTAATATTTAAGGTCCCACCCTTAACACTTACAATATAATTATTTCCTGACTTACCTCTTTCCTAAACTCTATCCAAAATTAATCAAATTACAATCCGATTCGTTATATTATTTATATTCCATACCTTAAATAAGGTGTTACACTACACACACACACACACACATATATATATCATTACACCTCTACCCTTTTTTATATAGATATATCTCTTTATAATCAAACTTACCTTTTGATTTGGCCTCATGAAATTCAATGTACTCTTTGAAATGGACCTTCCACACTGTCATTATGGTCCTAGGGAAATATATACCTGGATCTCATATGTATAGGTCATACGTTATTTGTTTTTAATAATTCTCCATGTTATTAGCTATGGATCGGTCAATAGATTTAAAACAATTGGTTATTTATGATAGTTTTAATGGAGCTTCAGCTCCATATGGATTTACCCAAAGATTTGAGTCATATTATTGTCTCGGTAACTTGGTCCATTTAATTCAAAGTACCATATTCACATGGCTTGTTCCGTTGGTTATTTAAACCTCCATTTATGTGTGAAATTCTCCATCATAAGATATACTCTACGTGGACGATGACAATCTCATCATGATTTGGGTTAGGGTTTATTTTCACATTTCATTTTTTTGTGTCTCTCCTTCTGAGAATTGGTCTCAGTTATGCATTTTTCTCTCGGTTCCATGAAGTTTTTCATTTTTTCCTGAGATGATAACTCAGTTTACCGTGCCGAGGTCACGCTCATAAATCTCATCAATTTTCTGAGGTAATCTAAAATTACTACCATATTTTTTTTGTTTATATACTATTTAATCACTTACATGTCTCATATTTTCTACTTTGTTTTTCATTTTAGTCTGAATCAATTGTCTTCTCACCCTTTATTCTTATAACTCATTCGATTTGTTCCTAGGTTTGCAGAGATGCGTTCATCCCTATTCCATGGTGTTCTTCGCCGAGAGGTTCTATTTCAACTTCTTATGTCGAAACGAAAACGCGACTGGTAAATCTATTATAGAAACTCAAAGAAAAAGGCTCTCTCTTTACGTATTTCCCCAAATACGATTATGCATTTATTACCTGCGTGAATGGTTCATGAAATTCCATTTCCAATTTTGAAAAATTATTTTGGTTCTAAGTTTAGGTTGTATTCATGGTAATTTCTACTATTCCCTTAACAGTATGACTTTCTGATACATTTTTGGTTATATGCAAGTGAAGGAAATTCCAGATGGGAACTATTATCTCTCCCTCACATGAAATTTCTCACGGTTTCTTCCTTACGGAAATTTTGATACCTTACATGTAAACGTCGTGTCTCCCTAACATGGTTTCTCTTCCCATGCTATTTCTTCATGCATTCAATTTTTCATTTAATTACTTTGTTAGATCCTGCAGCTTAGTGTATTTCGTCAACACCTTCAATTTTATGAAGAAATTAGTTGATCTTCAATAAATTTTCTTCAGTTTTTAGAGTATTACTTTGAAAGGAATTTAAATCTCAGAGATACGGATTTTTAATGTATGTTGAGTTAATAAATCTCGTATTCCCTTCATGAAATCTCATAGATTCCTACTGTGCCATTTAGTTAGAAATTTTATGGATTTTATAAATCTGATTGGTTTGTACAATGATTCTACTCGTTTAGAATTTTTCGTTTGTAGGGATTTTCTCCATGTTGACATTCAATTATTTATACCAACAAGGTTAATAATTTGGTTCCCTTAATTTGTATAGGAATTCTACAATTCCATGTGTCTCAAATTTTACTCATTATACATCAAGGGATTAAGGTAAGAATCTTCTTGCAATTAATTACATTCTTTTAGACTCTTTGATTCTGCATACTCTTCCATTTACTAAGTTCAATTTATTTTTTTCTTGCAGCTTTAATTCTCCATGACTTTTAGTAAAGTAATTATCCCTTACCCTCTATGGTTATCTATACTTCCACTTTTTTTTAATAGTTTGAAAAATATGTTTCAATATTAATTTCTTGATTTTTGTTTTGTGCGAGTACCATTTAATAACCTAGTTCGTTTGACCACTTCTGCTAGAAATATACATGTCCAGTAATAACTTTTGGATTTCCCTTTTCAAGTTGGTCCAGTAACATACTTGGGGATTTTAGTTATTATACCTCTGCATAATTTTCAGAGAGATTATACACTTGTAACGTATGGGACGAAGTTCCCCAATTTTTTATAATTATTTGGACCTAATTTTCATTGGATAGTATATGTACATGGATATAACTCCTTTGAATTAATATAACTCAGAATAATTTAATATACCCTTACTTCCAATATTGAAGTTATGTTTCCATTCCTTATGTGATATATTCTCTAGATTCTGTGTTTTAAATTCTATTAATAATTTTCTGAATTCCTCATTGAAATTCTCACAGAATATTATGTCTTAGTTATAGTATCCATATCTTCAATTTATACCACAGTAGAATATTTGTTTTGAATGTTCTTTCACATTTACTATGAGACATACTTTTTTTTTCATTCTGTACTAGTTTATTTAACATAATTTTGTGGTTACGAAAATAATTCTACTATATTTATATTCTGCATAACTAATTCTGATAGTTCACCTAACCTCATATTTAAACCTACATCAACATTTAGAAATTCTAAAATTTGGTACTCTTTATATCATTACCTGTGCAACACTACAGATGTATGCTATATTTATTATAGACTATTCCCTTAAATGCATAGATCTAACAGTTCACAACAACTTAGAATTTTTTAGATTATTTCTATACACATAATCTAATCCTGAAAAGATCTAGTTAATTCTTCAACACTAATTAATCTTCACTATAATAACACAAATACACAAAAAAATGAATTAAATTGTGCATGCCAATAATCGTAGAGTATTTTCCACCCAACCTATGAGATCTTTCTCCACAACTCCCCCCGAGCAGAGATCAAAACTTCCAGCAGTAGAGAACCTCTTGTCTACCCAGAATTTGTTTATTTAAGCCTGATTTCCCATAATCTTGTTTCCATAACTGCATCCAGTTAATCAGGATGTGTTTTCCTTCTTTCCTAGGCTTTCCTTTTGTTTCTTCCACAAAAGTACTTTAAGACTAGCTTTTTCCTCTTTCTAGTTTTATTCCACCTCTTCCCAGTAAATTTCCTCTTTACGAGGGTATCTTTTTAGATTTTTATCTCCAGCCTAAAATTCCATATTTAATTTATTTTCTCCAAGGATTTTTGGAGAACTGGGAAATTCTTGGAAACGTTATCCATCCTCATGGATTTGGATTCCTGATCTCTAATTATACTCTAGTCTTTGCTCAATTAATTCCCTTTTCATTTTATCAAATTAAAATAGTAATATATGTCCACAATAAGTGTTTTCCTTTGGGTCCATTTTACCGTTTAGGACTGTTCAAATGTCTAATAAAAGAAGAGAAACTAGAGATATTACATATCCCCCCTCTAAGAAAAAAATCATCCTCGGTGTTGCAAATAAAATATAAATTCACTTTTTAAAAAGTGATGGATATTTTTCCCTCATTTCTTCCTCTCACTCCCAAGTAGCTTCTTCGGGTGCAATGTGCCTCCACTGCACTTTCACCCTGGCCATTGTTCTATTTCAAAGCTCAATTTATTCACGTGCTAGGATGCGAAGTGGCTCTAGAAGAAATTCCCCTTCTGGTTCCACCTGTATCACATTCTAATCAATAACATGAGTAGGGTCATGTACATACTTTCTTAATAATGAAACATGAAAAACATTGTGAACCTTAATGTGACTAGTTAAAGCCAAGTTATTTGCTACTGGCCCCACTCTTTCCAGTACTTCAAAAGGTCAAAAATAGCGTGGTGCTAATTTTTCACAGCTACCCATGTACAAAGTACTCTTTTTGGGATTAATCCTTAAGTATACATGATTTCCCACATTGAATTCTCTATGAATTCTCTTTTTATCTTCATATATTTTCTGTTTTTCTTGTGCTATCTTGATATTTTTCTGAATTTTCTTTACAATCCTTTCAATTTCCTGCAATGCATCAGGTCCAAGTATTAACTTATCTTCTAGCTGACTCCAACTTAGAGGTGTATTGCACTTTCTTCCATATAATGATTCAAAAGGACACATCTTGATTGAGACTTGGCAACTATTGTTTTAGGAAAACTCTTCCAGATGCAGAAAATTTTCCCACTTTATTGGTATATCCATCACATACATTCTCAACATGTCTTCTAAAATCTGGTTTTTTCTTGCAGTTTGTCCGTCGGTTTCAGGATGGTATGCGATACTAAATTTCAATTTAGTACCCATTCCCCCAAAAACATTCTTCAAAAAAGCTAAAGTAAACCTTGCATATATGTCTGATATGATCATTTTACGAATACCATGCAGCTTTACAATCTCTTTCGTAAATACATTAGCTAGTTGATCTATATGAAAAGTATATTGTATTGGTAAGAATTGTGCAATTTTTGTCAATGTGTCTAAAACTACCATTATAGAATCATGTTGGTATTTATTTCTTGGAAATCCAGTTATAAAGTCTATGGAAACTGTCTACCACTTCCATTCTCGATGTTGATGCTCTACTATTACCTGCTTACATTCCAACATCCAGCTAAATAATTAGCTGCATCCTTTTTCATACCTGGCCAGAAAATATTCTTTCTCAAGGCTGAAATCAATTTATGATACCTTGGATGTCCTCCATAGGGTATCTTATGATATTCATCTAAAATATCACTTTTTAATGAGTTTTCATTGGGGATGTATAAAAATTTTCTATAACAAACCAGTCCCTTCTAGTTTTGAGTATACCCCACTATCTCATTTTTCTGCAATTTTTTTTTTTGGATTTTTTCATAGTTTGGGTCTTGTCTCATTACTTCTTGGATAAATCCTTCAACATAAAATTTTTCACTACTCCCAACAATATTCAGAATTTTACAAGCATTCCTACTCAAATCATCTACAATATTATTTTCATTCCCCTTGATATGTTTGATCTCCATGTCAAATTCACTAAGGATAACCATCTAGCTTGCCTAACATTTAAATCAAATTGTGTGAAAAAGTACTTAAAACTGATGTGATCTGTCATTAATACAAACTTTTTTCCTAACAGATAATGTCTCCACATATTCAAAGTATGTATTACAGCAAGTAACTCTAAATCATACACATTGTAATTTTTTTCATGTTTCTTTAATTTTCTTGACTCATATGCCATGACTAAGTTTTCTTACAATAACACTCCTCCTAATCCTTCTTCACAGGCATCGGTACACACTACAAATTCCTGATTTGGATCAACAATCTTGTAAAATAGGAGCATTTGTGAGTTTAAGTTTTAACTATTCAAAACTATGTTGACATTTTTCTATGCACTAAAAATTCACTCCTTTCTTCTGTAGAGATGTGATAGAATACGCTAAGGCTGAAAAAATTTCTGCAAATATCCTATAGTATCCTAAAATTCCCATGAAAGATCTTATGGAGGAAGCATCAGTAGGAGTAGGCCAATCCATGATAGCTTGTATCTTTTCTAGGTCCATTGCTAATCCTTTTTCTGAAATTATTTGGCCTAGGTAATGAATTTTATCTTTATAAAATTCACATTTTCTAAGTTTAGCATACAAATTATGTTCTCTATTTTTTTGTAAGATAATTGTTAAATGTTATTTATGTTCAACTTCATTCTTAGAATATATCAGAATGTCTCAATAAATACTAGAACAAATTTTTCCAGATATTTACTTAGGACATTGTTCATTAGGCACATAAATGTACCAGGCGCATTAGTCAACCCAAAAGGTAGAACTACAAACTCATAGTGTCTATATCTAGTTATGAATGCAGTTTTATTTACGTCTTCATATTTAATTCTTAGTTGATGATAACCTGTCCTTAAATAAATTCTTGAAAATATAATGGCTCCTCTTACTTGATCAAATAAATCATCTATCCTGGTTAGAGGATATATATTCTTGATCGTAATTTTATTCAGTTGTTGGTAGTTTGTACACATTCTGAATGTACCATCTTTATTTTTAACAAACAGTACCAGTGCTCCCCATGGGGATACACTTGGTCATATATAGCCTCTGTCCAGCAACTCTTGTAGCTTTAATTTTAACTCTAGAAAATCTAGAGTACTCATTTTTATGGGGCTCTAGATACTGGTCTAGCTCCTGGTATTAACTCAGTTGAAAAATCAATTTCTCTTTTAGGGGGAAAGTGAGGAATTTCATCTAGAAATACATCCTTAAATTCTCTAATGACTGGTAAGTTTTCTACAAGTTCTTTTTCAATTTGTTGTCCTAATTCTTCCACATGTACAACATACACTTAACAGTCTTTTCTTGCTATCCTTTTCAACTGAAGTGTTGAAATCTATCTCACAGATATTGGTTTGGGTTTCCCTTTCACTATGAATGGTTTTCCCTCACCATCTATACAATGTATTGTTTTATCTAGATAATTTGGTATGGATTTCTATTTTTCTAACCAGTCCATTACTACTAACACGTCACAGGAACCTAGAGGAAAAATATTCAAATACAGTTTAGTCTCATACCCACTTAAATTTACAGAAGTCTTTGGTAACTTATGGGTCACATTTATTCTTGTTCCTATAGCTAACTGAACTAACCATGCTTGCTGAAATTTTTCTGACTTCAATTTTCACTTTTCCACAATCTGAGGACTTATATAACTTAATTTTTCACCTGGATCTGTCAAAACATAAATAGGTTGTTCAACAATCATACCTTCTATTTCGACCATGGTTGATTGGTGTTCAGCTTAACGATCCTCGAGTGCACCATAGATTCTGGGAATGTTTCTTGCCACGCCATTTACAATAGTTTCCTGTCTCATAACTTGTATGTTCTAAATGGTTCGATGATGACAGTCTTGTAGCCGATGAGGCTCTCCACAACCCCATCACTTTAGTGGCTCCCTCGTTTTTACAGTTCCATCTCTTTTACTGTTTCCATGTATTTGTTTAGATCATGTTTTTTATTGCGCTGGTTTATTTTGTCCTATTTTGTTAAACTTCTTCCTTTGGTGATTTTTCCCAAATTTCTTTAAGTATGTCGGTTTTACTCTTTTTCCACTAGAGTCACCATTTTCTTTGTTCTTCTAGTTTTTCGCTTGTTCATTTCTTCCCTTGAACACCTGATAACACAGTCTTTCCTTACACACAACTTCATCCATTATCTTTGGATTATGAAATGATGTCCTCTCCTTGTAGATAGTAGTTAGGCAGTTTAAAAATCACTGTACCTTTTCCTTCTCTTCTCTTATATAAGGTACATAGCAAAGCAGGTTGTTGAATTTGGTAACAAACCCATCAATGGTAATTTTTCCCAACCTAAGCTCATGAAACTCTTTCGCTTTGTCATCATAGTATCGTTCATTCAAATATGTTACACTAAACACACACACACACACACACAAATATATATATATATATATATATATATATATATATATATATATATCATTACACATATACCCTTTTTGATATGTATATAACTCTTTATAATCAAACTTACCTTTTGATTTCGCCTCAGGAAATTCAATGTATGCTTTGAAATGGACCTTCCATGCTATCATTATGGTCCTACGGAAATATATACCCAAATCTCATATGTACAGGTCATACATTATTTGTTTTTATGAATTCTCCATGTCATTATTTACGGACTAGTCAATAGATTTAAAATGATTGGTTATTTATGATGGTTTTAATGGAACTTCATCTTTATATGGATTTAAACAAAGATCTGAGTAATATTCTTGTCTTGGGAACTTGGCTCATTTAATTCATAGTCCCATAGTCAAATGGCTCATTCCATTGGTGATTTAACCCTCTAGCTACCTGTGAAATTCTCCATTGTAGGATATACTCTCCGTGGATGATGGCAATCTCATAGTGATTGGGGTTAGGGTTTCTTTTCCCATTGCATTTTTTTGTGTCTCTCATTCCGACCATTAGTCTTGGTTATGCATTTGTCTCTTGGCTCGATGAAGTTTTTCATTTTTTCTTGAGATGAAAACTCAGTTTACCATGTCGAGTTCACGCTCGTAACTCTCATCAATTTTCTCAAGTAATCCATAATTACTACCTTGATTTTTTCCTTTATATACTATTTAATCACTTATAGTTCTCGGCTTTTCCACTTTGTTTTTCGTTTCAGTCTAAATTCATTTTCTTCTCACCCTTTATTCTTATAACTCATTCGATTTGTTCCTAGGTTTGTAGAGATGGGTTCATCCCTATTTCACGGTGTTTTTCCATGAGAGGTTCTGGTTCAACTTCTTGTGTCGATGTGAAAATTCGATTATTAAATCTATTATGCAAACACAAAGCCAAAGGATCTTTTTCTGCGTATTTCCCCAAATACGATTATGCATTGCTTACCCGCATGAATGGTTTGTGAAATTCCATTGAAAATTTTGAAAACAATTTCATTTCTGAGTTTAGGTTGTATTCATGGTAGTTTTTATTATTCCCTTAACAATATGACTTTCTGATACGTTTTTGGTTATATGCAAGTGAAGGAATTTTTGCATGGGAACTGTTCTCTCTCCCGCATGCAAAACTTTTCACGGTTTCATCCTTACGGTAATTTCGATACCTTATTTGTGTCTCCCTAATATGGTTTCTCTTCATCATTTCCATGCTAGTTTGTCATGCATTCAAATTTTCATTTAATTACTTGGCTATCTCTATCAACATAGTGTATTTCATCAACACCTTCAGTGTTATGAAGAAATTAGTTGACCTTCAATAAATTTGGTTGAACATTTAGAGTATTACATTGAAATGAGTTTAAATCTCAGAGATAAGAATTTTTAATGTATGCTGAGCTAAGAAATCTTGTATTCCCTTCTTGAAATATCATATATTCATGCTGTTACATTTAGTTATAAATTGTATGGATTTTATAAATCCGATTGGTTTGTACGACGATTCTACTCATTTAGACTTTTTTGTCTGTAGGGATTTTCTCCTCGTTGAATTTCAATTATTTATACTGACAAGGTTAATAACTTGGTTCCCTTAATTTGTACAGGAATTATACAATTCCACGTGTCTCCAATTTTACTCATTATACATCGAGGGTTTAAGGTAAAAATATTCTTGTAAATAATTACATTATTTGACTATTTGATTCTGCATACTCTTCCATTTACTAACTTAAATTTCTCTTTTTCTTGTAGCTTTAATTCACCTTAACTGTTAGTAAGGTAATTATCCCTTACCCTCTGTGGTTATCTATACTTCCACTTTTTGTTATATTTTAAAATATATGCTTCAATATTAATTATTTGATTTTTTTTATGTGCGGGTACCTTTTAGTAACCTAGTTTGCTTGACCACTTCTGCTAGCAATTTACATGTCCAATTATAAATTTTTTATTTCCATTTTCAGGTCGGTCCAGTAGCCTACTTGGGGATTTCTGTTATCACACCTCTGCACAATTTTCACAGGTATTATACACTTGTAACTTATGGGACAGAGTTCCCCAATTTTTGTATAATTATTTGGACCTAATTTTCATTGGACAGTATATGTACATGGATATAACTCCTTTGAGTTAATATAACTGAGTATAAAAAATATACCCTTACTTCCAGTATTGAAGTTATGTTTCCATTCCTTATGTGATGTATTCTCTAGAATCTTTGTTTTAATTTATGTTAATAATTTCCTGAATCCCTCATTGAAATTATGACAGAATAATATGTCTTAGTTATAGTATCCATATCTTCAATTTCTACCATAGTAGAAGATTTGTTTTTAATGTTCTAAATTCACATTAACTATCAAACATACTGTTTTTCATTATGTACTGGTTAATTTAACATAATTATGTGGTTAGTAAAATAATTCTATTGTATTTATATTCTACATAGCTAATTCTGATAGTTTACCTAACCTCATATTTAAACCTACATTAAGGTTTAGATATTCTGAGACTTGGTACTCTTCAAATCATTATCTGTGTAACACTATAGATCTGTGCTACATTTATTGTGGACTATTCTGTAAAATGCATAGATCTAACAGTTCACAACAACTTAGAATTTTTCACATTATTTTCATACACAAAATATAATCCTGAAAAGATCTAGCTAATTCTTCACCACTAATTAATGTTCACTATAATAACACAAATACATGGAAAAATGAATTAAATTGTGCATACCAATTATGGTAGACTATTTTCTACCCAACCTATGAGCTCCTTCTCCATGGCTCCCCCCGAGTAGAAATCAAACATTCCAGCAGTAGGCAACCTCTTATCTACCCAGAATTTTCTTATTTAAGTGTGCTTTCCCATCGGCTTGTTTCCATAACTGCATCCCATTAATCAGGATGTTTTTTTCCTTTTTTCCTAGGGTTTGATTTTATTTATTCCACAAAAGTACTTTAAAACTAGCTTTTTCCTCTTTCTAGTTTTATTCCACCTCTTCCTAGTAACTTTCCTCTTTACTGGGGTATCTTTTTAGATTTTTATCTCCAATCGAAAATTCAATATTTAATTTATTTTATCCAAGGATTTTTGGAGAACTAGGAAAGTCTTTGGAACATTTTCCATCCTCATGGATTTGTATTCTTGATCTCTAATTAGACTCTATTCTTTACACAATTAATTCCCTTTTTATTTTATTAAATTAAAATAATAATATATGTCCACAATAAGTGTTTTCCTTTAGGTCCAATTTACCCTTTAGGACTGCTCAATTGTCTAATAAAAGCAAAGAAATTTGGGATATTACACTTAGGCATTAGAGGTTTAGGGGTTAGGGGATTTAGGTGCATTTAGGGGTTTGGGGAATAATGATTTAGTAATCAAGCGGTTACGGATTGGGGTTAGGGGAATAATGAGTTAGTGGTGAAGGGGTTAGGGATTGGGGGTTTAGGAATTAGGGGTTAGGGTATTTAGGCACATTTAGGGGTTAGGGGAATAATGTTCTTGGTTAAGGGATTAGATATTGGGGTCTTACAGGTCAGGGGATTTAGGCACAGTTAGGGGTTAGGTGAGTAATGAGTTAGTTGTTAAAGTATTAGGGATTAGGGGCTTATGCGTTATGGGATTTAGCAGTTAAGGATTTTAGGGGTAAGGGGTGAGGAGTTAATGGGTTATGGGTTAAGTGTTAATGTTTTAGGGGTTTAGGGATTAAGGGGTTAGGGGTTTAGGTGTTAGTGGTTTAGGGTTTTAATGGTTTAGAGGTTTAGGGGGTTAAATGGGTTATGGTTTCACGGGTTTAGGAGGTTAAATGGGTTAGTGGTTGGGAATTAGGGTTAAGGGGTTAGGGATTAAGAGTTTATAGGTTTAGTGTTTAGGGGGTTAAATGGGTTAGGGGTTTAGGGGTATAGGGGGTTAAATGGGTTAGGGGCTGGGAATTATGAGTTAAGGGGTTAGGTGTTTAGGGTTTAGGGGGTTAAATGGGTTAGGGTTTAGAGGTTTAGGGGGTTAGGGGATTTAGCAGTTAAATATTTTAGGGGTAAGGGGTTAATGGGATTGTGGTTTAGGGGGTTAAATGGGTTACCATTTTAGGAGTTTACGGGGTTAAATGGGTTAGGGGTTGGGAATAATGGTTTAAGGGGTTAGGGGTTGAGGGTTAAAGGTTTAGGGGTTAGGGGTTTAGAGGTTTAGGTGGTTAGGGGATTTAGCAATTAAGGATTTTAGGGGTTAGGGGTTAAAGGTTGAGGCATTAAGGGATTAGAGGTTTAGGGTTTAGTGGGTTAAATGGGTTGGGGATTTAGAGGTTTAGGGGGTTACATGATTTAGCAGTTAAGGATTTTAGGGGTTAAGTGTTAATGGGGTTAGGGTTTAGGGGTTAGATGGGTTGGGGTTTTAGGGGTTTAATGGGTTAAATGGGTTAGGGGTCATGTTTAGGGTTTAAGGGGTTATAGGTTAAGGGTTTAGGGGATTAAATGGGTTAGGGGTTATGGATTTAGGGGGTTAAATGGGTTAGAGATTAAGGGTTTAGGGTTTATGGGTTAACGTTTTAGGGGTTAAATGGGTTAGGGGCTTAGAGGTTTCAGGTTTAGGGGGGTTAAATGGGTTAGGCATTGGAAATTAGGGTTTAAGGGGTTACATGTTATGGTGTTAGATGTTTAGGGTTTAGGGGGTTAGGGGATTTAGCAGTTAAGGATTTTAGGGGTTACGGGTTACGGGTTAAAGGGGTTAGGGATTAGGGGTTTAAATGGTTTAGGGTTTTAGGTGTTTATGGGGTTAAATAGGTTAGGGGTTAGGAATTAGGGTTTAAGGGATTAAGAGTTAAGGTTTTAGATGTTTAGGGTCTAGGGGGTTAAATGGGTTAGGGGTTTACAAGATTAAATGGGTTAGGGGTTAATGGTTTAGGGGTTAGGGGTTAAGGGTTTAGAGGTTTATGTTATAGGGGTTAAATGGGTTAGGGGTTTAGAGACTTTGGGGTTTAAATGGGTTAGGGGTTGGAAATTAGTGTTTAAGGGGTTAGGGGTTAAGGGTTTATAGGTTTAGGGTTTAGGGGGTTAAGTGGGTTATGGATCTAGGGGTATAGGAAGTGAAATGGGTTAGGGGTTGGGAATTAGGGTTTAATGGGTTAGGGGTTAAGGGGTTAGAGGTTTAGGGGTTTAGGAGGTTAAATGTGTTAGGGGTTGGGAATTAGGGTTTAAGGGGTTAGGGTTTAAGGGGTTAGAGGTTTAAGGTTTATGGAGTTAAATGGGTTAGGGTTGGTTTAGAGGTTTAGGGGGTTAGGGGATTTAGCAGTTAAGGAGTTTAGGGGTTAGGAGTTAAGGGGTTAATGGGGTTATAGTTTAGCGGGTTAAATGGGTTAGGATTTTAGGGGTTTATGGGTTTAAAAAGGTTAGCGGTTGGGAATTAGGGTTTAATGGGTTAGTGGTTAACGGTTTAGAGGTTTAAGGTATAGGGGTTTAAATGGGTTAGGGGTTTAGAGGTTTAGGGGGTTAGGGGATTTAGAAATTAAGGATTTTAGGGGTAAGGGGTTATTTTCCAAATTTTAGATAATAATATCGGTTACATTAGTTATGACTTTCACAAGAAATTTCCCAAATTTTTCTCTATTTTTTTAAGCCTGCCACCTAGTGTCACTCTTGCGACCCGAGTGTGTAATGTTGAACTCAACGTGTATTATATTCCAATTTTTTCTTTGCAAGTTTACATACTATTACTGGCTATACTTTGGAATTTTCTAAGAATATTCCAATTATCATTCAAGCTTGATGCAAATGTATCAGTGTTCCAATCTACAAACATTGACTATTGCACCAATATTGTAAGGCATCATAGTGCTCTCCGAATAGTGTGCAGAGATTTCTCAAAAAAACATTTATGTCTCGGCAAAGCTTGATTTTCTAGAATCTGGATAGATTAAATGAGAAGCTACAAGTGAGAAGGCTTCATGCACCTAGAAGCTAGAGGAGATTACCTTGTCCTTTTCTATACAACCACAAAAGTGGAAGACTTCATAAATATCTCAAGGAAAAGGGAGTATAAAATTTATAACAGATAAATCCCAATCAAGAAAAGAGTTCCAAATGACAGAGGACCAACATTGGCATAAGATTATGAATGCTTACCTGAGAATACACTAGGGGAATTTTGAGGTCTAAAATGGGCCTCCTAAGAAAAATATACAACCAAAGTAAAATTTATAAGAACCAATAGGATTCAATATGATGATGTCAACCATGGGGGATGATTTACCATTTTTGGAGTAAAAAAGTAAAATGATTAAAAAAATAATAAAATAATAAAATTACTTTTTGAACTTGTATTTTAACATTATCTCCCTAAGGTTTTACTCAAATTTCAAGCAGGAGTACTTTTTGGATGAAAAATTTAATTCCTCATCCAAGGAGTACCCATGTTGTTTACCTTTTATGCACTCTGCTACAAGAAAAATGAGAAATACATGAAAAAAGTGATCGCAATAACATTTTTCTTGATTTCTAATTTTTCATGTAGCAGGATCCATCGAAAGTATGAAACATGGGTACTCCTTGGATGCAGAATCCAATTTTACATCCAACAAGCATTTCTGCTCGAACTTTGAGTAAACCAATAGGGAGTTCAGTTGAAAATATGAGTTGAAAAAGTAGTTTTTTCTTTTTTCCCTCTAAAATTTGATGATGTAATCTAATCTTATTTTATTATTTTCACTATTAATTTATAATTTCCTTAGGAGGCCCATTTTAGGCCTCAAAATTCCCCTCGTGGATTTAAATTAAAAGAACATATTCTAATCTGCACATCTCTATATGTGCTACAAATGTGAAACTTTTTGACCAGATCATCCTCACAGAAAGAATAAGCTAAAAATTACATTCTATGCTAGAAACATGATTGGTCCCATTGATTATTCCATGAATTTACTTGAATTTTCAATGCTTAATGGACATCCCTCGTCTGAATTCAACATAACAAGCCTTCATTTAGACAGATCTTCAATAAATACCTCCAACCCACACTTACCCAGCATATCACTCATTTTGGCAACAAGCTTTGCATTATGCCATTAACAGTAGGTCAGTTAGGATTTAACACTTCTCCAATTTCTCCTCATGCATGACTTCATAGAAATTCATTAGTAGAGATACTTACAAACACAGCCCTATCTAAATATTTCATAATGCATAAATCCATAGCCTTGTTTTTCATGCTATGAATTATGCGTCAATTTCTCATCATGCATGAATTAACATACATTCGTTGCTAGAGAGACTTATGAACACAACACAATCTGAATATATCATAATGAATAAATCCATTGCCTTGTTATTCATACTGCGAATAATGCATCTCATATCTACCAGAAAAAAAAAAAAAAAAAAAAAAAAAAAAAACCAATAGAAATGTTTAGAATGTATCCATGGCATAATAACTAGAGACTAGCATAAGAGTTCAATACATTGACTGGCATGTGTAGATTGTAAGATTTATCAGAACTAATGGGCATAAAATTCATCAAATAGTGGGGTTAAAAATTATGTTTTATTCAACTCAAATGATAGCCAAGCATAGATACTGTGTACTTTTACAACAATTTAAGGTGTTAAATCTTAAAACGATCTAGGATGTTTTTAATTTTCTCATTAAATAAATACAAAATCAATATTATCTTAATTTAATAAAATGCTAAAGTAGAGTTGATCAATGTATATCCGATGAATATTCGTATCTTTTGGCGGGGGAGGGGGGGGGGGTTTGATTTAAATATGGCTTCAACATAAAAATAGTATAAAAATGTCTTAAGTCAATGGAAGACCTCAAAAATACCACTAGATGATTTTTTTTTTTGGGTTGTTCCAAAAATATACCAGAGCCAATTCTACACACATTCAAAACAAAAATATAAGTCTTCCAACACAATTAAACCCGATAGGATGGCCAAGTTATCTAAACAAATGAGCTTTCTAATGCTATATTGGAAAAGGCTACTAACACACTAGATTTAAATCTATGATTTTATCATTATCATATCTGGATCTAAAGTCTTAGAAATTTTACCAAAATGGATAATGAGCTAGATATACAACATGATTATAGTGCACACAATAGGCTAGGAAAGGGTAAAAGGAAAGAAAACAACAACATTGCCAAAATATGGAAAATTTTGAACACTTCCATGCGAAATGGGGTATTGGACATTACCCAAAACCTACCGCGAAGAAAGAAACTTTGAATTCCATAATAGGGTAACAATAAAAGACAAAACCATGCCCAATCCAAAAATCGATAATATTTTTTAATCAAATTCTGACCAAATTGAATTCACAATTTTAAAATTAAGAAAAAAAGAGATCATATATACTATTGGTTGGTTTCAAAAGGATATTCAAAGAAAATAAAACAATACATATGTCTCTATTCATATAGAAAATGTTAAATCTCAAAGGTCCAGCGGTACACTTATTAACATAGAAATAGAATAGAGAGGAGGTTTATGTAACTTGCGCCTAAAAAATATGCAATGTTTTGGGAAAACAAGCATTTCAGAATAATAGAGTATTCAATCTGAGAACTATTGACAAGGATACTTTGGTTCATTGGGGAGGTCAAAATATTTTAAACACATCTACAGGTTGTTCCATCCTTCTTGTGGTATATTCCCTACTCAAATGGGATGTTAAAAATAAAGATAATGACGGTTGTGTCTATTCTCCGGTTTGTGAAGCAGAATAAATACTACTAAAATCTAGGACCTGACCTAAATGATGTGAATTTTATGAATTGCATCTCACTATTTCCAGGTGTTTTTATGCTATCCACTTCATGTTAATAGGTCATTCCCACAAAAAATAACAAAAAACTAATAAACCCCTAAATCAATCAAATTAACACATAATAGACTGAAGAGATGGATTGTGAAGGATAAATAATGCATACATGTAGGGACATGTTTCTATCAGCAGCTGAGGCCATAAGGAAAACCCTTGTCAGTTTTATAATGCATGCCTTATATATCCCCCACATTACTTCCCTGTTGATGTTGTTTTTGAAAACCTATCCCTTCAAAATGGGTGGAATGGTTCCTATTTTCATAAGACTCCCCTCCATATGACCCTCCTCAGTATGGCCCTCATGAGCCTCCTCCTTATGGCCCTCCACCCATGGCAGGTAGGTATCGTACTTGGGGCAGCCCTTAAATAACCTCCTCAGCCATGGGGTTACAGTTGAGGGTGGGTTAGCCCCTACTACATTGGGATTAAACTCATGACCCTAGTTGTGGTTAGGTTTAGATCGATAATTAGCGCCAAAACAAATATTAATGCCAAGATTAATATTCATGTTTCCAAAGGACAAGGATGAGTTTTAGGGCATACCATTAGCACCATCTATGTCATAACCACAAGGTTTCTTCAACATGGGCTCGAAGGACTCCATGTTTACAAGCTACCGAAGATAGGGAAGATTCAAACCTGGGTTTTGAATGCCACCGTTCAACAAACATACACTAATTGAGTTTGTGTGAAAACGATCATAAGAGGAAAGCAGATACCCACATATTATGAAGGTAATGGAATTGATAAAGGGTTTCTCAATTGATAGACAAATGATGTAAAAAGAAAAAAAATGCTAAAACAACAACAATTCCAACCAATTTTTGAACAAATGAATTAGCGTAGTAGAGAAACTGAGGTAATGAGGACAATTAATTTAGAGAAATAAGGTAATATCGTTGCATATTTACATGGGTGACTGTCTGTCTACTCATATATGGCTCGAGTGATTTTGATCTATATATAGCTCGAGTGAAATGGCTGCTTACACATCATTGATGTTGTAATATTTTCACTAAGTTGTGTGGTTTCTAGGCCCAAAATCCCATACTCCATGATAGTAATCATTGTTACTATACACTGATTTATTCTTAATCAAGAATACATTGATTTATTCATAATCAAGAAAGAGACACATTAGTTTAAATGATTTATTAGTGGTTTGTAGAAGGGTACATTTCCACTTTTGTGAGAGGCATATGGGTTTTGGGTTATTAATATGTTTTTTTATATCCAAAGAAGACCCGTTTTCAGCGAATTAGAAGCAATTTCAAGTTTCATTCCAAGACCAAAAGGCAATCTCAACATAGATAATATCTGCAAGAAACTCAGTATCCCATATTTTATTATTGTAGAGTCTTCTTTAGTGGGTCATGCGTTTTGTAGTAACATCTAGATTATGTCGCATCCATAAGGTTAGATACTACCCCTAATTGTAGCTTAACCTTGTTCCTAGGAGGGAAATTGTTGGGTTCCTATAATATGGACACTTTTTATTCTTATTTCTCCCATTGACATAACAATATGTGCCTTTGGTGACAAGGTTGATACAAAGAAAAAAACCCTTTTGAATGATGCTTAGACATAGGACTTCACAAGGGTTTGTGACAACATTTATAAGATAAAAAAAGTACTTGCTAATAAGTTTAATGATGCCTTCATACCATGACTTTCAAATAGCATATAGGCTTTGTTGTGGGGTTGTATATCTCAAAGTTGCCTAAAGAATGTTGTAGACTCTAAGGGCTCAGAAGAAAATAGGGATGGTCATCCAATTATATGTATTTAAAGGAAGTAAGCTAATATTATAGCAAGTGGATATTAAGATAATATTGAAGGAAATAGACCTTCTCTATAGTCATGAATGTCATACAAATCTTGTAAAATTCCAAGCATGAGCAAGCTTTTACCATGATCAAGCTTTCTGCATAGTGAAACAATTGCCTTAATGGTTTTTTCCAATTCCAAGACAACCCAAATTGTCAAATAATTCACATGATCTAGGTGGATATTGATGACAACTGACTTGTTCCACTAACGCATAGTAGTTCCCCATCTTGGTAATTATATTATAGTGTTTCAAGTCCTAAAATTTTGGTGCATTTTTTTAGCATTTCCCTTGCATTCTTATAAATTTATATACGCCACCAATATGGTGGCACGTGAAAAACATAGAGAATGTATTAATATTTGTAATGGCTCAAGGAACACTTTAAACAATGGTTATGTGAAAAAGATGTGGCCCTAGGAAGTTGATGAATCAACTAGCCTCCATAACATTCACATCCCTTTTCCGCGTCACTTTTATATTTTTTACATGAGATTCATATGAATTAAGTGTATTAAGGGAGTTCATAGAAGGGTTGGAATCCCCCCTTGCGTGGGGGGGTTGTAACAGGGGCACAACTCCCTAAAAAAAGTGTATTTTTTTTCATCTACCTTTTGTGGTTTTTTGGGCATGATTTTCTCTTTTAGTGGTTTTGTGGCACATGGTAGTACAACCCATGGCCTTGTAATTATAATTAAGTAATTATAATTGTATTCTAATATAGGGTTAATGGATTTGGGGTTTTATGGATGGTGTTAGCCCCCTTTATTGAGGGTGGTCACAAGCAGTTTGAAGCCCAATTAAAAAATTTGGGCGGCTTTTTGCTTATGTTTGTTGTGGTTTTCTACACACAGTTTCAAATTTACTGATTTTCTGGTGCATGATGGTTCAACCCATGGTTTTACTGAAACTTATTTTTCGTTTTCCTAGTTTGAGTTTCCAAGGTAAACTTTTGTATTAAATGTGTATGTGCCACAACATTTTTTTTGTTTTTATTAATAATATGTTTTGTAGAAATTAACTATATAGGGCTTAAAACCAACATTAATCCTACTCAAATCAATCCTTCAGGCAGTAACATTGTATTTGTTTGAAATTTTCACTACCGCTCCTAATGTTAAAAAACAACTTGAACAATTATAAAGAAAACTCCTATTGCAAAGGCCTCACTTGGAGTCCTATTAGTCATTGGTAGATTCAAAAAGGTTATGCAACCTAAAAGTAATGGGAGGTTAGGGGATTTAAATAATGAAAATGTTCAGTAGATATCTAAGCTTGAAACTATTATGGTGATGGTATAATTCACATGATCTGGGTGGATATTGACGGAAATCAACTTTTTCCACTCACTCAAAATATTTCCACATATTGATAATTATATTATAGTGTTTCAGGGCCTAAAAGTTTGGTGCATTTTTAAAACATTTCCCTTGCATTATTAATAACTGATGGATGCCACCAATCATGGTGGTCCACAAAAACATATAGAATGGATTAAGATTTGTAACAAATGAATAATTACCCTAAATAGATTTTTTGTGCAAAAATTTTGGCCCTAGGAAGTTTATGTATGAACTGGCTTCCACAATGTCCATGTTCCTTTTGTTGAAATTATTTCCCATGGTTATGGTTTTTACATATTAAAACATCATACTTTATGTTAAAGGGTAGCTTTTTCCCCTTGTGATGTCTTATTGTAAAATAAACCATCGCCATTGTGATGCTAGTTTACCAAGTCAACTTTGACCTTGTCAAAGGGAAAGTGGTCGTTCCACAATGGTCTTTTCATATCCATTTGTATACCGACGCACATAACATGGACGTCGCTATAGAAAAATTGTCTTCTATTGCAACACCCTAGCTAGGTGGGTCACAATAGCGATGTTTTTCTCATATCGTCGAAAGAGTGGCAACATTTCCATCAAGGTCGCAAAAGCAACACATCATGGCAAGATTAAAAAAATTGAGAAAACTTAGGGAAATTTCCGACAATACATCAAAATTGTCAGAAATAAAGTGTCAAAAAATTGACCATATGTCCTAGTGACATAAATCATATTCTATAAGGGATATTCATTGGCCTCTGGAAGAGATGTGTCTACCATTCAAAGGTTTTTCATACTATGATTGGGTCTTGGAGCCTCATCATTATACCTTAATGAAATTAGAAGGCGTTCAAATCACATATGATGCTTACAAGTGTAGGCTTGGTCAAAATAGGAGTGTCATAAGGGGCTGATGCCTTATTTGAATCTTTGATGATTAAGCTTTGGAAGTAGTTCTCAATGAACAACACATGACCTATATAGGGCACCTTAGGAATATATGGGGGATATTTAGTGTCACTGGTATTCTTTACATAGTAAGAATGGGTCTTAGGCTTGTACCATTTCAAAGGGATGAAAACAATGGCCTCAATCCCAAAATGAAACTTCTTTGGCTGACATTTCATGAAAAAAACTGTAAATAACAATGTAAATCATGTTTGAGGAATTTGTTGGCAATGATGAGGTATTGTCCTTGATGGCAACCAGATGAAGATGAAGACATGATGTTTTGGCATGTGTTGTCCTTGATCGCAATCCACCTGATGAAGTTATTCTTGACTTGATGAACTTGGTAAATGATGTAAATCGGATGTGATATGATGTTTGTTGGCAATATGATGCTGAGTGTTGTCCTTGATGACAACCCACTTGATAGAGTGTTGTCCTTGAATGGCAACCCACTTGATGAAGATGATGGCAACCTACTTGATGAAGTTGTGCTTGATAGAATATGTCTTGATAAACTTGTTAAATGATGTAAATATGATGTATCTACAGTGAGTACAGAAGGTAATGAAGAAATAAATTCAGTATGTGCTAGATCTATGATGAAAAGAGTATGTCTCAAGGCATACGCGGATTTGTCTAGGAGAAGTCGCGTATGCACGCGGGAAATAACGTGCCAAGTCGCGTATGGGAAAAAGCACTCATAAAGTGCAAAACCAGGGGTAACCACCATGGTATTGACCCATTGTATTGGGTAATGATTCGTCTAAATGACCCCGTCCAGGAATACCATCGGAAGTAATGTAGTTTTGGGCTCATGGTATTGTTTTGGCTCATGGTATTGAAAAAAGGGTAAACCTATATAAGGAGAAGAAATTCATTGTGAAAATCATGAGTGTGGGAGCAAGATGTCTGAGCTTGAATGAATACTTCTCTGTGAAGTATATCTGTATGGAAAGGGTAAAGGTTTGATGATAGATCTGAATCTATGGTGCACCTATGAAGAAATGATGAAGCGGAATATCTAGATCTGGAATGTATTTGTATTTGCTAGATCTGTTTATGGAAGGCTTAGATCTGAGATGAGGCGAACATATGTCTGAAGTAAAAGGGTAAATAAATGTGATGTATACGTTAGAAGAATTGCAATGCCCTAAACGTACGAAGAACCATATGTGATTTACACATGAGAAGAAACACGTATATACACGGCTTCGCTGAATGAAAAGCGCGTATGCGTAGTGAAATTAACTCTGTATTATGTACAGATATGTATTATGTACGAAAAATACATGATATCGGTGTGGAAAACGCTATGCAAACTAGGGTTTTCTTCGAATCATAGGTATGAAATGTACGTCTGTTTTGCTATT
The DNA here is from genome assembly GCA_034641835.2 of Pinus albicaulis. Classification (NCBI taxonomy): domain Eukaryota; kingdom Viridiplantae; phylum Streptophyta; class Pinopsida; order Pinales; family Pinaceae; genus Pinus; species Pinus albicaulis. Next base: position 996,017,280 of record CM076584.1, read on the forward strand.
TTGCCACTATTAGTATTCTACGGTTAAGGTTATGCATTTAGGTTAGTTGAATGATGGAGCTTAAATATGTGGAGTGGGTCCAGTCTTAAAATATGATGAAAGGTGGCCTACAAGTTGTGTTCTAAAGGAAGCTTTGGATCCAGTGTGAAAATTGATGAAACGTGGTCCATAGAGGTGCTGAGGGTTGTAGCCTTCAGTCAGGGGGTTGTAGCTCCCTTCCAGGTGAGGCTGGTAAACGAGATCAGGGGGTCGTAGCTCCCTTCCAGGTGAGGATGGTAAACGAGATCAGGGGGTCGTAGCTCCCTTCCAGGAGAGGCTGGTAAACGAGTCAGGGGGTTGGAGCTCCCTTCCAGGAGAGGCTGGTAAACGAGCGTAGGTGGGTGCCTACGTGCTGGTAGGAGTCTGCACTAGCACATATGTTGTAAGATGTTTTCTCTATAATAAAATATTGAAGGCTGAGCAACTGCAGCGGTGGTTTTCTCCCGACTTGGGTTTCCACCTAAAATCCTGGTGTTCATGTGTGATGCTTATGTGTGATGGTTTATTCTGTTCTTGCTGCACATGTTTACTGTTTATAGAACATCTAATGAATGAATGATGGAATGATATAAGTAAAGAATTAATGGCATAATTAGATCTCTGTGTATACGCGAGTTTTATGAAGGATATCCGCGTGTATACGCTATTTGGCTTCAGCAAAGTAGCTTATTGGTTTTGAAGTAAAGAAAAGTAAAAAGTTTTGAATATGCAGTAAATACTGATTCACCCCCCCCTCTCAGTATTTTTCCCAACAATTGGTATCAGAGCAGGTCCTTCTGCAGAAGCTTGATCGCTTGAAGGAGATCCGTCGCAATGGGAAGTCAAGAAGGAGTAATGTCTATAAAGCCACCTCTATTCAATGGAAGCAATATGATATTCTGGAAGGTACGAACAAAAGCATATCTGCAAAGTCTTGGTGTAGATGTATGGGCAATCGTGGAAGAAGGTTATCAATACCCAGCAAGTATTCCTACTGATGCAGCGGAAAGGAAGAAGTATGAAATCAATGCCAAAGCAGTAAATGTCTTATTAGGAAGCATGTCTAAACCAGAATTTTCTAAAGTGATGCATCTAAATTCAGCAAAAGAAATATGGGACAAAATCATTCTGAGTTATGAAGGAGATACAAAGGTAAAAAGTGCAAAACTCCAAACTCTTAGAATTGAATATGAAAATTTGAAGATGCATAGTGATGAGAGTATTGCCCATTTCTTCTTATGTCTGGACGATATTGTAAATCGAATGAGAAATTTGGGTGAAACCATAACCGATACTACTCTGGTGGAAAAAGTCTTAAGATCTTTGACTTCGAAATTTGACTCTAAAGTTTTAGCTATTGAAGAAAGGCAAGATCTGCAAACTCTTACTATTGTTCAATTACATGGTATTCTGACTGCTTTTGAAATGAGACAAGGAGGTCCTTCTCAAATCAAAGAAGCTGCTTTTAAGGCATCTGCAAAAGGAAAAGAAAAGGAAGTTGTCAAAGAATCTAGCTATATATCCGAAGAAGAAGAAGCGAATTTTGTGAGAAAACTCCAACTAGGTACTGGAAGATTCAAAGGTAAGCTTCCCTTCAAATTTTTTGATTGTGGAAGAGTTGGTCACTATGCTGCTAAATGTCCTTATAGAGAAAAACATGGTAAAGGGAAACAATTTGAAAAGAGGAAGAGTTATTATGCAAATGAAGATGATGATGAAGTGTCCAGTGAAGATGAAGAATATTCTGACCATGATCTGAAAGTGCTCATGGCAAAGAAGCTAAAGAAGAAGGCTACTCGAAGCAAGGAAATATCTCAGAAAACATGTATAGCAGAAATTGAAGAAGATGATTCAGGTAGTGATTGGGGTCCTTGTGATAATCTTCTTTGTGCAAGCAATGGTATAGATAGTGAAAGTAAAGTTATGGATCTAGAAGAAGCTCTCAAGATTAAAGTTGAAGAACTACAAAGTTCATCTAATAAGCAAGAATCTATCTACAAAGAGATGATCTCTCAAATGAAAGAACAAATAGAAATGCTGAATGGACAAGTGGAAAAGTATCAAAGGTTTCATACTTATGCATCCAATCAAATTGAAATACTAGAAGCAGAAATCAACGATCTAAATGCGGATCTCGAAAAATCAAGCAAGAAGAATGAAGGTCTTGAAGCTGGAATCGTCTCTCTACAAGAAGATCTTGAAGCATCAAGTAAGAAGAATGAGGAACCTCTACAATCATTTGAAAAGGAAGGGCTTGAAGCAGAAATCATCTCCCTCAAGGAAGATCTGGAAAAATCAAATAAGAAGAATGAAGAGCTGCAACAAACTTGTGAAGAAAATGGAAATTGGTTGAAAGAAGAGATTCTAAATCTGAATGATCAAGTAGAATATGGGAGAAGGAAAGAAGAAAGCATGACAAAGCAATGTCAAGCCTTGGAGGTTGAGGTAAACATTCTCAAAGGAAAATTAGAAGAAAAGGTTAAACTTTTGAGGTTTCAAGATAGTACTAAGATTTTGGACAATATTCTGAGTAATCAAAGGTCTCCCTCTATTAAACTTGGTCTTGGTTTTCATGAAACTGTCAAAGGAGAATCTAGTTCACAAGGAAATGCTAATGATTCAAAGGAAGTCAATGCAAAATCTGAAGTGTTGAAAGAAACAAAAATTCAACCAACAATCATGAATTCTCAAAGGAAATCATTCAATAATGTGGAATGCTTTAAATGTCATAATTATGGGCATGTTGCAGCAAATTGCAGAAGCAGATCATTTCAGTCACTATCAAATAGATTCTATTCAGAAAGGTACTCTGGTAGCTTCAAGGGATATTGTTTTTCATGCAACAAGTATGGTCACAAAGCAGCTGATTGCAATAGGAGGAAGAACAGAGAAACACACTATGATCCTTATGCTTACTTCTCTGGTCACATGAGATGTTATGCTTGTAATAAGTATGTTCATGTGGAAAAGGAATGCAGGATGAACAAATATGAGAAATTGGGTAGCTTCCAGCCCACAATAAGAAGTTTCAAGCAAAGCTGGAGAAAGAAGGAGGACCGGTCAGAAACGTAGGGAATATTGACCCTACTGCAGTCATCAGCTTCTGAAGCTTACTTCTCTGAATGACTGCAGAAGTAATGTGAGATACATTATGGAGATTAGTAATGTATCGTCACAGGGGGAGCAATGCATGATGATTCTCATGATTGATTTGGTTATTCAGGTTATGTTTATTTCTGACAGTGCATCTGATGTGAAGAATACTGGTACAGGAAGTACAAGTTCAGGGGGAGATGAAGGAATGTGAAAATTTTCTATGCTTCACTTTCCATACGCGGGTTAGATGAACAAAAGTCGCGTATACACGCGAGTTACAGCAGACACAGTCGCATATGCATTAAGGATAAGTGAATTGGGATGACAGCTGAAGATCAGGAGCAGAGGTTCAGGGGGAGCATCAGTCTGACTGTTAATAACTGTATTATTGACTCTGTGTCAGCTTAGTTTCTCAGTTCTAAATAATGATGATATGATACTTGGTTTCTTAGGTTGAAGATTATGGATGAGTCCTGTGTGCTTTTTGATGAAGAGTATTCGTTGCTGAGATGAAAGTCTTATAAATTCGGAGATAAGGATAGTTCATGCAGAGATTGTTGCTGATGACTTGAACGTATTCAGGTTGCACAAGTTAAGGAGGAGCACTGTTTCAGGGGGAGCAGCAGGTTGAATACTAATGATTGCATTGTTGGCACTATGACTGCTTATTCTTTGGTTATTGTGATACTCATGATGGCTTGATACATAGGTTATTATGAGCCCTGTTTACTGTTTGCTGAAGTTTATCTGTTGGATGAAATTGGAAGTCTTATGACTCAGAGATAAGAATAGATCATGTAGAGTTTGTTACTACGGTTGAGATCTTTTTCTTACATATGTTACTTCTTGTTAAATCTTAAAGATCATGGTGATGTTGGACCACATGGATGATTGCTTGACACTTATGTGAAGATGCTGTTCTGGTATGATAATTTCTCTTGGAAAGAATGTATTGATGTTGCAAAGAATCTGAAGGCTTGGTTACTAATGTGTTTATGCTACAACCATTGGATGACGCTTGAAGACACAACTACATTGTTCTATCTATCTGTATTCCAGGGAAGCATTCAAATATCTCAGAAAGAAGCTGAACACTGTCTTTGCCTCACAGAGGATCAGATCTGGTTAAAATATAGAAGATGGTATTGGATACGCGGATTTCCTGAAACACAGTCACGTATATACGTGATTTCATCCACATAAAACCGCGTATGTCTGATTGCTGACAAAATTCTGTTTAGGGTCACCTTTCTTCAGCACAGCTGCAATACTGTTTGGTATCTCTGGTGGTGTTCCAGTTCTTATAATACTATTTCAATCTCTGATGTTTTAAAGATGCCTTGATGATTGGTTGAAAGTGTTCAGGATGCACAAACTAAGGGGGAGCCTTAGTCATATGGAAAGGATGCTTGGATGCACAGATTCAGGGGGAGCATTGGCCTTGCTGAGCATAATGCATTGTTGGCATTATGTTGATTCTGAAAAATGATCTCTTTCTTGAGGTCTTTCTGGTATTGGTCATGTAAAGTTATATTTGTAGTTTGATGAAAAGGTCATGTTGAGACCCATGATGTAAAATTGTAATATTCAGTCATGTAAGGACTTGTCAAAATTTGTAAACCCACTTGGTTGGGTAGTTGTATTGAAATGTGTAAACCCACTTGGTTGGGTATTTGATTCTCTTATGTAAATCCACTTGGTTGGATCTTTGATGTAAGTATGAGTCCTTGGTGATAGGAAGGTCATAGAGTCATGTACTTCATTGAAACATATGGATTAACTTTCAGCATGAACTCAAGAGGAGCATGGTAATTTCAGTGCACATCAGATCTGCAGAACGCTTCTTCTACATGAGGAGAAAAGGGGGAGAGTGTGTTGGTTTTGATCCGCCCTTTTCCCTTGACGTCAAAGGGGGAGAGTGACATGGTGTTTGAATGGAGAGAAATAATGGTGTCAAAGAATGGGGAGAGTGACATGGTGTCATTGTATTCTTAATGTACCTATCTGTTGTGGTGATAAAACACCATCATGGTTGCCATCAAGTCCAAAGGGGGAGATTGTTGGCAATATGATGCAGAGTGTTGTCCTTGATGGCAAGCCACTGAATGAAGATGAAGACATGAGATTGTTGGCATGTATTGTCCTTGATGGCAATCCACCTGATGAAGTTATTCTTGACTTGATGGACTTGGTAAATGATGTAAATCTGATGTGATATGATGTCTGTTGGCAATATGATGCTGAGTGTTGCCCTTGATGAACAACCCACCTGATAGAGTGTTGTCCTTGAATAACAACCCACTTGATGAAGATGATGGCAACCTAATTTATGAAGTTGTGCTTGATAGAATATGTCTTGATGAACTTGTTAAATGATGTAAATCTAATGTATCTGCAGTGAGTACAGAAGGTAATGAAGAAAGAAATTCAGTATGAGCTAGATCTATGATGAAAAGAGTATGTCTCAAGGCATACGCGGAGTTGTCTAGGAGAAGTCGCGTATGCACGCGGGAAATAACGTGCCAAGTCGCGTATGGGCAAAAGCGCTCATAAAGTGCAAAACCAGGGGTAACCACCATGGTATTGATCCATTGTATTGAGTAATGATTCGTCTATGTGACCCCGTCCAGGAATACCATCGGAAGTAATGTGGTTTTGGCTCATGGTATTGAAAAAGGGTAAACCTATATAAAGAGAAGAAATTCATTGTGCAAATTATGAGTGTGGGAGCAAGATGTCTGAGCTTGAATGAATACTTCTCTGTGAAGTATATCTGTATGGAAAGGGTAAAGGTTTGATGATAGATCTGAATCTATGATGCACCTATGAAGAAATGCTGAAGAAGGGAATCTAGATCTGGAATGTATTTGTATCTGCTAGATCTGTTTATGGAAGGCTTAAATCTGAGATGAGGCGAACATCGCTGCGGTAAAGGGTTGTTGTGTGATGTATCTATTTAAATAATTACCGTGACTGTGTTTGAAGAACCATACGCTGGATTGCCTTTTCCGCGGAAGAAGCGCGTATGTCACGCGGCTTCGGCGGAATGACGTATGCACGGTGGAAATTAGCTTTGTATGTACGAAGTATACGCGATATCGGTATGAAGCGTGTATCCAAACTGCAGGTTCGTTGAAGCAAGGGGTATGAAATATCTGATCTGTTCTGCTATGTTTCTGCTATTTGATCTGTGTTGATATGTATCTGTTGGTGACGTATGTTTGTGCTTAAAAGTATGGAAAGGGTCGAGTATGAAAATATGATGAAATGTGGCCTGCAAGTGGTGTTCTATTGAAGTTGTTGGATCCAGTGTGAAAATTGATGAAACGTGGTCCAAGGTGGTGCTGAGGGTTGTAGCCTTCAGTCAGGGGGTTGTAGCTCCCTTCCTGGTGAGGCTGGTAAACGAGATCGGGGGTTGTAGCTCCCTTCCAGGTGAGGCTGGTAAACGAGTCAGGGGGTCGTAGCTCCCTTCCAGGAGAGGCTGGTAAACGAGCGCAGGTGGGTGCCTGCGTGCTGGTCAAGTCTGCGCCAGCACATATGTTGTAAGATGTTTTCTCTATAATAAAATATTCAAGGCTGAGCAACTGCAGCGGTGGTTTTCTCCCGATTTGGGTTTCCACCTAAAAATCCTGGTGTTCATGTGTGATGCTTTGTGTGATGGTTTATTCTGTTCTTACTGCACATGTTTACTGTTTATATAACATCTAATGAATGAATGATGGAATGATATAAGTGAAGAACTAATGGCATAATTAGATCTCTGTGTATACGCGAGTTTTATGAAGGATATCCGCGTGTATACGCTAGTTGCCTTCAGAAAAGTAGCGTATGGGTTTTGAAGTAAAGAAAATAGAAGTTTGAATATACGTGCATTTGATTCCCCCCTCTCGATGTTTTTTAACATTTTAAGCCTCCACCTAGGATAAGGGTTCCATTATGAGGTTTTCCACATCATACATGGGAATTAGGTCTTATATCTTGGACAAGGAATTAAAAAGGGCCCTATGCCTAAAACAAGTCTTTCTCATATTTAACGTCCTTGAATAGAATATTAGAATGAAAATATAGGAACAACTAGTATGTTTTGCATAATAAGGATGGGTTTTATGGCCTCCATCATGGATATGGAAGGAAAAAAAGATCTTTAGTCCCTAAAAAAAATCCTTAGTTCAAGGGACATGAATAAGGCCTCAAATGACCACACATATCCTATATAGGATATAATATCTAGTCTTTAGGTGTGATATGGGTGTTATTTGAAGGTTTTTTGTGACATATTTAGGTCTTAGGGCCTTCACGTTTGGCCTTAATATCATTAGGAGTATTTTTTCACCAGGTATGGCACTTGCGGCCTTAACCATGGTCATTGAAGGATCATAAGGTGCTTGGGTCATATTTTAATCTTACCATGATCAATCTTCTTGAACAAGTATTCTAGTTAGTACACAGAACATCTATAGGGAATATTTTTTCTATATGGGGGATATTTGTCACCATGGGTATGGTTTACATGGTAATAATGGGTCTTGGGTAATGTAGTATCTTGAGAGCAGGAGAAAATAGGGCCTTATTCCCTAAATAAAGCTTCTTGCAGAGTTCAAGGAACATGAATTAACCCCCAAAAAAACCACATAGATACTCTCTAAGGGATATTCATATTTCAACTTGGATATGGCAGCGATGGCATGTTATTCTACATAATTAAAGAGCCACAATAATTTTTAGTATGAATGGTTTTCTAATAACATTGTGTGCACATTATAAGAATATGAATGCATTATTAGAATTCATGAACATTTTTGTAATACAAGTATCTATAGAATAATATGGGTTTAGATTAAACTTCTATATTTATATCAATTGAACATGTATTTATCAACATACTTTGAATTCAAATTAATGAAATTATTCTCTATGAATCTGGTGCAATAATCAACTATGATATGTAACAATGCCACAAAATACCCATAAGAAATAGTGTGTCCAGAATTAAAAATTACTAACATAAATGACTAATTCATATAGTTGGTGTACTTGTTAATTGGACATATTTTTATTCTTGGACTATAATAGTCATTTACGTTAATCGTTATTAATTTTGTCACTTATTATCTAGTCATATATTTTAATCCTAGACTAAATAAGTCATTTAAGTTAATCATTTATAGTTTAGTCACTTATTATATAGTCATATATTTTATTCCTAGACTAAAGTAGTCATTTAAGTTAGTCATTTTTAGTTTAGTCACTTATTTTCTAGTCGTATATTTTATTCCTAAAATAAATTAGTCGTTTAAATTAGTTATTTTTAGTTTGGTCCCTTAAAATTGCTAAAATTTAGTAGTAATTTACTTGAAATAATTGGGGTGACTAACGTTTTTAGTCACCTAGTCGCTAATTTCATCATTTTCTACTAGTGAAATTGATGTATTGTGGGACTTGTATTTTTTTGGGTATTTGTCACTAAAAATCAATTAGATATAGACATATATAATTGATATATAGTGGTTTATATAGGAAACCAATCCAAGTGTTGGAAATCTCAATGTTTCATGTTGTGAAATGTGGTTTAAAATTTAATAAAATTGTATACTCGTGTGAGTCTAATTTTAGAAAATAAATCAACTTAACTTAGGAAAATTTAAGCGGATGACACAACTTGTATCAAATAATGAGACAAATTGTATAAATAAAATGGACGACATAAATCTCGATGATCATGAATACTCTTTTTTTCACTCTGGAAAAAACCTGCCTTATATTATTTGCTAGTGCATATTTCTAATCATGTGAATTCATTCCATATACATATTAACAACCAAGTGAAATTAGTCTAAAAATAGTAATCGGGAATCACCATCCAAGGATTAACCCATGTAATAAACCATTGTGATCAGTACAGTCACTGCAACTGTGCATGTCGTTGAATAGTGAGCCATGAATCGATGGGCATAGTGAAATAAAAAAAACCAAAACCATAATATGGGAAATGACATGTACACGTATAGGCCTATATATATACATACATATATATATATATATATATATATAGTGTAAGTCAACCCCATATTAAACAGTAATATAGAAAACTTTAGACCATCTACATGTAAAAGCCAAAATAGTAGCAAAAAAGCAAGAATCCTACTATGACAGAGGTAAAATGTATCAAGGAAATGTGATGGTGCCCTATGTAGATTTAGAGTCAGTGTCCATTTGAGCATAGTGCATCTATCCATCCATGCTTCTGAGTTATTTTTTAGATAGTCCATCTTCCATCCTATTACGCTTCCTATAAATATGTGTGAAAGATATGCTTTGAAATGTAGCCCTCAACGTTTTAATATGCTCCAGCCAATATGTCAGCTTAGGTGGGTTGAGACTGTTATTTTTATTCATGTGATCAATGATGACTTTAGAGTCCCCAAATAATATAATGTTGTCAATAGAAAGTTTCTTGGTGATCCAAAGTAAGCCCCATAGAGCCACCGCTTCTGCCTTATTGTTTGTTTCATTGCCAAAATTCCAATATATTTTGTATATCATCCTTTGATCCACCCTAAACCAAAATCCACATCCACAGATATGATGTTGTGCAACACCATTGAAATAGCCCCCAGGTAGTTTAATCATGTATGGTCTATGTCTATGAGAAAGGCCCCGTGGGGGTGTTGTAGCCACCTGTGTGCCTATAGAGGACATAATGATGCGTTGTGTGGTATTAGAGGTACATCCAAGAAAACCATAAAAAATAAGCCTATTTCTAATAACCCAAATATGCCACAACAACCCTAAAGGGATAAGGATTCTCGTCTTATGCCTCTATTTCCATCATCCTATGCATTCCTGTAGATTTTCCAGTGCCCGATATTGAACCGAAAAAAATACATAAATCCTTTGCCAAACCTCAAACATGAAGACACAATGAGAAATCAGTGTGTGTTAGACTCCTCACAATGTAAACGCAGTGGGAAAAAACTCGGTCCTATAAAACTGCACTTCATCAAGTTTTCCCAAGTCAAATTTTGGTTTTCCCAAACCAACCAATTATGTATTATGACCTTGTAATGGATCTTCGCTTTCCAGACCACGAAAAACTAGCAGTTTTCTTGTATAGTGCAGACATTAGAAATAATATGCATGTAAGTCTCTTGGATTTGTATCCCTTCTCGATGGTAGATCCCTACCCACATGATATTATCTATTCCAATATTATGATGTAATCCAGCATTGTGAAATAGGTCTTGGTATGTATCCCATGCCATGGAATCTTGTCCTATTAAACCCAAAAAAGCAACATGCTTCCAATGTGGCACCTCATCCCACCATTGCTTGATAACATGTGCAATAAATATGATGTCGCTTGAGTGCAGTCTCTAATGTAAGCCCAAAATAAGGTGTGGTCCATCCAGCATGCCAGCAATATCATTAGTGCCCAGATATATGTGTCCCCTATTTCAAAAATCTATAACAATATCTGAAACAATACTACCCAAAGTTTCCTAAAGCCCGACAAAATGCCCAATATCTAGGCCCTACCCAGGTGTGACTCCCTGTACCAATAGTTTATATCGCGCCTCATTAGGTATTTCTGTTGGATGAGAATTTTCTACACACCAGAATTAAAGTCCTTACCACATAGCTTTTAACAGTAAGGAGAAACCAAAATATTTGATATCAAACACCCCGCAGCCCCCCATGTCTTCTAGAACGGTGATGGTATCCCAACTATCCAAGCCATACATATGTTTGTCTCTTTCCCCCATCCATATGAACTGAGCCATGATGGACTTAAAACAATGAATAATGGTTGCCGGGAGGATACAAATATGTGCCCAATAGATTACTAGATGTTGTAGTACAGTAGTCGCAAGAATGTACCTCCTGCTAGTAGATAACCATCTCTATGACTAGTGCATAATTTTTTTCTGAAATTTCTCCGACAACCACATCCATTCTGGCACCCAATATCTAGCTGATTTTAGTTGAAGCCAAAGATAGGTGAAGCCATCCTTTAATGGTCTCATGTTGAAAATGAAAATTGAAAAAATCTAAGCTACTACCTCCCCAACACACTCAATGTGTAGTCTCAGTGATTTGTGCTTATTTTTCAGTAGGTGTGATACGTTTCTAAAATGCTCAAATATATATAGGAGGGTGGACCATTGTGCCAATACCATGTTCCTAAATACCAGGATATCATTTGAAAAAATGTTATGGGTAGTCAACATCGATCCGTTGATCTAGACTCCCTCAAACACCCCCTCGTTAGCCGTTGTCCCAATCTTAAGACTGAGTTCATCCATAACCAATATGAGAAAAACTGGAGACATGGAAAAAACCTCTATAAGACTCCTACCATCCCTAAATAAACCAAATGGGAGTCCATTGATAACGATGAAAAAGAAAGTATAGTTAACATAGCACATGACCCATTCCGTGTTTTGTGGTGACATGAAAATTTTCACCAGAACGATCCAAAGATTCTCACAGTTCACGCAGTCATATGATTTGCATATATAAGTCTTCATAGAAATAGCCTCTAGAATCCTAGTTTGAATGGAGTTGACAGTCTCCTGTTAGATAGCGACCGCATCATGTATAAGTCTATTGTGTGAAAAAGAGAACTACTCCTTTGTGATATAAGTTGAGAGTGTCATCTTGATATGCTCTGTGATGTATCACCTCAATAAATATTCTTCCACCATCTGAGTGAGGTCAACCCCCAGCAGTTGATAAAACATGGAAGTAAAATTCCACGGTCCAACCATCTAGTCCTGGGCTCTTGTCATGGGAAAAATAATTCAGGACACACAACACCTCTTCATTAGTAACCTTCTGGGATAAAGCCAAGTTCTAAGAATCATCAAACATAGTCAGGCATTCCTCCGAGACCCACAATTTTTCATCCACATGTCTACCCATCTGAGCACGAATAAGATTTTTAAAATGCCTCACTTTCACTACTTGTATTTCCTATGTGGAAAAGATAGATTCCCCCACCTCATTAGAGATCTCCCAAATACTATTACGTGACCTACAATGATTTTAAATGGTGTGGAAGTATTTATTTTTCTTATCACCCGCCAACAGCCAGATCTCTCTACTCTTTAGTAGTCACCATGTATGATCCTGAAAGGCCAAAATCTCCTGCCTATGACATTCCTGCAGCTTAATGCAGCCCCAAATATTAATAGAGTCACATTGTGTGTCCAATGTCTCAATCACATCTTGTATTTCTACATTAATGCTGGTCAGTTCAGAGACGAGGAATTTTTTCTTAGCCCGCTCCCACTTTTTAACCTTACGTTTTAGTCCCTAAAGCATGGCCCCAACACAAGACCAAGGGAACACGTGGGATTCATAATTTGGAGAATCCCAGTGGTTAGAAACCAAATGGTGGAAATTGAGATCCCCTAGCCAGGTACGATTAAACTTGAAAGGAATCCCCCATGTAGGTCGATCAACACGACAATAAATCATCATAGGTTTGTGATCACATATGAGAATATCTGCCACCCGGGAATGTACAGACCCCAAAAAAATCCAATAATTTTTCGTGCATCAGGAACCTATCAAGCCTTTTCCAAATAAAATCGACACTTTTCCTCCCATCATACCAGGTCAGGAAAAAATGTTTGGGGGAATGGCCTATAGATTATTCACCATAAAAATATTATTTAGGAAAGATGACAGTGAATCTTGTCTGCACCGCTGACCCTAGTCCTCCTATGAATAGAGAGTAGCTATTAGAATGGGGTCCTCTAGCTGCGTTTTTTATATAAATTTTGTAATACTTGGTCTAGCGCAAGGGGTTTGGAGAGGGTCAAAGCCCCCAATGTATTGTAATGGGTCAAAGGGTAGACCAAGAGTTTGCAAACCATGATTTGCAGACCATAGGATAGCACAAGCTACGATGATATAAATAGATGGATTTATTGAGTCTAGAGAGAGCGTAAGTAGGATTTATGTTAGCTATGAACTATTAAGATCAATTTTGGGTTGTAATGGGTAAGGAATCCTGCTAGTTATGTGCATGGAGATCCTCAGTATTTCTGTGTGCGGACCTCGCTAGCTATGTGCCTGGGTTGGGAATCGAGTTTGTAAGTGGGTTTTTGAATGTTAATGAATGAGAAATATGTTGAAGTATCTCTGCATTATAAGAGCTAGTTGCATTCATGTTATTATATTGATTTTTTCTGTTGACAAATATTCATATGTACGTGGATGCGAAGGTATTACTGAGATCTGATTAATAATAGTTGTTTTATTTATGTTTACATGCTATCTATGGGTTTATGAGATTCACATTTTGCAAAGTATATTTTTAGAGGCCCTCTGATAAGACTTTTTGTGCACAAATTCGATAGGTCTTAACAAGGCTACCTCAATTAACTATCTTTCTCTCACGGTGCAGAAACCTGGTTCCAGCACCCTACCATACTAGTTTGGGTGAAACCTTGGCCTGCGCAAGTAGGTCATTGCCAAAAAGGCCAGTAGTATAAGGGTTTTTTGGCAAACCTTTAATCTAAACCTAGGTCAAGACCCCTCAAGCCAAAAAATGGTTCTGTTGTCGGGACCGGGAGAATTTTTAAAGAAAGATCAGGTAATGTTGTGAGGTCATTAGTGGCCTGAGAAACCTAAGCTTGAAGACTGGTTCGAAAAATAAATTCAGGAATTTTTAATAAAAGAGAATCGCAGTACAAAGCTGACTAGTGAAAAGTGGAAGAACATGTATATATTTACAGAGGTATATGAAATATTCTTTGTAACATTCGCACACAAACTGCAAGAGTGGCTAGCAAGGTTAGTAGATTTCCAAAATTGTTGGAAAGACGATAAGGTTACGCAATGGACTCCAGAATCAATCCAACATTTGGAGAAGGCTGATAACAAAATCACCTGGACTTTAGATCACTGGGTGGATAGTGTGATAGGAGGACTTGTAACGGAATTCATAGTTGATCAATTCATATCTTATTCTAAAGCTGAGCAGAATTCCGTCAAGGGATTTTGAGGTAAGTTCTTGCAAATGTTACCACCATTGATTAAGACGCTATTGTGCACATCGAGTGAATGACCTCTGATCAGAGAAGAAGTACGACATGAAGTGGTAAATACTACACAGTCAATCAAGAAGGGGACAGATCCATGTATGGTCCCTTAAGAGAGCTCACTACCCACGTAGAATCTAGTCCTCCGGTTACACCATTGTCAAATCAGCGTAAGGGTAACAACCCTCCAAACCCCCCGCCCCAACAACCCGCCCCCCCCCCCACAAACCTCCCCGCCACCACCAGAAGACAATTTGGCCACACAGATGAACCTACCCACCTTTAAGGGTGTGGGGGATGAGGACATGGACAGATTTTGGTTCATAGTGGAATCAATATGGACTACACAGAATGTTTCTAGTGATGTTATAAAAAGGGTGTAGCTATCTCTAGCCTTTGAAGGTAGGGCCCTAGATTGGTTCGTGGGGTACAGTGGCCAGCATGCGGATCCATCAATACAGGAAATTAAGGATGCCTTAAAACAACAGTTTCGAAAGCCTAAGTCTTACACTCAACTTCTGATTGACTTGAAATATTTTAAACAGGGACCTACAAAGTCCGTATGGGAGTTTGATTAGTGGCCGAAGAAAGTTATCAGGGATGGAGAATTTAAGTATGAGGATAGAGAGCACAAGGAATGGTTCTTTTCCATTATATTACCACACTTGTGTGGACCTATGGGTCAATAGATGATTTATATGCAAGAAAAAGCCTTGGAAGTTTCCATGAAGTTAGAAGTTGTGATAAGGGACGATACCCAGTTTGGGGTGTAGCAGATGTAGGGCTAGTTGGAGGAAATGCACCTAGAAGTCCAGAATTTGCAAAAGGATCAAAAGAATCTAGCTCAGACATTTGGTGCATAAGGTTCAGGGTGTCGGGCCACACCAAGGATCAGTGCCCTCTGTTGTTAGACTACATGTAGGCTGGAGGGCCTAACCCATTACGCACCATAGAAGCTGCGGGACCAAGCACCTCCACATTATGGTGCATTGAATGTTGGGTAGCCGGATCACATGATACCAACCACTGCCCCTGACTTGGTGCCTATGTCCTAGAATTAAAGCAGCAATGGTGCAGATTCTTCTCATATATAGGATATAATGAGCACAATTGTCAGACATACAATTTAATGATAGATAGAGGAAACTTGGATATGGTGCAGGTTGACACTTCATCACCATTATCTCCCTCTGGACGAGGAGGCTCCCCTTCAAGACGCCAAGGGGGGTGGAGAGGTGGAAGCGCAGGTGGCGGAAGACGACAATTGATCTTCTATAATTGTGGGGAGGTGGGACACTTCACTATCCTAACCCTGCACACCAATATTGGAGATATTTCAGGCAGCTGGATCATGTGATCGAAGACTATCCGGTACTAATAGAAAAGATGCAGGAAAAAAAAAAACACCGATGCAGAATTTACAGAAGGTTAAGGTGGAACCGCATGATGAAGGACCCAATATTAATGTAATTATGCGCAGTATCATGGCCAATGGAGGAGCTGAGGAAAGAGCTATAGCCAAACCCCTTATCAGAAAAACTACTGACAAAGACGAAACCTTGGACCTACAGAAGGAGAAAGAAACCTTCCTTGAAACTAGAAAGTAATTTTCCTAAAATGAGGCGTCTACCTCAAAGGC
This sequence comes from Pinus albicaulis, assembly GCA_034641835.2. Classification (NCBI taxonomy): domain Eukaryota; kingdom Viridiplantae; phylum Streptophyta; class Pinopsida; order Pinales; family Pinaceae; genus Pinus; species Pinus albicaulis. Next base: position 996,033,084 of record CM076584.1, read on the forward strand.
CCCAACTGATGTGAAAGCAGACGAAGAAGTAAATCCATTCATGCAAGCACATATGAAGTTGCTACACATCTAGAAGGCAGTAGAGAACCTTCAAACATTAATATACAGCAGGCAGAAAAGGTTGAACTTCCAAAGGAAGTTAAATATTTCCACAAACTTTATAGGCATAAGAAATGCACTAGTCGGGAAATTCGACTAACTACGCATATTGGTGATTATGAAATGGATCAGGTCACCCTAGATTTAGGATCATATGCAAATGTCCTACCAAAATAGACTTGGCAGAGGATGGGAGAACCCAAGCTTGAATGGTCTAGTATATAGCTACACATGGCTAACCAATAGAAGATCATACCATTAGGAACGTTACCAAATATTGTGGTAGATATCGCGGGAGTTAAGTTATATGTGGATTTTGAGGTGATTCAAATTGTAGAGGATGCATACCCTTACCCTGCGCTCCTAGGACTAGACTGGGCTATAGACATGGGGTGTATTATCAACTTGAAAAAAAGAAGCATGGATTTTGAGAATGAGGGTACCCAAGTAATATTCCCTCTAGACCCGGTAGAGTGTGAGCCATATACGGAACTAGTGTGCGAATAGGACGATGTTGATCATATTTACAAACTGACTACCCGGGAAGAGGATTGGATTAATCCTATGGTTGATGCAGTGTTTTGCTGGGAGAAGGACATTGAATGTCTCTCTGACTTAGATGGAGAGATAGAAAATTGGCAGAAGCAATTGCATGATGTATCTGCGCTACGATTCTTGAAGATCACAAATAGCTTCCGATGTATCTCCTCTGAGGTAAGAGAGATGCCCTATTTTGATGATTATGGTAGTGTTAGGGATATTATTAGAGAATTTGAGGTAGAAGTCCCAAGGGAACAACAGATGTGGGCGCTTAACCTATTTATGTGTGTGACCCCTGCGTGGTGGAGGGAAACTCATAAGGGAACTTTCTAGCATTGGGAGGAATTTCACAGGATGATGATCCTACGATAACCTCTGTTCAACCTAGCCATGGAGATTTTCCTCAGCAGTGGGGACCCACGCAAGAAATTTTCTATATGTATGGAAGTATGGTATGAAAGGAATTGGGATGAATGGGTCCACATGTTTATCCATTCGTTGTGACCTATGCCCACCACGTGTTATTTTCATGCAGAGCTACATCAACGCACTTGCCACTGGGACACCATGAGGGAATATTTTTCGGGGAAATTCGGATTGATAGGGGGGACTGAGAAATTATAAGAAGCCCTGTAGGACATAGATTATCTAGTATTTGATGAATCATGCCCTTTCTCAGAGGGTGGGGAACCAACTTAGGATGTGCGGATGTAGGATATTTTCAACTGTCGCAATCTATCAGTGGAGGAGTGTGCCAGCACCCATGAAATATCACTATCTTGGAGTATGAGGGCGAACGCGCAGTGGTTGGACCCCCATTAGAAGTAGTAGATGTGAGTAAGCCTCTCAAATTAAGGGAATTCAACATTGGAACAAAAGAAAAACCCAAGATGGCTAGAATTGGGGATTACTAGGATGATGATACCATTGGAAAAATCACAGAACTGCTCACTAAATATCAGGATCTATTTCCAACAATATTTTCACAGCTAAAAGGTATTGTAGGAAACATAGGTGTCATGCGAATCACCTTAAAATGAGATGCGCATCCTTTCAAGTAGCGACCTTACCGATTGAACCCCGAATATAAGAAAAAAGTTAGAGAAAAAATAGATAAAATGATAACCGCAGGTATCATCGAACTGGTTGAATAGTCAGATTGGGTAAGCCCTATGGTGGTCCAAGAAAAGAAGATTGATGGGGAAATAAGAATCTACGTAGACCTACGGAAGTTGAATGATGCTTCCATACATGATCTCTTCCCTACACCATTCTCTAATGAAATCCTTGATAGTGTGGGAGTTCAGGAAGCATACTCGTTCTCTAACGCGTTTTCGGGCTACCATCAGAACAGAATCACACCTGAAGATCACAGTAAACTACCTTCAAAACCAAATGGGGATCCTTCCAGTATACCGCTATGTCCTTCGGGATAAAAAATTTTACTGCCATCTTTTAACAGGTGGTGGTAGCAGTGTTCAAGGAATTCATCCACAAGTTTCTGGAAGTATACTTTGATGATTGGACATTTTTTGGATTGGTAAAGAAGCATGTATCAAACCTGCACATGATTTTGGATGCCTCCAGAAAGCACCAGATTTCCCTAAACATTAAGAATTTCATATTTTGTGTACCTTTCAGGATCTTGTTAGGACACGCGGTCTGTCAACAAGGATTGATGGTTGACATAGCCAAGGTGGTAGTTATCATCAATTTAGCTGTCCCCACAAATGAGAAGCAGTTTCTCTCCATCCTTGGCCACATTGGCTACTATAGGAAGTTTATTCAAGGGTACGCACTGATCACGACAGTAATGGAGAAGCTGCTAAAGAAGGACATATATTGTTTCTGGGATGTGGAGTGTCAGAAGAGTTTTGAGCTGCTCAAGGAAAAGATGGTCTCTACGCATATCCTAATATTTCCTGACTAGGCGAAAATTTTTCATTTCCATTTGGACACCTCAAGGATCACACTAGGAGATGTCCTTACACAGACTGGGGAAGGGGAAATTGAGCACCTGGTTGCATTTGCTAGTAGAAAAATTTCTAATGCAGAACGTAATTACTCTACTATTGGACGCGATGGAATGGTAATGGTGTATGCCCTGCAGAAATACCAACACTATCTACTGGGAGGGCACTTCAATATTTTCAAGGATCATTCAGCTTTGAAGTACCTAATCAATAAGTTTTTTTGGGGGGGGGAATATTTTTTGATGGTTACTACTATTTCAGGAATATGATTTTGAGATAATTGTGAAGCTTGGGAGACTAATTGTTGGATAGGACAACTTGTCCTGAATCAAGAGTGGTGAAGAGCCAACTAACTTAGAAGAAGGATTTCCCAATGTGCAGCTATTTTCTATTAAGGTGGTCGACAAGCACTTTGCACATATTACTGAATTAATCACTACGGGGATGGAACCTACACACTACACAGTACAACAGAAAGGAGAATTGGTAACCCGTGCAACTGACTTTACCATCATTGCGGGCCAATTGAACAAGCTTGGGGATGATGAGGTGCTACATAGGTATGTACTGGAGCATGAAAGACAAGCCATTTTAGTAGAAGCCCACGGAGGAGTAGCAGCAGGTCACTATGCAAGAAAAGTAACTGCGTATAAGGTATTAAGAGCTGGTTTGTGGTGTCCCACACTACATAATGACTCCCATGAATATTGTAAAGCCTTTGATGCATGCCAATGGACGAGAAAACCTTCGCATAGGGGTGAGATTGCCTTAAAACCACAGGTTGCACTGGAAGTGTTTGATAAATGGGATATAGACTTTATCGGACCCGTCAACCCACTGGGTAGGAAGACAGGTGCCTAATACATCCTCACTGCAACTGATTATGTAACCAAATGGGTGGAAGCACAAGATGTGAAGGATTTCACTGCAGATACAACTGCAAAAATTATTTTTGAACATATTTTAACTAGGTTCGGTTGTCTGAAGATCTTCATGAGCGATAGATGTATGCATTTCATTAATGAAACAATTCAAGATTTGACCGAGGAATTCCTGATCCATCATGCACAGAGTACCTCATATCACCTGCAAGAAAATGGAATGGTGGAAGATTTTAATAAAATTTTGGAACATGCAGTTATCAAGGTTTGTAATGTTGATCGAAGTGATTGGGAAGTGTGCATCCCGTCAGTACTCTAGGCCTACCGGACCACGTGCAATAAATTGACTAGGAAAATACCTTTTCGGATGGTCTATGGGAACGAGGCCATTATTCCCATGGAGTACATCATCCCTAACATGTGGATCATGGCCTTTACAAACATGGAGGAGCCCGAAATCATGGAGGAATTCTTAGCGCAGCTAGTTGCCTTGGAAGAGGAACGGTTCATTGGTAATTTTCATCAGCAAGTTTAGAAGGGTCAGGAAAAAGCCTGGCATGATAGGCATATCCAACATAAGTCATTTAAGGAATATGAGTTAGTACTCCTATATGACAGCCAGTTTTCATGCCACCCAAGAAAATTCCGACAACATTGGTTGGGTCCTTATGTGGTAACAGAAATTACGGATGGCAGTGAAGTTAGAATCACTACACTGCGCGGAGATCCCCTGTCGGGGTATATTAATGCCAGCCATGTAAAACCATACAAGGCTAAATGACTATATGGCTGAAGTAGCTGTATAAGGATGGTTGCGCACACGCAAGAGGAAGGATGAAGGCAAGACCATTGTGTGCGCAGGGGTCGACTGCAGGTAAGGAGGCACAAACGAGTGTGTTGGGCACGCATGGGTGGTATGCAACTGCGAAAACTAGCCATTGGAATAGTAAAACTGGGTAAAAAGCCAATGTTGCCGTAAAAGGGACCAGGTAGTTGGAAATTAATGTGATGATTTTGGAGGATTTTTAACCATTTCCTTCATGGTAAGTTCGAGACAAGTTTCATCCTACTGTTGTTAGCCATTCAAAGCTATAAAAGGGGGAGTGTAGATCAAAATTGGGTTATTTGCTTCCTGAAATTCTTGTGCCTTACAATTTCTGGAAAACACTGTACTTTTTTCATGTCTGGGCATGCTACCCCCTCTGATAGTAGCAACCCTATGTTCATCTTCCAAGCAAGAATGACTGCGTCCAACCCCGCTGAATCATCGTAGGGTACAGTCTCTACTGAGATGGCATCCGATGAAGTATTCAAAGTAACTCCTGAAGTTGAACAGTTCATGTCCACGCCGACTAACAAGAAGAAGGTGAGATAGGAGAAGAAAAAAGAAAAAGGCCAGGAGCAAGGGTAGGGGAGGACTGTGAAATGGGCTGCGGTGAAGTCGCACACGTCCCCTAGAGGGTGCCTAAGGAACACTCTCCTAACCCTGTGAAACGACCTCTTTTTATGCAGGAAGAAGCTCTCTTGATAGACCCGCTGACTTGGTTACCACCCTATGTTCAACCAAGGAGACCCCTGGTGCACACGCCTAAGAATCTTGACGTTGTGCACTCCTACCTACAGATGCCGCTAGATCCCGATCAAGTTCCCATAATCAGAGACATGTTTGGAAATCTCCCCTCCGTTAAGTTTGATGATCACGACCTCGTGAACATTGAGGCCTTCCCAGAATTGGCACCTGTGTTATATCACAAGAGGGTAATCGATGATAATGTGCTAAAGGTGTTACCAATGCTGTGGGTGTGTGGGTTAGCAGGTTCAGAGTTATTGAACTTACTGTTGATTCCCCATTTCGTCGATACAATATCACCAACGTAGTTGTGAAGCAACTACTAGCACTAGTCCATAATGGAAGCTTGTGGATCCAAGATCACATTCCAATTGAAACTACCCTAATTCACCACATTAGTAGTCTCCCCATGCAAGGGCTAAATCCCATGGAACATGTCGGCAAGAAGTTTGAGGAGCAGATCACTGAAAACGTGCAGAAGGATTATCACGTAGAACAAAACAAAAGGGGATTCATGGTCGGAACCATTGATGACCCTAGAGTGCACATGTGTACCCTGCTATTAGCCTGCAAAATGATGTGCATGTTCCGGGCAACAGTTTTCCCCACTTATGTAATTTAGCTTGCAGGTCGCTGCGAAAAGGGGGTCTTCTTTAACTGGTCACACTTCCTTTGCACTAAATTTTTGGAAAATGTGTGCGAGGCACAGGACCACGGGGAGGTGTTCTGTTACTCTTGGCTATTGTTGCTAATTGCCTTGGTAGCATGGGAAGCCCCTGAAGGATCAATCCTCCCTGCGCTCGAAAAAGATATGTGTGAAGGGGCACGATATGCAAACCTGTGGGATTCGAAGGATAAGAAGCATATTGAAGAAAACAAGGTGTTTTGGGTGATGTTTAACAGCATGTTGGCAGCAGTAATTCATTCCCAAGCATGCCTGTCACTGGTAATGTACGAGAAGTATAAGAGCATCACGACATTTCAGGTTATGATGCACAACGTATAGATTTGGGGCCGGAATGATCCATCTTGGATATCACTCCCTTGCATGGTCGCCGATGAGGAAATTGATCAGCTCATAGCCACTTGGCCACTGCAATGGACATTGGGATTTAGGTCAGATAGCCCTGTCACTACAGATAGTGTTGGTACAAGTGCAGCTCCAAAGGCAACCACCCTGGATGATACTTCCAAGGAATCGGAAGGACGTGTCCCAGAAGGCACCACTAGGATGGAGGTTCCACCAGATATGACCCAGGGCATGGAGAAAGAGTTGCAACAGGATATGGAAACCAAAGGACTGGATGGATAGGGTGCAGGGTCCTCGTGTGGCACAAAACCGACAACTAAGCCCCCCAAGGGCCGACATATGAAATGATGGGCTACGAGGCCCGGTAGGGAGATCGAGGTTAATCTGATCGAGGAATATTTGGAGCAAATTGCGGATACAGTCACTATCGCTTAAGAGGACTGGTGGGTTTCCATGCAAGAGTAGAAGAAGTCTGCAGTCGTAGAATTATATTCTAAGCTACACTCCCTCCAGCTAAAATTCGATGCCCCGCAAAAAAGCGTGGTTCAAGTGAGGCAGCCTCATGCCAGCCAGCCCACCACTAGCACTGAATTGATCTCCACAAACGAGAGCCGACTTTGCCCCCTGCCAGGTGCAACATTCACTCTGAGTCCGCCCAGGTTGTATGATAGTCCAAGCTTGAACAGAAGTCCATATTGACTTGGCCTGGCTTCAGGCAAAGCCATTGCATGCTCTCCATATGTCCCTCTTCGAGAAAATCCAGCACAGAATTAGATGGGCACATCAACAGCTGAGTGAGGCAGAGCAGACCATCGTAGATAATACTACTGGGGATTCTCGGGCATAGGCCGCGTGCATCCTTTTCACCATGCAGCAGACAAAGTTGGAATGTCTAATCAATAGACTCTGTGAAGATCTGCGAGAGGACATTTTGGCATATGCCACACTAGAGGCCAAAATTGAAGGACTATTCGCAGCTCTGAAAGCCTCTCAGACTAAAATGAAAAATGTTAAGGCCAAGATGTAGCAGCAGATTTCTGCGTTACAAGCTAAGTTGCAGCTAGAGATCCCTCTCGAGGTCCCCACCTAGAGAGCTGTGTTAGTCGCAGAAGCTACAAATACCATTACAACATAGATTGCCGAGGGTGCCAAATTTTTTGACACAAATATGTAGCTATGGTCTATGGTGCAACATGACCCTCTTCTACGCGATTTTACCCAAGCGCTACACCAGAAGGAAGAATAATTTGATCAAATGGAGGCTAAGATACCCACTCTTATTCCAGCCCAACACCTGGCACCTGTGCAAGCCAGCCACACACTTAGAGATGAACTTGAGGGGCTCTGCCACAGAAATAAGGTCCTCAGCACCCACCTCGAGCCCTAAATTTATCCCAAGATTTGGATGTAGTGATGAAGCAGTGGAATCAGACCTTGGACAGTGCTACCACTGCCACAGAAGGCCCAACTTCACAAAATTTGGTAGACATTGCACATAATGCTGCTGCATAGAGCGAAGTTGGTTTACCCCCTCTGGTCGATGCCATCAAGAAGCTCTAAGATAATATGCAGACCTCACAAATGTTGTGACTCGGGACGAGTCACAAGATTGTGTTGGGGGCCTGTTGAAATGAGGTCCCCTAGGTATGTTTTTTATATAAATTTTGTAATACTTAGTCTAGCATAGGGACTTTGGGGAGGGTCAAAGACCCCAATGTATTTTAATGGGTCAAAGGGTATACCAAGAGCCCGCAAACCACGGTTTGTGGACCAAAGGATAGTGCAGGCTATGATGATATAAATAGTTGGATAGATTGAGTCTAGAGAGAGACTAAGTACGATTTATGCTAGCTACGAACTATTGAGATATGTTTTGGGTTGTATTGGGTAAGGATTCCTTCTGGCTGTGTGCACGAAGCTCCTCGGTCCTGTTGTCTGCAAACCCCACTGTTTGTGTGTGCGGTTTGGGAATCAAGTCTATAAGTGGGGTTTTGAATGTTAATGAATGAGAAATATGTTGAATTATCTCTGCGTTATAAGAACTAGATACGTTTTTTCTACTACAATGATTCTGTCTGTTGATAAATATTGATGCACACGTGGATGCGAAGGTATTACTGAGATCTAATTAATAATAGTTGTTTTATGTATGTTTACATGTTATCTATGGGTTTATGAGCTTCATATTCTGCAAAGTATATTGTTAAATGCCCTGCGATAAGACTTCTTCTGCGCAAATCCAATAGATCTTCACAAGGCTGCCTCAATTAACTCTCTTTCTCTCAGGGTGCGGAAACCTAGTTTCAACACCTTCCCATACTACTTCGAATAAGGCCTTGGCTTGCACAAGTAGGTCATTTCCGAAAGGGCCAGTAGTATAGGGATTTTTTGGCAAACCTTAAATCCGAACCTGCGTCAGGACCCCTCAAGCCAACAGTAGCATTGTAATCCCCTACAATGACAAATGATATGATTTTAAGTAAGTCACAATCGTCCAACCCTTGCGAGAAGGTAAGACAATCACAATAAGGCACATATACATTAATAAAGTGGATGTGGTCCCTCGATCTGTGAATATAATCGGTCAGAAGGATGCCCTCAAAAAGTATGTATGCATGGAAACTCACCAACAGTGGGTTCCATAACGCCACCAGACCATCCAATAGACCATTAGAATCCATAGCCACCATGTCCCATCTAGGTAACATGTCACTAAAATATGAATATACCCTTTTCGATGTGGTCATAGTCTCCTTACATGTGATAAAAGAAGGGCAACGGGAAAAAAAATAGATTATGGAGGGAGAGAAATTTATAGTGGTCTCCGAGCCCACGGATATTAATAGATATGCATTTCATCATGAGTCACCCTTCTCAGGTGACACTGCTCTAACAACCCTGTGGAAGATCGTGGAAATATGAACCTCATGTAGGCATGTCTTGTCAGAGGGCAATGATGCCCGATAGTGACCACCCCTCTTATGCCTTCCACCTTTCCGACATGTCGTGACATTTTTCCTAGAACTTGGGCTGATATGAATGGGAGGTGTCATCGATTTAGAGTTGTGGACAAGGATATTAGAGAAGTGTATCTTAGGGTTTTGGAATAGAATCTCAAAATCGCTCCCCACAATGTTATGTGGAGAGGAGATAGGTGTGATGCGCAGGGGATTTGATACATCAGACAACGCAGATACATAATGTGGAGTGGTTATGTGGCCCGGGCAGGGAGGACTATGTGGAGCATCCCCAACCAAAGTCACATCATGAAAGGGGGAGGCCGCCATACCAAGTGGATCCCGACAAGAGATAGAAGGAGTCAATATCCATATATAGGGAGGGTTCCAACACAAAGGAAGAGGGGTCACTTCAGGGAGTACAAACATTATGAGGAGAAGGTTGAGAAGGAGGAGCATGCATACACATACATGTGAGCCCAACTGGGTATGTGGAAGACCCCGATTGTTGAGAAGGTGCATAGGTTGAATTAGTATCTACATGCCCCCCGCTGTCGCGATGACGCTATGGAAAAATCCGGAAGAGGTGTCTTGTACAATGGCATAATAAACATCCAAAAGGAATACACTAGTTATACATGTACTAGTGATGAATCGAACAATCCTAGGGGAGGTCGACCTAGGAAGGTAAACCACCAATGAACCCCACCTACACTAGAATCTAGATGATGCTCTTATCAAGCTATCCCAGACACTTAGAATCTGTGTAAATAAAACATCCAATGGAATTGACAATCGCAGCGAGGACGTTCTTATTCCAGAATTCCAATGGTAGTCTAGGTAAATTCACCCAAACCTAATGATTTTGCAGCACCTCCAAAGTAGGATTGAAGCCAATGTACCAGGTATGGAAAAAGAGGAAGTAGTGACCCCAAACACATGGCATGGCTAGTATGTGTGTCCCATCCTCCATGAACACGAAACGAAAGCTATACCACTTATTCATCAGCTTACATACCTTAGGTGGGTAACCGAGGAGTCAAAACCACTCAGAATCTACCCATTATTACATCTCCCTATCCCGCTAAAAATAAAAACACCAGGTTGATCAGTGCACACTTTCGTAAGCTGGTCACCCTATCCCACATTATGTCATAACCAAAGCTAAGAAACTCAGTATCAGGGGATGGATGATGTGGCTGATGTTGAGCATGATGTGGATTTCACGTAGCATCCAGTAGAAGATCATTAGGAACCGCCCTATAATGAGAGTCCTTCTTATGATGATAAAGGTCAACACAACCATCCAACACTGCATGTCCCCCAGGTGGAAGTACATGGAAATAATGCTCCACTACCCCTATCACCTCCAACATAGCCTCTTGTCTCGAGATGTCCACTTTGAGGGTGGCCAGATAGTCCCATAATTGTGCCATATGTGTTAATATGACCAAAACCGCAAGATGTCGGAATGAAAATATGTAATGACGACGTTGTTGGAATTTATGAGAATTCCAGAACAAAACATAGAGAGAATAATACTGTCCTTCTGAACACAGAGAAATTTAAAATTTTTCTTCTGAGAGACAGAGTTTTGCACACAACAACACTCCTATTCTACTAATAAAAAACTGTTACAATATCTTCCTCCTGAGAGGGATTACAAAGTTGGACTGCTGCAAACACAGTGCCAGAAAACTTCACTATTGTCTCTGTTCATAAAAAGACACTCTGTCTCACTCAAAAATAATACAACATTGTTGTGTAACAAAACAATACAATGCAATACAGTTCTACCTCTCGGGCCTTTTCTTTTTATATGTCGCAGCACCTTTTAACCAAACATAACAAACCACTATAAAAGAAATCTATTTTAAAACTTTCGGGACCCACTATATAAAAACACGGATATAAAATATGTTAGAACATATGTATATAGATCGAATATTGCAAAAGTCACGCGATAAAACAATAAAACATTAAAACATAAATAAAACTATGCGCCGAGACTTCAAAAAATGATAAACCATATTTCAATGGAAAATCGCATTACAAAATTGGACTTGTGATGTAAACTTTTTTACGCGCGATGGATTATTAAATCCATCCTATAAAACCATATTGCATATGAAATTGGCCTGTTGACATAAGGCCCTTTTGTGACGCGAAATCTCTTTATCAATTACTGTTCAATCTTTTTCGGGTCCGAAGTTTAACAAAATTGCAGTCGGCCAAAAAACAATGCGATTGTGATTGCACGATTGTGTCAATCGCATCGCGAACTTTCAATGCAATAAAACTTTGATGGAAACATTATTTGGTGATTGCGATTTGCGATTGCGATCACATCGCAATGTTCAATCAACGGTAATAAATTTGGATGGGTGGAACTCTTGTGACATGCGATTGTGATTGTGATTGTGGTGGGACCACATCGCATTGCATCGCAATACTCTTGTATATGCAGAACATTTGTGGTACTCCGTTCCTTTGCGATTGCGATGATCACATCGCATCGAAACTTCCATGTCAATAGGACACTTGCAAGTAAAACTTGTGATTGCGATCAAGCGTTGATGGTGGGGACCACCATCACGTGCCTTTTCAAAACTTTTAAATCTTTCGCCATTTAAACATATTTTCTTCATATTTGGTTGTTGAGGGCTTAAAAGCCCGATGTGACTGTTTTCACTGTAAACATGTTGTTGCATGGTTTGACCACGAAAAAATTCAATTTCTCCTTTTGCAAAACACGTCTATTCCCACATACATTAAATTCAACTGCAAACTGAGTTGCTGCCCATCAACATTGATTTCTTCCTTACGATTTTCCCATTCCTCTTGAATGCACAGTGCTGTGCATACTCAACCTTCTGTTGTTGCTGCTGCTGCCCCTGTACTCTATTTCTACCTGCTCAGGGCGCGCAAGTGACTTTAATTTTTTCAACACTCCCCCTTAAATTTAGCTGCTGGGTTATCATTCATACCCAAGCATTTTCTTAAATATTCAAAAGTCTTCTGCCCCAATGGCTTTGTTAAAATATCTGCATATTGCTCCTTTGTTCTACAATGTTGTAAAACAATTTCTCCATTGTTCACCAATTCTTTGATATAGTGAAACTTAGCATCTATGTGATTTATTCTATTTTGAAACACTAAATTCTTTGATAATGCAATAGCTGAGCTATTGTCACAATATATCACTGTGCCTTTTACCTGTTCTTGACACAAACTCCTCAACATTCTTCTCATCCATACTGCTTGACACGCTATTGTTGTAGCTACCACATATTCTTCCTCTACTTTAGATAATGCTATAATAGGCTGTTTCTTAGAAGCCCATGAAATGGCTCCTGAACCCATATGAAAAACATAAACAGAAGTGCTTTTCCGGTCATCTACACTTCTAGCCCAATACTGTGAGTGTAACCAATTAACTCAGAATTTTCTGAAGTGGTATATAAAATACCATACCTTTTTGTTCCTTTAACATACCTCAAAATTCTCTTCGTTGCCTGCCAATGTGATTCTTTTGGCCTCTCCATAAATTTGGAAATCAAACTAACAGCATGCATAATATTCGGCCTAGTTCTAGTCAAATACATGAGGCTGCCAACTATGCTTTTATACAAACTTGGATCAAAATCCTTGCTGTTGTCATCTTTACTCAACTTCAATCCCATTACTGTGAGAGTAATTGCAGCTTTGCACTCTTACATATTAAATCTTTCCAATACTTGATTAACATATTTTTATTGTGAGATGAAAATCCCATTTTCATTTTGCTCTACTTCTATTCTTACGAAGTATCTCAATAATCCCATGTTAGTCATTTCAAATTCTTCTTTCATGACTATTTTAAAATTTTCACTAAGGTAATCATCATTACCTGTAAATATTACATCATCAACATATAACATAACTATGAGCATCTTACCATCCTTTTCTTTGATGTACAATGTGGGTTTTCCTTCACATTTTTCGAACCATTTTCTAGTAGATAGGAATCTATCCTATTGTACCATGCTCTCGGTGCTTGCTTTAGCCCATAAAGAGCTTTCTTCAATTTGCACATTTTGTGTTCTTGGCCTTTCTTCTCATAGCCTAGAGGTTGTTCAACATATACCTCTTCCATTAACACTCCACTTAAAAATGCGGATTTTACATCCATCTAGTATATTTTCCATTTGTTTTGTGCTGCTATAGACAACACTGCTCTTACTGTCTCCATTCTTGAAACTGGTGCAAAAGTTTCCTCATAGTCTCTTCCATGTTGTTGCTTATATCCCTTGACAACAAGTCTGGCCTTGTGTCTTTCTATCTTACCTTCAGCATTACTCTTGGTCTTGTAGACCCATTTAACTCCAATGACTTCTTTACCTTCAGGGAGATCAACCAACTCCCATGTTTTGTTCTTCTCTATGGCATTAATTTCATCATCCATAGCTTCTATCCATTTTCTATATTTTATGGCATCTTGAAAAGGATTAGGATCATCAACTTGACAATACAAAGAAAATAAGGAATTCATACCTTCATTTGCCGCTTCCTGCTCATAAATTTCATTAATATTTCTGAATTTTGTTCCTCTTTCATTTCGTGTAGTCATGCTTGAAGAAGCACTCAGTTTTGCTCCATGTGGTGTGCTTGGAGATGCACTCCCATTTATTCTCAAGGGTGTCCTCGTTGTTGCTTGAGGTGTCCCTTACTGTCCTTGTATTGGTGGAGGTTGTGCTACTAATGACGTGTTATTTTCAGTCATATCTTCCTCATCTTCATCTTGAGACAAACAGCTTTTAACATTAACTTTTTCTCAATGCTTCCATCCCATGCTTCCTCTTCAATAAACTGCATATCTTTGTGTACCACAAACTTCTTTGTGGATGGGTTATACAATCTGTACCCTTTGGAATCTTCACAATATCCAAGGAAGATGCACTTCTCCCCCTTACTATCCAAATTATTCCTCAACTTGTCTGGAATGTGCGCATAATATACACATTCAAAAACTCTCATGTGGGTGACTCCCTGTTTCCTGCCACTCCACGCTTCTTCTGAAACTTTGTTCATAACAGCTTTTGTTGGGCATCTATTTAAAATATAAACAACACAGTTTGCTACTTCTGCCCAGTACTCATTCGGAAAATGTTTTTCCTTTAGCATACTTCTCACCATTTCCATTATGGTTCGATTCTTCCTTTCAGCAACTCCATTCTGTTGCGGTGTGTACCTTGTGGTAAACTACTTTTGTATGCCGTTCTCTCTACAGAAATGTAGAAATTCTTTTGAGATATATTATCCTCCTCTATCAGTTCTAAGAACTTTGATATATTGCCCACTCTGTTTCTCTACAGGAGCTTTAAAGTGGAAAAATTTCTGAAAGACTTCACTCTTATATTTCAAGAAATAAACCTACACTTTCCTTGTGAAATCATCTATGAAGGTCAACATGTAATTGCTGCCTGAAACTGATGTTGTTTGCATCGGCCCACATAAATCTGAATGAATGATCTCTAAGGGTGCTTTCGCCCTTATGATTTTCCGCGATGGAAAATTTTCTCTGTGTTTCTTTCCCAAGATGCATCCTTCGCATAGGCTGTCAGGCTTCTCAATCAATGGTAAACCTCTTACCATTCCTTTTATGTGCAGAAAATTTAATCCTCCGAAATTGAGATGTCCAAATCTCAAGTGCCATAACCAATTTTCATCTTTATCTTACTTATGAAAGACTTCTTGTGTTACAGCTGCAACACTTTTTCCTTTTCCCTTCAAGTCAGTATTGAGCTTGAGTGGAAACATTCTATTGCTAGTCATTTCTATTCCAGCAATGATTTTCTTGCTTGGAGGTATATCCTTTATTGTGCACACATCATCCTTGAAAATCACATTGTAACCTTTATTTATGAGCTGCCCAATGCTGAAAAGATGACACTTCAAACCAAGAACATAATACACATCTGGAACAAATTTTTTCTCACCATTTCTTGCACGAATACTAACTCTGCCTTTTCCTTTTACAGAGATCTTAGTATCAGTTCCTGTGGTTACTTCTGATTTTACTTCTTCATCTAGATTAGCAAACATTTCTCTCTTTCTAGTCATATGATTACTACATCCTGAATCTAAGAACCAAATATCATCTTCTTTATTTTGTGCTACATTACATGTTAACAGCACATTACTTGGGTTCTTTATTCTTTTGCTACATTAGCATTCTGCTTATTTTTCATGTCATTTTGTTTTTTCCTACATTCATTGGCATAGTGCCCATATTTCTTTCAATAATGACATTGGACATTGGATTTGTCATACCTTTGTCCATGAGCATGTTGGTGTTGGTGTCCACCTTATTGGCTGTTGCTTTGGCCGTGGCTGTGATTTTGACTATTTATCCTTCCATGTGAATGTGAAGGGTTGTTACTTCCACCTCTGTTTTGGCTTCTGCCTCTTCCTCTTCCTCTGCCTTGACTCCTTCCTCTTCCAAAAAGCATCTGGGTCTTAAAGGCGTGCTCTAGAGATGGGTTTACTATTCTTTCCAATCTCTATTCATGAGTCATCAATGAAGCATGAAGTTCATCCATTGTGAACTTTGAGAGATCTTTAGTTTCTTCTATGGTAGTAACTATACCATCAAACCTTGAGGGTAAGCTCCTCAAAAGTTTCTCCATGATCCTTCTTTCTTCAAGAGTTTCTCCATGGGACCTTATCTAATTTACCATCCCAATAACATGTGTGAAGAATGAGTCTATATTATTTGACTCTTTCATGTAGAGAGTTTCAAAATCTCTCCTTAGCAATAGTAGTTTTGTTGTCTTCACTTTCTCCATACCTTGATATGATACCTTGAGAGTTTCACATGCATCCTTGGATCTCTTAGTTGATGCTATCCTCGGAAACACACTCCCATGTACTACTTGATACAAATAGAAGAGGGCTTTAGAGTCCTTATTTCTATTGCTCTTCAATATATCCTTCTCTGCCTGAGTTAAGGCATTAAAAGTCTGTCATCATTTGGTTCATCAAAACCATCTTCTACAAACTCCCATAAGTCTTGTGAGGCAAACAGGGCTCTCATGGTAATGGCCCAATAATCATAATTCTTTCCATTAATTTGTGGACGCTGAGCATTTCCAATACCAATATTAGTGCTTGGTCCAACCATTTCTTTTAAACTGAACTCTAAACTAAGCTTGATTATGTATTTCAAACAAACAGTCTTTCCTTCTTGAAAAGACAAACTCCTTTTCTAGGGACTGCTATTTTTTTTTTTTTTTTAACAACAAATCTATTTTCTTTTGAGAAATACCTGAACTTTATCTTCTGGTGAGCTTTCACGCTGCTGGAGAACTGCTGCAATAAGTCTTCTTCTTCTTTTAACTTCTTTGACACCTTCAAAGAGGCTAGAACTGCTCCGATACCATGTTGGAATTTCTGAGAATTCCAGAACAAAAGATAGAGAAAATAATACTCTCCTTCTGAACATAGAAAAATTTAAAAAATTTCTTCTGAGAGACAAAGTTTTTCACACAACAACACTTCTATTCCGTTAATCAAAAACTGTTACAATATCTTCCTCCTCAGAGGGATTACAAAGCTGGACTGCTGCAAACACAGTGCCAGAAAACTTCACTACTGTCTCTGTTCATAACAAAACACTTTGTCTCACTCAAAAAAAAAATACAACACTACTGTGTAACAAAACAATACAATGCATTATAGTTCTACCTCTCAGGCCTTTTCTTTTTATATGCCGCCACACCTTTTAATCAAACATAACAAACCACTATAAAAGAAATCTATTCTAAAACTTTCGGGACCCACTATATAAAAATGCACATATACAATATGTTAGAACATATGTATATATATGGACTACTCCAAAAGTCGCGCGATAAAACAATAAAACATTAAAACATAAAACAAACTATGCGCCCAGACTTCAAAAAATGATAAACCATATTTCAATAGAAAATCGTGTTACAAAATTGGACTTGCGAGGTAAACTTTTGTGCACGCTATGGATTATTAAATCCATCCTATAAAACCATATCGCGTCCGAAATTGGCCTGCTGACGTAAGGCCCTTTTGTGACGCGAAATATCTTTATCAATTACCATTCAATCTTTTTCGGGTTTGGAGTTTAGCAAAGTTGCGGTCGGCCAAAAAACAATACGATTACGATTGCGAGATTGCACCAATCGCATCGCGGACTTTCAATGTAATAAAACTTCGACGGAAACATTCTTTGGTGATTGCGATTTGCGATTGCGATCACATCGCAATGTTCAATCGGCGGTAATACATTTGGATGGGCGAAACTCTTGTGACATGCGATTGTGATTGCGATTGTGGTGGGACCACATCGCATTTCCTCGCGATACTCTTATATCTACGGAACATTTGTGGTACTCTGTTCCTTTGCGTTTGCGATGATCACATCGCATCGAAACTTCCATATCAATAAGACACTTGCAAGTAAAACTTGCGATTGCGATCAAGCACTGATGGTGGGGACCACCATCACGTGCATTTTCAAAACTTTGAAATCTTTCGCCGTTTAAACAGATTTTCTTCATATTTGGTTGTTGAGAGCTTAGAAGCCCGAAATGACTGTTCTCACTGTAAACATGCTGTTGCGTGGTTTGACCATGAGAAACTTCAATTTTTCTTTCTGCAAAACACGGCTACGCCCACATACATTAAATTCAATTGTAAACTCGGCCGCTGCCCATCAACATTGATTTCTCCCTTACGATTTTCTCATTCCTCTTGAATGCACAGTGTTGTGCACACTCAACCTTCTGTTGCTGCTGCTGCCCTTGTACTCTGTTTCTACCTGCTCAGAGCATGCAGGTGACTTTAATATTTTCAACAGACATTCACAAGCATGCCTCTTGATATAAAATTATACCCATCCGTCCACACCCAAAAATATATGAGCCCCGCAACCCCCAATATAGCATTGTAAAAATATATGAGCCCCACAACCCCCAATATAGCATTGTACCATTTGAGATCATCCAGGCATAATATAAAAAGTATTTCATTTAACAATATTCTTGAACCCCCAACATAAAACCATGAAACAAGCACCCACAAGAACTAAAATACTAACGATGATGTGAAAGGGATTGTATCGGTAAGTCAGGAACGTGATCCCAATGTGCACAGTAGATAAGAAAATTAAATTCATTTAATAAATCTAAAATGAACGCCGTTACTGGCCACACCAACTAAAATTTGAAATTGCAGGACGACCACCCAATGCCCCTTTTTCCGGGAAAATACTTCCCGTAGTATTCAATTGCACAGGCACGCATCGCTGTAGCCCTCCCCTGTATCCTGCATCCACCCACATACAACCTACTATAGAAATACTCAGACGGGCACATCCGCTCCTTATGCACACCAGTACAGGCGAATAGAAAAATGGTTACGATTAAGACCAATCAGAGGACACCATAAGCTCTGGAGCAGTGACATTTCCAAGTAAACTAGTGTATCCAAAAGGGCATTGCATTAGAAACCCAGATTGCGTCTAATGTAAAATTTTAATCTTCATAGCTAATCCTTAAAGAAGATTGATCTAAAAGTAAAATATAGTAATAGGTTGAAGAATAAAAGAGACGAAAAAGGGATAACAGACTACAAGAAAAAAGGATAATAGGGTTGAGGCTTTTCTTGCCACATCAAGATTTTTGAAAATTTCATTGAAAATTTCATTTCAGATTCTTTTTTTTCGCAGCAACATTCTTGAAGGTCTCATGGTCACAGAGAATTCTAGTGTTTTTCTGCTAATAAACCGAGGGAAAAACGAATGGAGTAAAGAAACTTGTAGTGACATTAATATGTGGATGATGATGAAAAACATGTCTTCATATCGGATGCCTTTCAATCGATCGACACAAATCTCCATCCGAATATACACTTGGATCTTTCGTTCAAGGGGATATAAAAAGACCATTACGTTATCATTATCACAAACGAATTTCACAGAACTTGCCAACTGCATTCACATAAATCATGAATAATAGTCTATCATTACTACTTCCCAATATTACATAATATAATAGAATTGTTTTTTATTATTTTAGAATTTTTATAAAATAAAACTTATATTAATTGTTTTTTACATTAATTGTGTTTTAGGCTTATTTCATTATTTCATAACACCATTCTTTTTGTACTTTGTAGATAGTTGGATTAATTGTGTAGAGAGGCACAATGTGTAATTATACTCGTGCAAAACATGGAGTTGACAATTGTGTATTTCAAATAAATAAATAATCAATATCCTATATTTGATCAAAACTTGGATATTTTTACATCAACCTCTATGTAATTTGAATCATATAGAACTACTTTCAATTATACATAATTTTATCGGTATTCTTATTATGGAAAATAAATAGACCTAATGTTTTTATTAAGTGAAAATTTGCACAAATTAGCCTTTAAATAATGTTAACTAATAAATATTTCAAATTAATTAATATTTCAATATTAAATTAAATAATTAGAAATATAATCAAGTCACATTAGCAAAACCGATTGAAAATGGGCCTTGTTAGCAAGGTGGCTCTTAGGGGGAGGAGACATGGTAAAAACTCCAATCAACTTAGGGCTAGTGTGGCAGAGACCTGGTGGAATACCCGGGTGATTTGATGTATTAGATGCCCTTGGGTTGTTTCTCAAGCCACAAGTCAATCGTGGAGGATCAAATACAACTTGACAAACAAACAAACAAAATCATTATATATATATATATATATATATATATATTTAAGTGTGTAATATATATAATATCCAATATAGACATATATCTATAAAACTTTAGGTCTATTAATTTTCAGTAATGGTTATATAAAATTACATAAAATTTATGGTAAAAAGTTACCAATTTGATCAAAAGGAATGGGTTTGTCTCTAATGTAGAGTTATACTATTTTTTCTTTAATAGATTATTTCTTTATATAAGTTAACATACTATTGTTTTTTAGTATGTTATTTCTTTATATATTATTAGGGGTATAATAATCAATAATATTTATTATTTTTATTTCAATATATTATTATAACAATGATATTCATTACAAGTAGTATTATATTATACTAGACCTTGCATGTATTATTGATTACACAAAGTGAAAATTCTTTATCATGGACGGAGAAGGGAGATAGAGGGAAAAAAGAGAGAAAAAGAGGGGGGAAGGTGAAGAGAGAGAGTGATAGAGTGAGAGATGGGTGGGGAAGATAGAAGGAGAGAGGAAGAGAGATAGTGACAACACTGGAGGGTGGACAAAGAGAGAGAGATATTGGGGGTAGAGAGAGGAAGAGAGAGGAAGGAGGAGAGGAGTGAGAAAATGATAGAGGGGGGAGAAGGATATGATGTTGGAAAGTGAGAGAGAATGAGGGAGAGAGTAAAGAAGTATGGAAGAGAGAGATGCAATAATTTTTAAGGATTTCATATTTTTCATATATATAGAGGCGACTATTCTGGTTTCAAAATTCATACGTATAGAATGTGGGAAAATATTCAATAGAAAAACATGTAATTTACTATTAAAATTGGTAATTTTTTGGAAATTATAAACCATTTAATAATATATATGTAAAATAAGTAAATTTTTAACCAAAATTATGAAATTTGTTTTCCAAAAAATGGCCAAAAAAAAATCTATTTGTGAAACTTTTGCACTAACATTTTCTCCAGATCGAGAGAGAGAGAGAGAGAGAGTAGGAAGGGGAGAGAAAGTGAGGGAATGAGAAATAAATAGAGAGAGAAAGGGGGAGAAATAGAGGGGAGTGACCAGGGAGAGAGAGAGAGGGGAAGAAGAAGAGGGTGGGAGAGAGAGATTGACATATATGGATAAAGAGTGTGTATGTTTTGGGGGTGATATAGAGAGAAAAATAAGGATAGAGAGAGGGAGATAGAGCTATAAATAAAAGGGGGAGATAGGGACGAAGAGAGAGAGAGAGAGAGAGACTAAGAATTAGGGCGAGAGAGATGGATATATATGGAGAGAGTAAGTGTGTGTGTTTAGGGGGTGGGACAGAGAGACAAGGAAGGAGATATGGAGGAAGATATAGATATAGATGGCAAGGGGACAAAGAGGGATGAGAAGAATGATAAGAATATGGAGGAATACATGGGAAGAGGGAGAGAGGGAGTGTGAGAGAGAAAAGGAGGAAGAGAGGGATATAGACACATAAATGGAGGGGGGAAAGTGAAGGAGAAATAAATATACATGCATAGCCAAATATATATATTATATAGTATTATATAATATTGAACATTATTAACCATAGAAAAAGAGGAAGAAAGTATTTTTAAAAAAGGTAAAAGAAATAGGATTTTGAAATCCATGAATATTTTGTTTTTTCACTAAAATAGATGCATTGATTTTAGTGTAGATGTTGATCCATAATCCTATTTGATTGATTGCACAATGCATTGATTTAAGTTTAGGTTTTGATTTCTAAACCTATTTGATTATTTTCACTAGATGCATTGGTTTCAGTAGAGATGTTGATTTCTAACCCTATTTTATTGTTTGCATTAGATGCATTAGTTTTAGTGTAGAGGTTGATTTTTTATTTGATGTAACTAGACATACAATGTACATTAATTGCAAAGTAACTAGATTATTTTTTTCCATTTATTTCAGTGTAATCACAAAAAAATTATTGATGACATGCATTAATTTTTATGTTATATGAATTAAACGATAAATTAGCTTCTTGAAACTGTAAACTATTTGTAATTTACTAAATTTTTATTATTCTCATTTTCTTTTATTCAACATTATTAGTTACTTTTCATTCAAACGAGGTAACAAAAAATAACTACCATTGAAACTTACTTGGGGTTTACCACTACATAACTCACAATGATTGATTTTGGAGAGAGGTACTATTAATATTGGAGAGAAATAGCAACAAGGTATGATATTTATTACAATACCTCGAGTTAAATATTTGAATGGTCTATGATTTCAACAAACCTTTTCTTATGATCAATATGATTAGAATGAAGACTATTTGTAATTGACTATGTTCTTATTATTAACATTTTCTATCATTCAACATTGTTACATTGTCACATGTCATTCAAAAATTTTATTTCGTCAATTTTCATCATTCCAACCATTATGGGTATCTATCATCTCAACAAACCAAGGTAATTTAGTAAATTTAAAATTAAAATGACTAGATTAATATTAGACATAATTTGAATATTTAAATGATCGTGTGTGTATGACTCGAACTAGCCTAGATCCATCTCTATCATCTCATAAAACTAAGGTAATTTAGTAAATTTAAAATTAAAATTACTAGATTAATATTAGGCATAATTAGCAGATTAAAATGATAGTGTGTATGACTTGAACGAGTGTAGATCCATCTTAATACTGAATGTATTAAGGTCAAATCTTTCACGATGAAAACCTCTTTTTGAGTGCAAAAACTTGAGAAAGTGTCATGGAGGCCTCACTGGGGAGAGCAATACCATACCAGTGCATTCATATTAGGGGATATATATTGAGTAGAAAACGACATAATATATTGAACATATCATAGGGCTAAAGGATTTTTATATGTTGTTAAAAAATAAGCCAAAATTTAAAGAAAAATATAAAGGGTTTAAAAAAAGTTAAGGAAGCAATGAATACCTGAATGTAAAGATTTTTTAAATTGCTAAGATGTATTGAGTTTGTATAAACAAAGGTTTAAATAAAATGTTTTTGAGATATTTATTTAAATTAAGATTTTTTTTAATATGCCACAAACACACTTGCTATATCATCAATTCATTAAATAAAACTTAATAAAAAAAATTTACATCTCAAAAATTTTGATCTCTTCATACTTTGATACTTGATAAATCCACACAATGGAATTAAGCAAATTAAGACATTCCCGGGAAACCAAAAGTGTTTCGATATGGAATGAACTTCTATTTAAAATTAATTAACTATATTCATATGCGTCTCCTTAAAAGTTGTACGATCATTTTATACTATATTAAAATATTTCATATTCCTTGGAAATATTTCAGTGGCTGGCCATGGCGAGTCCTGAAGAGCAGATCTCGATAATTCCAGTAGCCATTTTGATGTTTACGTTTACCGAGTTCAGAAAGTGCAGATCTGAAACAATATCCTATTCACGACACAGATTGGTTTACTTTATTCTCTATGTGATAACTGGCGGCAACCTTCTATCAACGTTCCCTCAATGTCAGGGACCCTTGAAGACTGCAAGGGAGCTCGGCTTTGTTTATGTGGAAGGTACATTCTAATTGTTTTAAATTTTTTTAAATAAGGATATTCTTTTAAAGGATTTCACAACAAATTATTCGGTTAGATTACTAATATTGCTTATCTAAAATTATATTTCAAATATATACAGATACAATCAGCATTTCCATTTTTTTTATTATTGGAATGATATGCATTCCATAATTTAAATTTATTATTATTTTTTTGTTAAATTTTAATTTAAATTAATTTCAAGTAAATAATATGAAAAACAATTAATAATATTACAAAAAGGCAAGTTTCAAGCAGCAAGGTTTTGAAATTGACAGTGTCAAGGAAACATTAATTTATATAATCTTTGAAATTCACCAAGGAGTATTTAGGAAAAAATCCGTCATAATGTTTTTCAAATAAGCTGTCTTCATTTTGCAAAATACCTGCCATGCTCATTCTGGGGACATTTGGTTTCAACGCTACACAATTTCAGTTGTAATGTACTATTTTGCGCTTTTTTTTTTTTTCCTCTCTCAAAAATACCAGCATAATTGAACACAATGTCTTTGAAATTGACAATGCAAAAAATAGAGAATTCCGAAAAGTTTGGGGCAAAATTCTCTAAATCACTTCTTTCGAACGTAGGGACATAAGAACAAAATACCCTGAATGTGATATGAACGCTTTCGACGGCCTATTCTTCTCCTCAACGAATCCATGAATTTTCATTGGAACGTTTCCTCCTGCGTCACATTGCTTGTCATACCGATACACTATCAAAATTGGGTCGCGTTGAATAATTAATATCTTATTTGTAAGTAAATTATGTAAATTTGTTCCCTTTTGAATTTTGAAAGTGTCGATTTCTCTCCTACTAGCTCCGGAAACCAAGTTTGCATATACATAAAAACTCGAGCTAAGAAAAATGGGAAATTATAATATGCTTGGAAATAGTTACAATCAGAAGTATACGACATATATGGATTGATTTTTCGTTTCTAAAAATTAAAAGCCTTCCTTCAAACTATATTTTCAGATTGTAGATGCAATAACGTTAAATTTACATTTCAACCAGCCTGAAATCTGAATTGCCATTGTAGAATAAAAAATAATATCGAAATAAAAAATGGGGTATGTGAAAAGAAGTGCTTCCTTTCTATACCATTTCACACCTGTAGTTACGTGCTATACCTATTATTAGGTTGACACCATGTAATTCCCATCAAAAGCAATACATCAACCGGACTTGCGATTCGCTCAAAATCACCCCCTGGATCCACACCGGAATGCTCATTTTGGATTGGGATTAGGACTGTAATGAATGTACACATATAGTAGTTCGCTACTTGTAAGACTCATAAATTTTCTTTTAACTTCTCACTAATATCCATGGCCGCCTCCCGGGCTTGGAGTAGAACCCAGTTTGCGTTTACTGCTCTTTTTCTGCTGCAGATGATCATCTGCGTTGTTGTGATGGGATTTCATTACGTTGAGATGATGGATTCTCTGGATGTGGCCGAACCGGCGCTATTACTCGACGTGGTGAACCCCTATTTCGTCACAATATAATTTACGCTCTGGGCTTTGTTTGGTGATGCACACGATTCCATTTTTGTTACAATAAGATAATTACTCTCGAATGAAGAGTTTGTTATATTTAGAGAGTTAGTTAAGTGAGGGTTGAGTCAAGTTCACTAAAATGTTCGCTCAATTTAGTAAGTGTGTGTATGTCGAGTTATATTAGGCGAGTCGCTAGTCGAAAAGGTTTAAATACTTTCACTGGGTTCATTATAATCAAATCAAGTTTGTGTGATCTATAGAAGAGTCGAAACTCGTGTGTCATTGTGTGTCAATTATTTGTGTTATTTTGTGTCTTTACTCTTATATCTTTCCAACAAATTGGTATCAGAGTGAAGTTACAAAGATTTAGGAATGACAGATCAGCGCTAATATGTGTATGAGAGGAGAAATTTTTTTTTTTTCACTTGTTTAAAGCAAGAACACACCACATAGGTTATATATGGGGCATTATAACAGAGGTTGTTCTGCAAAGAAATGTGTATCAGTTGATCAACTTCACACAGACTTGTTGAAATTTTGCAGCGCTAACACTAACACTTTTCAGTATAGTGAGAGGAGTGTTACACGTGACCGTACTGCCCTCTCTAAGTGTTATTAATGCTGGTACCTTCCATTAAGCACCACATTAGTATTCATATAAACCTTTTTTTTAAGGTTGGAATATTCGTATTAATAAGTGTTTCCCATAAGAGTTGTCTATGGAGTCTGAGAAATTGTTTGGATGGTTAAAAATGGTCGGAATCTGGAAAAAAAAAAATTAAGAAATCTTATAGTCGCAGTGTTTGAATCTTGTTATACCTTCCATCATTACCCAGGAGGAGAACTTAGCCTTTCTACGTGAAGTTAGTTTGGAGGAAGTGGAAGCAGCCGTTATGCATATGCTGAGGAATAAAGCTCCAGGACTGGATGGTTTCACTGCTGAATTTTTCAAGGCAGCTTGGAAGTTTATGGGCTAGGATATCAAGGAAGTGGTAGAGGAATCCAGGAGACATCGTAAGATATATCCAGCCCTGAATGCAACCTTTATTACTCTCATTCCTAAACAGGAGCATTGGGATACACTGATAGGATTTCTTCCTATTGCACTCTGTAATGTGATCTATAAAATTATGTCAACTATTATGGTAAATAAACTCAAACCGCTTCTCCCTATGCTCATTTCTCTAGAGAAAACAGGATTTGTAATAGGCGGACAAATTATCGATGGAGTAGCCACTGCACAAGAAGCAATTCATTCGCTACAGTCGAAGAAAGTGAAAGGAATGATGATAAAACTAGATTTAGCTAAAGCTTATGATAGAATCAATTGGTCTTATCTATTGGCAGTGCTAAAGGCTTATGGTTTTGATCAGAGATAGGTGCAATGGCTTCATTCTTTCATTTCCACTCCCAATTTCTCTATTCTACTATATATATATATATATATATATATTGTAAATATAAGATATTTACAAAATATATATATATATATATATATATATATATATATATATATATATATATTATAACTCTTTTAACCAAAGTAAAAACATGTATTGCGGTAAAAAAAATTAACCCATGGTAAAATTAAAATATCATGCGAGAATATAAAAACTACGTCAAAAAGAATTTAAACTTATGCTAAGGTTTAAGAACCTTATTCTCTTAATACATTCCGGGGGGTTGCTTTCAAAAGCTTTCCAGTGAGTTCTTTCACCCCCCGGAATTGCTTGTTGCCTCTACAATAAATGTTTCCGCTGTGTTAATTGTGTTTGGCGAGGTTTTAATGTGGAGATTGATGTCGATAAGGTATGTGCTTCCACCACCTTCAAACTTAAAGTTGCCGCTCTGCAACCTTCTTTCAGCCTTAACTTTGCCGACTTTGATCTTTCACCATAACTTCGCTGCACTGCAGTCCTTTCACATTTACTACTGCCGTATGTTGATCAATGCAGGTAGTTGGAATTGAATTACAACACTCCCCCTTAATTTCAACTTCTCGGTTTTCCTGCATACCCAGGCATTTCCTGAAATAATTAAAACTGTTCTGTGTTAATGGTTTTATGAGGATATCAACAAATTGCACCTCTGTTCTGCACTGTTGCAAAACAATTTCTCCATTATTAACCAGTTCCCTTATAAATTGAAATTTAGCATCAATATGCTTTGTTCTTTTATGAAAGAAAAAAATTCTTCGATAACGCTATCGTTGAGCCGTTATTACAGTAAATGGTTCTGCCTTTTTCCTGTTCATGACACAAATCTTTGAGTACTCTTCTCAACCATACTGCTTGGCATGCTGCTGCTGTTGTTGCCACATATTCTGTCTTTGTTGTTGATAAAGCAACTACTGGTTGCTTCTTGAAAGCCCATGAAATTGCTCCAGATCCTAAGCAAAACACATATCCAGATGTGCTCTTCCTAACATCTACACTTCCAGCCCAATCACTGTCAGTGTAACCTGTCAACTCGAAATTTTCAAATGAGTATAAGATACCATACCCCTTTGTTCCATCCACATACCTGAGAATTCTCTTGGCTTCCTGCCAATGAGTCTCTTTCAGCCTTTCCATAAACCTGCATATTAAACTAACAGCATGCATTATATCTGGCCTAGTTGCAGTCAAATATATGAGGCTGCCAACTATGCTCTAGTACAATGTCGGATCAAAATCCTTGTTGTTGTCTTCTTTGCTCAATTTCAACACCATGACAGTTGGAGTTAGAACTGCCTTGTTGTTTTGCATGTTGAACCCTTTCAACACTTGTTCAACATATTTTTCTTGGGAAATGAAAATTCCATTTTCATTCTGCTCTACTTTAATTCCAAGAAAATATCTTAAGAAACCCAAATCAGTTATTTCAAATTCACTTTTCATGACTGCTTTAAAATCAGCAATGAGTGAATCTTCATTGCCAGTAAAAATTAAATCATCTACATATAAAACAACAATAAGAATTTTATCGTCATTTTCCTTTATGTAGAGTGTGGGTTCTCCATCACATTTCTCAAAGCCATTTTCTATCAGGTAAGCATCTATTCTGATGTACCTTGCTCTTGGTGCTTGCTTTATCCCATAAAGAGCCTTCTTCAACTTGCATACTTTGTGCTCTTGGCCTTCAATCTTATAGCCTAGAGGTTGTTCAACATATACCTCTTCTTTCAACACTCCATTCAGGAATGCAGATTTCACATCCATTTGATAAGCCATCCATTTCTGTTGTGCTGCTATGGAAAACACTATTCTCACTGTTTCTATCCTTGCAACTGGTGTAAAGGTTTCATCATATTCTCTGCCTTGTTGCTGCTTGTAGCCTTTGACAACAAGTCTTTCTTTATGCCTTCGATTTTTCCTTCAGCAATGCTCTTAGTCTTGTAGACCCATTTTACTCCAATGACTTCTTTGTCTTTTGTAAGATCCACTAACTGTCATGTATTACTCTTTTCAATTGCACCAATTTCTTCATCCATTGCTTCAATCCATTTTTCTTCATTTATAGCATCTTCAAAATTAATTGGGTCATCAACATGACAATATAAAGCAAATAAAGAATTCAGACTAGCATTATCATTTACCTCACCTTGTTCATAAATCTCACTCATATTTTTGAATCTAGGTCTTCTTGGTGTACTTGGAGTTCCACTTGAACTTGATGGAGTTTCAGTTCCCTATGGTGTGCTTGAAGAAGCACTTCCTTGATTTCTCAAGGCTGTTCTATTTCCAGCTTGTGGTATGGTTTGTTGTGCTTATGGTGGTGGAGGAGGAGCCACCGTGTAGGGATTATTTGTTGCTGTCCCATCCTCTTCTTCTTCATGAGACATACTAGTCTTCACGTTCACTATTTTCTCTAAACTTCCATCCCAAGCATCTTCTTTTATAAACTGTACATCTCTGCTTATTACTACTTTCTTGGTGGATGGATTATAGAGTTTATATGCTTTGGACTCATCATTGTATCCAAAAAAGATCCATTTCTCCCCCTTATTGTCAAGCTTCTTTCTAAGCTGATCCAGAACATGTGCATATGCCACACAGCCGAATACTTTCATGTGGGTGACATGCTGCTTTATGTTGCTCCACACTTCTTCCGGAATTCTGTTCATGACAGCTTTGGTTGGGCATCTATTCAAGATGTACACTGCATAATTGATAGCTTTCTCCCAATACTCATTTGGCAAATGTTTTGCCTTCAACATACTTCTGATGATGTCCATGATGGTCCTATTCTTCCTTTCAGCAACACCATTTTGCTGAGGTGTGTACCTCGTGGTAAATTGCTTCTAGATGATGTTTTCTCTGCAAAAATGCAGAAACTCTTTGGAGATGTATTCTCCACCTTCGTCAGTTCTTAGCACTTTGATGTAGTGCCCACTCTACTTCTCAACAAGAGTTTTGAAGTGGCAGAATTTTTCAAAAACTTCACTCTTTTGATTCAATAAACACACCCATGTCTTTCTGGTGTAATCATCTATGAATGTCAAAACATATTTATTGCCAGCTAGAGATGGTGTTTGCATTGGTCCATGCAAATCAGAGTGGACAATCTCTGAGGATGCCTTTGCCCTTATACTCTTTCTTGATGGAAAGTTTTATCTGTGTTGTTTGCCCAAGATGTAGCCTTCACATAGGTTGTCCGATTTCTCAATCAGTGGTAATCCCTCTACCATTCCCTTTATGTGAAACAAGTTCAGGCCTCCGAAATTTAGATGTTCAAATCTCAAGTGCCATAACCAGCCTTCATCTTTCAATTCCTCTTGAAATACCTCTTGTGTTACGGCTGCTACATTTCTTCCTTCTTTAAAGTCTGGTCTGAGCTTGAGAGGAAAACTCCTATTGCTTATCATCTGAACCTCTGTAATGACCTTCTTACATGGAGGAATATCCTTGATTGTGCACACATCATCTTTAAAAAATGCATTGTAGCCCTTGTCAATGAGTTGTCCAATGCTTAACAGATTTCATTTTAAGCCAGGTACGTAATATACATCCGGCACAGATTTCTGTTCTCTATTTTTTACGAGGATACTGACTCTGCCTTTTCCCTTGACAGATATCTTACTATCAGTCCCTGTTGTTACCTCAGATTTAACATTTTCATCCAAATTGGAAAACATTGCTATGTTTCTAGTCATGTGATTTCTACAACCTGAGTCTAAGAACCATCATCATTTTGTTTATCTTGTGCTATATTACGTGTTAACAGCACATTCTTCTGATTCTTATTTTCTTCTTTTGCTAAATTAGCATTCTGGCTATTATTCATGTCATTTTTCCTTTTCCTACATTCATTGGCATAGTGCCCATATTTCTTGCAATAATGACATTGGACTTGGGATTTATCATACCTTTGTCCATGAGCTTGTTGTTTGCTTGAGCCTTCATTCTGGTTTTTATTGCTGCTCCTTCCACTCAAACTTGCAAGGTTGTTTCTACCTCTGTTTTGGCTTTTGTCTCTCTGTTCACCACTGCCTTGACCTCTGTCTCGACCAAAAAAAATTTGGGTCCTGAAGACTTGTTCCAATAAGGAATCAGATCCTCTGTTCAGTCTGTGTTCATGAGACATCAGGGATGCACTCAGCTCATCCACTATAAATTGTGAGAGATCCTTTGTCTCTTCTATTTCCACTACTATGGCATCAAATATTGAGGGTAGACTTCTCAATATTTTCTCCATAATTCTTTTCTCTTCAAGTGTCTCTCCATGAGACCTTATCAGGGTAACCAACCCAATAACTTGTGTGAAGAATGAGTCAATATTTTCAGACTCTTTCATGCAAAGAGTTTCAAAATCTCTCCTCAACATCTGTAACTTTGTTGTATTCACCTTCTTGATGCCTTGATAGGTTGTCTTGAGAATATCCCATGCCAGTTTAGACTTTGTTGCTACTGCAATCCTTGGGAAAATAATCTCATGTTCAGATTGAAAAAGATATAAGAGGGCTTTGGAGTCGTTCTCCCTATTGTCTTTTAACAAATTTCTCTGCTGCTGTCAAAACAGCCAACGTTGTTGCATCTGCTGATTCTGGGTAACCATTCTCAATTGGCTCCCATGTGTCCTATGAAGCAAACAAATATCTCATGGTGATAGCCCAATATTCATGATTCTTGCCATTAAATTGTGGAAGTTGGGGATTTGTCAGACTTGTGCCTGCTGCTGCCATTGTGACTGTGTTTTTTTTTTATAAATAAACTGTCTCTCTGCTAAGAAATAAAATCTATCTCTAAAACTCTTGAGACTTCTCTTTTACATCTCTGTGGACTGTAATCTTAACATCAAACAATAAACTCTGTTTTGAGAAATACCTTGGACTTTTGCTGAGCCTTCACTCTGCTAGAGAACTACTGCAACAAACTCCTTTCTTCAGCTTTTTTGATACCTTCAAAGAGCCTGGACTAGCTCTAATACCACGTTGGAATTTTCTGAGCAATTCCTTAACAAAACAGAGGAATAAAAGTTCCTCTTCTACAACACAGAGATTGAAACAAAATAAAATTTCAGACAGACACAGAGAAGTAAAACACTTCTATTTCATTAAAACAAACTATCTGTTACAAAATAGAATTCTTCAAAACTCTGATGTTCTAGATTCACAAAATAAAATGTGTTGGCTAGTACACACACAACTCACTATTTCATTGTTTCACTCACAACAAAAATACAATTTCTCTCTGTCTCTGCTTTTGCCTTCGGGCAATAATACATTACACAACAACTGTCTTTTTTTAAACAATGCTCTCACTCTCTTCTTTTAATGCTCACGGCATATTTTTATTAAACATTACAATATTTATATATATATATTCTAAATATAAGATATTTACAATATATATATATATATATATATATATATATATATATATATATATATATAACTCTTTTAACTAAAGTAAAAACATTTATTGCGGTTAAACAATTTAACCCACAGTAAAATTAAAAAACCATGCGAGAATATAAAAACTAAGTCAAAAAGAATTTAAACTTATTCTAAGGTTTAAGAATCTTATTCCCTTAATACATTCAATGGTTGCTTCTAAAAGCTTTCCTGTGAGTTCTCTCACCCCCCAGAATTGCTTGTTGCCTCTACAATAAATGTTGCTGCTTTGTTAATTGTGTTTGGGGGGGTTTTAATGTGGAGGTTGCTGTTGATAAGGTCTGTGATTCCACCGCCTTCAAACTTAAAGCTATCGCTCTGAAATCTGCCTTCAGCCTTAACTTTTCCGACTTCGATCCCATTGCAATCCTTTCACATTTACTACTGCCGTATGCTAATCAATGCGAGCATTTGGAATTAAATTCCAACAGGAATGCCCAATTTGAATTGGGATTTAGATTGTAATAAATGAATACATACAGTAATTAGTTACTTGTGAGGCTCATAAATTTACTTTAAACTTCACACGAATATTCTTTATGACTTTGAAAGCCATCAATGGCCGTCTCCCGGGCTTGGAGTAGAACCCAATTTGCGTTTACTTCTCTTTTTCTGCTGGAGGTGATCATATGCGTTGTTGTGATGAGATTCCAAGACGTTGAAGTTTCTTTATTTAGAATTATGATGGATTATCTGCATGTGACCGACCCCAGGGATATTGCTCGATGTGGAGAGCCGTTGTTCCATCACCATGGAATTTACACCTTCGGCTTTGGTCGATGATGTAGACGATTCGATTTTATGAGTCGTTGGGACAGTCAGAATCAGCCTAAAAGATAACGACTTCTTGTTGGCAGCACTCTTTGAGGACCAGTCACTTCTAGGGTTTAGGATATCTTGGACACACCCCAATGGATCTTTCACCATATTACCATTGCCATTTTGCAAGCTAGATTCGTCGTTGACAAGGGAATTAGCACTGGGAACAACCGTTGAAATACCGTCGGGGACAATAAACAACAGAAACCTAGCGTTGGTATGGCCAGTAATAAACAAGAAGGAGATGATCATCAGGAGCGCCATTATAGTGCTTTTCATCATAAAGCTCTGTGTTAGCAGACAAC
Organism: Pinus albicaulis; assembly: GCA_034641835.2. NCBI lineage: Eukaryota > Viridiplantae > Streptophyta > Pinopsida > Pinales > Pinaceae > Pinus > Pinus albicaulis. The sequence continues at coordinate 996,065,947 of CM076584.1, forward strand.
CGGTATGATATCAGAGGGAAGTACAGAGATAGCAGATGCACGATATGATATCAGATGAGAATTAAAACAGACAAGACGATATTTGATGAATTACTGGAGAAGAAATGTCAGGCAGTATGACGAAAAGAGAACACAGATTTGGAATAGTTGGGCAGGGAAATATGGGGAGAATGGAAACATTTATAAGCAGTGAAATTGTGAGACGAAACTCTCTCGTCGCCTTCCCCTACGTGCGTGCGTATTCACTGACGTCATGCAAAAGCAAAACCGTTCACAAAAAACAATTTGTTTGGTGGGGTGGGGACCGGATAGTTCATTTCAGGACTAAGCAATCTTGGTGCAATTAGACGCGGGCACACGCTGGGGACGGACAGCAAACGGGCAGGACGAGCAATTCATGAATTGCCCCATTGAATCGATGTCTGTGAATTTTTAAATAATGTCGCCTTCCTATGACGGGAAAGTGCCGTTGGGCGGGAAAGTTTCGGTGAATTTCAGGTGTATTGACCCGTTTGGAATGTTGGAACATCACAATTTACAGTTTCTTGGCTAACTCATCACGTGCTTGTAAAGGCACTATTAATTTGACAGTTGGGCGTCACTATGGACGCTAAAGAGTTCCTGTTATTTTTGGGTTATAATGCTACAATTTAGGTTGGGAAAGAATCTTATAAAATAATAATAACTATTTAAATTCAGGATTCACACGCAAATCTAGAAACGTTTTTTTGTGAGCACACGCTCCACTTACCAAAAATGTGATTTTCAGAAAATTCCATGCAACGACTCTATGGAGAATAATTGCAAACTACGTAAAGCTTTGTATTTCATGTCCATTTCGATAATCAACATACTTATTAAATTCAAAATCATCAAAGTTAATTTATAGATTTGACCATAAATAACAAACATGTCTTTTCGATTCTAAATAAACAATGATGTCAATGTTGAGATTTGGTAATAAATTATAATGGATGTATCGAGCATGCGCTTCCAAGTTAAGGTTGTGGTTATAAATGACCGTGTAATTGATGAGTTTTTCCTCGAGTTTCAGTGCAGAAAAGAAATGAACCTCACCATCAAATTTTAGTTTTTTCAAATGAAGAATTTCTATTTTAGCATATATTGTAGAGCTCGGAGATTCTCGATATGTTTATATATAGTATCAACAGAATTAAATATGTGTCAATTGTGGCATATCAACTATATTTTTAATATGGTTGTGTCACTTGATGGTTTGTAGATGATGGTTGAATTATGGCAAATTATATATTGTAGAGCTCGGAGATTCTCGATATGTTTAAACATAGTATCAATAGAATTAACTATGTGTCAATTGTGGATTATCAACTATATTTTTAATATGGTTGTGTCACTTAATTGTGGATAGATGATGGTTGAATAGATAAAATGTCACTATGTACACAATATTCTATTAATGAAATAGAGTTACATATATATATGAGGTATTGTTTCAAGATAGGGAAGCTATCCTGAATGCACAATAATTTGGTTGAGAGAATATCTCAACCTCACACTAAACTAGGAATTTAGGAACGGACTCTATACATAGAAAGTCACAATCGAAGAAAAGTAGGAATTACATATTCCAACACACCCCCTTAATGACTACTTGTCTCGATATCACTTCGCAAAATATAGTTGTCGTCAAACATATAAAAAAAATGATATGTCGACATCCATATAAAGGAGCAACCATTCACCGGAATGCACGGGCACGAATCGCTGCATCTGATCGTCTCGCAGGATGTCCTTCGCATAGATGGTTCTGTCAACCATTATCATTGCATACATGTACCTGTATCTACAGATCCCCCTCCAACGTGGGTTTTATCAGATGACCCATAACCAAGTTAAAAAATTTGTTTGAATGGATTAATATAAATCCCACTTATCATCTCTACGAAAGAGAATCTGAACTAGAATAGTTTGGCTTCTACAGAACACTCTTCCTTCATCGGTGAACTCTCACCAGCAGTAAATCTATTTTAGATCTCTTCGGAAAACTTTTACCAGATGCCTTAATCGGCGACCTTTCATGGAATTTCTTCATTAGTGTGCGAACACTGGCACGGACTTGTTTTCAATCCACTTCACTGTTACACGTGGTTTCTGGCTGACCACAAACCGACATTGCAAAATGGTTTCCAGCTGACCACGAACCTGTAATTACAAAGTGGTTTTGATATTACCACGAACTTTCATGGGGATACACATGCCTTTACAAGGCTTACATTACATACTCCAACTATTGGAGTTACCACGTACATACAATGACCACTATAAAACTATCCTAGACTTGCTTACCATTCAACTGTGTGACTCATCATCAAGAGTCTATTCGAATAAATTCACAAAAAAACTTACACAAACTTGATTGTCCATTATCCTTTGTCGCTCACCATACCATTCATATGCTAGAATAAGCTAATGCTTTCTTGCTTGAATATTTCTATCATAGATTTTGTACTTTTGAATTTTGGATATACTGGTCTTGAATCTCCATGGTTTACCTGTCATTAGTTAGAGTCACGAATTCTAACAAAATGAATTCATATTGAGGTCGCAAATCTCAATATGTATACAAGCTTCCAAGACATATTCCCTTCAAAACAATATGAAATAAAATCACATTCCAAAATCTAAATATTACTATGATTTTTGTGCATTAAGGCAAGAGCACCAACCATGGTTGCAATATCTTAACTGCACGATCATTTAATTAGGGTCAAAATATGTGCTCACTAGCACCACAGAGTAAACAATCCCTTCTCCGACATGGTAGAATTTCCATCAAATTCACCACCAGGTTCAAGCACCATTGACTCCTTTCTTGGAAATATTTGTGAATCCGACACTCTAACACCTGTGCTGACAAAATGTTGAAACCATCATTCAAGGACTCCGCCCTTTTCAGTGGCCTCATACACCCTCTCGCCAAAGAACAACCAAGCACTCAAAAATATCAATCATCCTATCACAAGCAAACATCTGCTGCGTATATCACTACTTTAGATCTGCACGAGCACTTTAGTTGACATTCGACTTCTCCAAGCAGCCTCATTCAAATAGAAGCAATTACAAATTGGTCTTGGAAAACTCACACCGGACCAGAATTGTTCCTCTATCAGCACTCACCAACAGATCTACTGGCACCAAGCAGTATACATTCAACTTGGTCACCCTTATGCCTGGCCAGTGGCAATAGCTTCATACGAAGTCCCAACACATGTGTAGCTCACATTTTTTTCCCTGTCATCGACAAATTCACTCAAAGCATCAGATAGACATGTCAAAGTCAGTCTTGATTGCGTAGGTTGCAACAGGTACACCGAAACTATGCTAATGCAGGATCTCTCAGGGAAACATTTCTGCTCACACATACCACTGTGAGCTCTTCTCGAAGGCAAGCTCACAACATTCTACAAAAATTCAATTTGTGACGTAGCATAATGAATTCTAGGTAGCTAACACCGTCAGCTCAATCTCCTCTGAAATGTAGCAGCCACACCTCAATACACACATAGAAAAAATGTCCTTGCAGCAGCTCCAAATTCAAACACTGCTCTTCCTCACGCTGGATCTCATAAAAAAAAAACTCCAACAGCCAGCCTTTTAGGTCAGGTTCACCACATGGAATATACAGGAAGGTCTCTACGTGGAATATGCAAGCATGTCTATCCCACACTCACAATCCATGCAAAACACTTGTGTTGTTCAGGGCTAACACAACCAATGTTGTCGTCACGTATATGCGCCATTGAATTTGAAATTTTTTTTGATTATCATGATCTCCAAAGATAATTGATGCAAGATTCACCTTGAATCCTCACATGTCATAACTGGCTGCAAAACAAAAACGTTGACCACAGAGGGAGATGAGCACCGTTATTTTATTTTAGAGCCTCCGCATAAATCTCGTCGCACATCTCCACCAACCCAACCTCATTGAGATATGAGCGGTCGAGATAGTTAAATAGATTCGTGAATCCACAATCAATGGGTCGTGTTAAGATCCATGGGAATAAAATATGGCATCACCATAATAAATGAGCCAAGATAATCTTGGCACACAAATCTTCGACCAACCACAGATCTAGCACCCCCTAGCTCATGCAGGACACGCTGTCAAAACACGCATGTATATCCTAATGCTGGCACAAATCAGAACCTTGCCATAGCCTCTGCCGACCCAATATCAAGACTGGATCAACTCCAAAACAACCATGTGGAGTAAATCTCCCCAGCTCAACACAACGTCGATGTTGCCTCTTCCAACATCATGCCTGACAATTCTAACACCACGCACAAACATGAACCAACAGGCACCATCACCTGCCCTCACAACCTGGTCCATGGTTTGCAAGTATCCTCATAGATATATCAATGAAACGAAAAATCTGGAATGTTGGATTTAAGTTAAAAACAATCTGAGATGTGAACAGTCCTCTGTCTCACGTCCATAGAGGCTTGGCAGTCACTCTAGCAACGTGCCTCACCAATCCAACGATAAAGACACATGCGCCATAGATAAAAAACTGGAACAACGAGGAAAATCTGAATCAGGCTCGGAACAACACAGCAAATTTGAATAGTATCAAGGCACCAATTCACCAAGCACATAGGTCGCTCCAAACACAAGACATCCATGCTCACCACACCACTGCTCAGTTTGTACCACAATGCACCGGTTTAAATAAAAAGATATAATTCTGTTGTGCACAAGGATACTCGACACCTCGAACCATAGTTTCCTGGGGGTATCTCCAGCTGAAGAGCGCTTGAATTCATTCCCCTTGTGCGGAAAAGTCCTTTGAAACCATTTGTATTCTAGTAGTCAGGCATCGCAGCCTGTCATATCTCATTCTCACAACCTCAAGTGGTTTCTGGCTCAGGATGGGGTCGAATTCTCCGTTGAGCTTATCTCCATCCACTGCATCATCATGGAAAGCCAAATATCCATGTGGGAGGGCATGCAATGACATAACCTCTAGTACTAGCAGCCAATTCGAAAAAAAATAGAAACACACAGTGATCACAATTAGCCATGGTACCAAACCAAAATCAAGAAAATATAATGAACTAACATAGTGGTCACTGGATTCTTCGAGAGCACAATAATGATCTGGAACTAGTTGGCCTTGTTGTGCCTCATGCTCCACATGCTTGAATTTGTGTTTAGCATGTATTTAACTCAGTCCATAACTTCGCTAAACATTCAGCACAGATCCACTCAACAAATCCATGCTCGGATTTCCTTGCAGAAGTTGTCACGTATCCTTTGAATTGGTGATCTCTAGTTGTTCTTTCAAGACGAAGTCGCAATTGTTATTCTTTGCACCAGCCGGAGCATTGTCGCTCCAATACACTTATTTCCCTCAGCCCAGGAGGGGTTGAGGTCCAGGCCCATATGGGCTCTGATACCAATATAAAATGTCACTATGCACACAACATTCTATTAATCAAATAGAGTTACATATATACATCAGTATTGTTTTAAGATATGGAAGATATCTTGGACGCACATGCGAGAATATCTCAACCTCACACCAAACTGGAAATTTAGGAACAAACTCTATACATAGAAATTCACAACCGAAGGCAAATAGGAATTACATATTCCAACATGAATGTTTAAATATAGTATCAAAAAAATTAAATGTGTCAATTGTGGCATATCAACTATATTTTTAATATGGTTATGTCACTTGATGGTGGATAGATGATGGTTGAATTATGGCTAATTATATATTGTAGAGCTCAGAGATTCTCGATATGTTTAAATATAGTATCAGCAGAATTAACTATGTGTCAATTGTGGCATGTCAACTATATTTTTAATATGGTTGTGTCACTTGATGGTGGATAGATGATGGTTGAATTATGGCTAATTATATGCTGTAAATTTGCGAGATTCTTGATATGCTAAGTATAGTATTAGTATAGTTAAATTAGTGAATGTGGTTTATATATATTTGTTAATTGTGATATATCAATCATATTTTTAATATGGATGTTTTAGTTGATGATGTATAGATCATGGTTGAATCTATTAAAAGTAGTTGATGATGATCAATTATGGTTAACAATGATTAAAAATGCTTGCATAGGTTTCATGATAGTTGATCATGGTTGAAGAGGGTTGTAGAAGGTTGACCAATGCTTATATATTTATGTTACGTAACAATGTTACAATAATTTTGAACATTTTTACAGTCATTAATGTTGACCATGTTTAATGTTACATTAATGTGGATATGAACATTATTTTAAAGTTACAATAATAGTTACATTAAAAATTGAAGAGTTTTGATGAGGTTGACCATGGTTGAATTTGGATGTTTATGGTTGATAACGGAAAAAAAACTTGACCATGTTTAACCATTGTCAAACATGGTTGACCATGGTTAACCAAGTAAAGTATGCATTTCTCTAGTATTATACTTAACTATAGTTGAGCTGGTTTGAACATGGTTAACTATGGTTGAACTTGTGGACCATCTCTGATCATGGTGAGCATGTTTAACCACAACTAAGCTTATTAGACCATGGTTAACTATAATTGCCTATGGTTTAATATGGGTGAACATGGTTGGAAATACTTAACTATAGATCGTTGTGGTTAGTCATGTTCATTGTAGTCAATCATCTTATCATGGTTCACACAGCGGGCCACTTGACCATGTTTAACAAGTGTTTTTTATGTTGTGCATGTTTTCCATGACTAAGCATGTTTTAATAAGCTTACCATGGTTGACCTTGCTTACTATGGTTAACCATAGTTAAACATGTTAACCCAGTTTTGGTATGACAAGCCATGGGTAAACATGGTTGACCTAATTAACTATGGTTGATTAAGATAAACCTAATATACCAAGTAAACCTAAAAAAGCTTGTCCAACCTAATGAACTTATTAGACCGAGGTTGACCAATATAAATCATGGTTTACCATGATAGACATAGTAAACCTAATAAACTTAAGTCAACCTAGTAAACTATAGGTCAACCTAGTAAACCTAGATGAACCTAGTAAAATTATTAAACTTAATAAACCTAGCTCAACCTAGTGAAATTAGGTCAATATAGTAAACCTAGGTCAATAATGTCACATTATAACGTTGTTCATTTTTCATCACATTGCAATGTCATTTCTTATTTGTCCAATTGCGACATTATTTTTTGTTCATCACATTGTGACATCATTTGTTGTTCATCACATTGCAAGATTATTTGTTTTATTTCACATTAGGAATGCACCCATGTTAATTATGGTTTACCATATTAACCATAGTCAACCATATATGACATGGGATAATTTATAGATTAATGTAGATTTAATACATCCTCACATTAAAATTAATAAACTCCATTCAAATTCCACTTTGGAAAACTCAGTTGTTCAATATTATAATTGGATTAGATTCCTCTTTTCGACAGGAAAAAAATTGACCAATAGATTGCCCCAATTTATTAAGCAGAAGTTAACTTATGAATTATTTTATTTATTAATGAAATGAAATGGGTCAGTCTCATCACATGTGGATTTAGTCAAAGCTCCAAGGGTTCCCTCATAAAAGCTATAAATAGAAGCGACCTCAAGCTCATTCTTACACATTGGCTAATGAGATTTTATTCTTATGCTCTTTTACTTGGTTCATCTATTTTGTTTTGGTTCGCACAGGTTCGATAGAAGAAGCTCATGCACAGTACAAAATCACAAGCGAGAGACTTGCACTGATCTAGGGCTTTTAGGCCATGCTTGTAGGCATAAAACCACTAAAATAGTTGGCCTTGTGGAAGTAGCCGTGACTATGGTTCGAGGAGGCATAGACTGATCCGGCAGAGACAGCACACGTTCCCTTGTCGTTGGCTACAGTAGCTATAACACAGGAGACATCATCGGTAGATAAATCATAATAGACAACCGATTATTAGAGGAGATAATCTTCACCTTTGCATGAATCTGCGTGGAAGTGGATCTCAGCAAGGGTCTACCAGAAAGCATTCAACTGATTCATAAGCAAAAAAATTGGACACAAAACCTTGATTATGAAAACACTGCATTTAGATGCAAAAATTGTAGCAAAACAGGTCACTTGCAAAACACATGTTCGAATGCAAAAAGAGAAAATAGAAAAAAGAAGAAGATAGGGAAAGTAACCAAAGGATGGAAATTTCCCTCAGGTGGGCAAGAGTAGGAGACAGAAGAAGAAGTGGATGTATCAATCCCAAATGAGAGTAAACAGAAAAAAACTGATCCGATGGTACAAGAACATGAAATAAAAATTCCAATTGAAATTAACACAACGTTTCAACCCGTACACTCCACAATGGATCCTATGCCAACTGAAGCTCGATCAGTAGTAAGCCCAGGTGCAAATAAAAGATCGAAAGTGTTTGAAATCTCAGATTCTGACAAAGAAAATACCACAAGGAACAATGACCTAACCTTGGTTCCTTCTTTCCTGCATTCAGGGACTTGGTAGATTGTCCTAAAGAGGAAAGGCAAACGCGAAAAGCCCAACCCTACCTGCAATCTGTAATTTTTTTCGAGTAGTCTCGCTACGATGTGTGCTTGAGCACACGAGCCCTCTCGGCGTCTTGAATGCTTAATTACATCTACAAAATGTAACTTTCCTCTATTTATTAATAAAAATTTGCTGATTTTTTCTTTAGAAAAATATATTAAACTTGTTTTTTATTAATGTAGAAATTTTACAAAATAATACTTATATTAAATTTAATTTTTAAATTAATTGTGTTTTAAGCATTCTCTTAATTTTTTTCATTGTTTCATAACAAATTTTTTTTGTACTTTGCATATAATTGGATTAAATCCATTATGAGCGAAATGTCTAATTATAGACAACATGGAATTGACCATTGTCGAGTTTCAAATAAAAATAATAGAAAATAAATAGACCTAATGTTTCTATCAAGTGAGTAATTTTGCACAGATTCTTCTTTACATATATTGATATAAATCTTGTTAACTAATAAATCTGTCAAATTAATTAATATTGCAATATATATAATTTTAGGCTTATATATTTTTCACAATGGTTATACAGATCAAATTATTTAAAATATAAGGTAAAATATTATTAATTTAATTAGAAGAAATTGGTTTGTTACTAATGTAAGTTAATATACACTTGTTTCTATAAGTTAACATGCTATTGTATTTTTAATATTTTATTTCGTTATAAATTGTTAGTGGTATAATAATCAATAATATTGATTATTTTTATTTAAATATATTATAATAACAATGATCTTCATTATAAGTATTATTATATTACACATATTATATTATTGATGACACAAAGTGACACCGATTGGGCGTGATGGAGGAGGGTGATAGGGGAAAAAAGATAGACAAAATAGGAAGATGAAAAGAGAGGGGAGTGAGAGACGGACAAATAAGATAGAAGGGGAGAGAGGGGAGTGTGAGATGGGGGGAGAGAGATAAAAGAGGAAGGAGAAAGAGAGAGAAAGGAAGAGAGGAGGGGAAAGAGGGAGTTGGAAAGGAAGAGAGTGAGGGAGAGAGGGAGAAGGAGAGAAGGAGAGAGACATAGGTAATACTCTAAGGATTTGTTATTTTTCTATATATAATATTGTAGATTTATTATTCGGTTTCAAAATTCATACCTATAGAATGTGGGAAAATATTCAATAAAAAACATGAATTAATACGAAATTCTATTTATTTGGAAAACAGAACACATTTAATCATATAGTGTAAAAATAGGCACCTTAATGAAATTGACGATTTGTTTCTTGAGAAAATGTCCAAAAAATAACTTATTTGTAAAATTCTCCCCTAAAATTTTCCTGAGAGAGAGAAAGAAAGGAGAGAGAGAGAGAGAGAGAAATGGAGGGAGGAGAGAGGAGAGTCACAAGTGAGAGAGAGATAAACAGATATGGAGAAAGAGTGTGTATGTTTTGGGGGTGACATAGAGAGACAAGTAATGAGATAAATAGGTAGATATAGATATAAATGGAGGGTGGAGAGAGGGAAGAATAAAGACAGAAACTCTGAGAATGAGGGAGGGAGAGATGGACAGATATGGAGAGAGAAAATTTGTGTGTTTAGGGGGTTATATATAGAGAAAAGGAAGGAGAGATGATAGAAGATATAGATATAGATGGAAAGGAGATAGAGGGATGAAGAGAAAGACAAAAATAGGGAGGAAGACATGGGGAGACAGAGAGGGACAGGGGGAGAGAGATATAGACACATAAATGGAGGGGCGAAAAAGAAGGAAGAAGAAAAATACATGCATACAAAAATAAAGATATTATATAGTAATATATAATATTGAGAATTATTAGGCATGGAGAAAGAGGAAGAAATAATTTTTAAAGAGGTAAAAGAAATTGGATTGAGAAAGCCATGACTATTTTTTTTTGTCAGTAAAATAGATGCATTAATTTTATTGTAGATGTTGATTCATAATCCTATTTCATTGATTGCACTGAATGCATTGATTTAAGTGTATGTTTTGATTTCTAAATGTATTTTATTTTTTTTGCTAAATGCATTGATTTCAGTGTAGATGTTGATTTCTAATCCTATTTGATTGCTTGCACTAGATGCATTGGTTTTAGTGTAGATCTTGATTTTTGATTTGATGTAATTAGACGTGCGATGTACATTAATTTCAATGTAATTAGATTAATTGTCTCCATTGATTTTAGTCTAAGCATGAAAAAATTATTGATGACATGCATTCATTTTTATGTTGCGGTAATTCAACCATAAATTTGCTTCTTGAAACTGTAAACTATTTGTAATTTACTACATTCTTATTATTCCCCATTTCTTTCATTTAAAGTTATTATTTACTTTGCATTCAAACGAAGTAATAAAAAACAACTACCATTGAAACTTACTAAGGATAATAATTTAAGGGCACAATAATAACAAACTAGGGGTTACAAGGGTACAATAATAACAATAAGGGGTTTACACTAACTATAATAAGGGACTATACTAGTGATATAGGGACCTAACATGCCCCTCTCCTTAAAAAAAGTGTTGTCCTCAATGCTTGAGTAGCTCCGGGTGCTTCTATATAAAATTCTCATCCTCCCATGTAGAATCTTTAGTGGGTAAGTTCTTCCACTTGATGAGATACTCTGAAATTGATTGATTCTGTAGCTATCGATTCTTGTTTCCATGACTGCTTCAGGTTCCAATATGATTTTTCCTTCCTCATCAAGTTCTGGCAATATTGTTTGAACCGGAAGATTTTCACCTATAACCTTCTTTAAGCATGATACATGGAAAACTGGATGTACTCGCGAAGAAGCAGGAAGCTCCAATTTGTATGCCATAGTACCAATCTTTTGCAACACGTTGTAAGGACCATAATACTTTGGTGATAATTTATTATCCTTCTTAGCTTGCTTGAGGGACATTTTTTTGTATGGTTGTAGCCGTAAAAATACCCAATCTGCCTGTTGTTTCATCCGATTTTGTGCCAAAGTCAGGTTATCCTTTAAGAGTTGGAGCACTTCTTGTTGATGCTCGATGTGATATTCCACTGCTTGAACCTTTGAATTTTCTCTTAACTATGATGTGATGGATGGTGGATGATATCCATAAAGTGCTATAAATGGGGTCATTTTTGCTGCAGTATGGAAGGAAGTGTTATACCACCATTCAGCGAGAAGTAACCACTTGACCCATTGTGTTTGTTTATCAGATACAAAACAGCGAATATATTCTTCCAAACATTTATTTACTATCTCAGTTTGACCATCAGATTGAGGATGATAAGATGAGCTATGAGCTAATTGAGTACCCAAACAAGAAAATAACTCTGTCCAAAAATTTATAGTAAAAATGGGATCTCTGTCGCTCACAATAACCCTTGGGCTTCCATGTAGCTTTTGAATTCTGTCCATAAATGTAGTAGCAACTGTACTTGCTTTAAATGGATGAGATAATGCACAAAAGTGTGCATACTTGGTAAGTCTATCAACTACCACCATGATGACATTCTTTCCTTCGGACTTAGGTAAACCTGTGATAAAATCCATTAGAATATCCTCCCAACGTTGACTTGGAATGGATAAAGGTTGTAGAAGTCCCGGGGTCTTAATTGTTGGCAACTTTATTCTGCTGGAAAACCAAACATTCCGTCACAAAATTTTGAATATCAGATTTAAGGCCATCCCAAAAAAATTCTTTCTTCACCCTTTGGTAAGTTTTTAAAAATCCCGAGTGTCCTCCTAAAGGAGAAGTGTGCAATTCCAGAAGAATATTTTGCTTCAGTTGGGAATTCTTACAAAGATATAAGCGATCTTTGTACCATAAGGAATCATTTTTCCAACTAAATGTATCAGATGTACTAGGATATTGCTGCAACTTTTGAATGAGTGTCCATACATCTTTTTCCTTATTCCATTCATCTCTTGCTTCGGTTATCCAATCTGGTTGGATAATAGAAATGGCACAGAGCAATGCTTCCACCTCTTCATTCTTTCTTGAGAGTGCATCTGCAACAACATTAAGCTTTCCTTTTTTGTAGATTATTTCAAAGTCATAACCCAACATCTTTGTGACCCATTTTTGCTGCTCTTCTGAAGATAGTCTTTGTTCCAAAAGTGTTTAAGACTATCATGATCAGTTTTTTCCTTAAAGTGTCTTCCCATTAGGTAAGTTCGCCATTTCTTTAGTGCATGCAGTATTGCTAACATTTCCTTCTCATAAATAGGTTTTTGTAAATACTTTCCTTTGATTGGACGACTTTCAAAAGCAATGGGTCTTCCTTCCCGCATTAAAACAGCACCAATTCCATTTCCTGAGGCATCACATTCCACAATAAAGGTTTTTGTGAAGTCTGGCGTAGCTAAGACCGGTGCTAGGCACATTGCCTCTTTAAGATGTTCAAAGGCCTTAGCTGCTTCAGGAGTCCATGAAAATGCATCTTTCTTCAATAATGTTGTTAGAGGTGCTGCTATTCTCCCATAATTCTTAATAAACTTGCGATAATACCCTGTTAACCCGAGAAATCCTCGCAACTTCTTTATGGTTGTGGGGACTTTCCATTCCTTAATGGCTTTAATTTTGTTAGGGTCTACTTTAACAACCTCGTGAGATACAATATGACCCAAATATTCCACCTCTTGTACTCCAAAGAAACATTTGGATTTTTTTGCATATAATTGTTTCTCCTGCAATAGTTTGAGCACCCTGTCAACATGTTCAATATGATCCTTCCAAGACCTGCTGTAGATTAGTATATCATCAAAAAATACTAGCACAAATTTTCTAAGGAAGGGTTTGAAAATGGAATTCATCAACCCTTAAAATGCAGAAGGTGCATTGGTAAGGCCAAAAGGCATGACCAAAAATTCATAATGACCCTCATGAGTTCAAAATGCTGTTTTTGGAATATCTTCAGTCTTCATTCTAATTTGATGATATCGTGAACGAAGATCCAACTTGGTAAAATAAATTGCTCCATGTAATTCATCCAATAATTCATCAATCACAGGAATGGGAAATTTATCTTTAATGGTGAGCTTATTGAGCTCCCTATAATCCGGACACATTCGCCATGATCCATCCTTCTTGTGTACCAATACTACAGGAGTAGAGAAAGAACTTTGACTATGTTGAATTATACCCGCCTCTAACATTTCTGCAATCATACATTCAATTTCACTCTTTTGGGCGTAAGGATATCTATAACGCCTGATGTTTGGAGGAACACTTCCTGTAATCAAATGAATAGCATGATCATGATCAGGAATAGGTGGGAGTCCTTTCGGAGTTTCAAACACCTTGGAATGATTGTCCAATATTTGTTGGAGATCTACAGGAATAGATGATTTTGATGTTAGAACTTCTAGTGAGCATAATTGTGGAATTACGCCTCGTTGTTATTTCTTTAGAAGATTTTTCATGACATTAGAGCTTATTATCCTTCCCGGCTTCCCTGCAATACCTCATAATTCAACTTCCTTTCCTTCTGAAAAAAAATTCTTGAAAAATTCTTGAAAATTAAAAGCTACCGTCCCTAAAGATTGTAACCATTGTACTCCTAGTACAACATCAGCACCTCCCATAGGAATGGAAAGCATTGGACTGGTCAATACATATTCCCCCATGGTTAGCTTGATATTATGGCATTTCCCAGAGCAATTTATAGTTCCTTCATTTGCAGCCATCACTTGGCATTCTGGTGCTGGGTATAGGAAACAATTTGATTCCTTGGCTACCTTACAATGAATAAAATTATGGGTGCTACCTGAATCAATCAACACTATTACCTTTTTCTTCTCTATCTGTCGTGCTATCTTGAGATTTTGAGGAGTGGTAATTCATGCCAGTGCATTACATGATATGGTCGGATTCATTTCTTCCTCTTATATGACTAGTTCCTAGTTTATATCCTCTTCTTGTTCATTTTCTTCTTCTTCTTCTTCTTCACAATCTATGTAAAATAATTTCTTTTCAGCACACTTATGACCTTTAGTGTATTTGCTATCACAACTGTAGCAAATCCCTTTTGCTCTTTTTTCTTCCAACTGTTTTGGTGTCCACCTTGTAGGTTGTGGAAATCTAGGTGTAGCAACACTTCTTTCTTTATAGAATTGAGTGGTAGGCTTCCTTGTCGCCATAATTTTACATTCAACTTTTCTTGCCAACCTGAATGCCTTCTCTAATGAATCAAGTTCCAAAACACGAATTTCATGTTGGATGTTATCCTTTAGAGTACCTATGAAGAGATCAATCCTGTGTTCCTCTAGAATATCAGTTACCCTTATATTCAATTTTTGGAAGTCCTCAATGTGCTACCCCACTAAACCCTTTTGTTTGAGATTTATCAATTGGCTAAAGGAGGTGTTGCTCTTTGTATCCTCATAATGTGCTATCATTTCCTCCGTAAAAATTGACCAAGTGACAATTTTTTTACGGGAGCAAAGCCATCGATACCATACAAATGTATTTTGTTCTAAATGTAAAGTTGCAATGCGTACCTTTTGTGTGTTTTCCACGTTATGGAGATCAAAATATTGCTCCATCTGTAGTATCCATGTTACAGGATCCTTTCCATCAAACTTCCTCATATCCATATTTGGAATATGGTGGTTCTTCCCGCCAACATTAGAGTTTATGAAATCACAATTAACATTTATTTTGTTCTCATCATGAGGTTCTTCTACTATCTTTTCACCATTAGGAAACCTTTCTTGTATAAACTTTGTCAAACCTTCCATGTCTGCTTTTAGAAAATTCTTCATGTTTTCCATTTTCTCATCGATCTTAGCTTCCATGTCATCCATCTTAGATTCCATGCCAGCCTCCATGCCATCCATATTAGCTTCCACGCCATCCATCTTAGCTTCCATTCCTTTCTTCAAAAATTCCATTTCATGTTTTGTTGCTCTTTGCGAGAGTGAAATTTTTTGCACTTGCTCTTGTAATTTTGATAGATCATGTTGCAATTCTTCGTCTTCATGAGTCATAGTAGAGATTTCAAAAGGCTTAATGGGTGTTGAATTCTTTTTAGGGGCCATTTTATAATCCAATACTGATATCTATTCTACAATATGCCCTTGCAATCAATTCAACTTGATTCTTCAAACAAGACTTATGCAATTCGGAAAAACAAATACACACCTTTTACTTGCTTTTGAGGAGCTCGATATTGAAATTGTATTATCTCTGAGATTTTGGCTCTTCAATATATGAAATTAAGCACTAAAGTAGCCCTCTGAATTCTCTTTTGAATGCCATAGGTCTGACTTGATTTGGATTCTTCAAGACAAAGTTATATCCAATCTCCCACAATGACCTAATTATGGACTGGTTCAGTATAGCGAACTTGTATGACTTGTCACGTGTCACTGTTTTGTCATTCGCCTCTGAAATTGATAACTAAGAAACTACAGTCCGTCTGCTTGTGCCCACTTTTTACGGCACTCCAATCCGATGCTCAGAGAGAGAGTTATTGAAATTTTCTCGCGATCACCTTTTTGAGATGAAATTCAGGAGCCTGAAAAAGCACTACCTTCCACAGATCATATCTCCACAAATATTGCGAACCAAGATCTGAAATGCTTTGATAGGTTTCCTTAGGATTTTAGCTTCGCACCATAAATATTTCAGATTCTGAACCTTAGTAGAAAAGAAGTTATAGCGCAAATTCCACGATGACCTGTTTAGGAGCCTGAAAAGATACCTAACTTCCACAGATCATATCTCCGAAAATATTGCGAACCAAGCTCTGAAATTTTTAGAAACTCTTCCTCGGGATTTCTACTTCGCACCCTAACAATTTCAGCTTCTGAACCTTCGTAGAAAAAACGTTATAGCAAAACTGCCACGATGACCTGTTTGGAACAGCGAAACCCTAGAATCCAAACCTCTGATACCAAATGTTGTGTAACCAGCTCCAAAAAGAGAAGAAAAGAGATATCGACGCCTTAGAAATGAGCCACTTTGAGGGGAAAACCTACAATACATTACATAAATGAAAAATTCTTGGATGATACAATACACAAAACCTCCTTTCTATATATAGGAGTCCATGGGGCCATAATGTAATCCTAGTGGGGCACAATGTAATCCTAGCCAACCTAACAATAATAATTTAAGGGCACAATAATAACAAAATGGGGGTTACAAGGGTACAATAATAACAATAAGGGTTTTACACTAACAATAATAAGGGACTATACTAGTGATATAGGAACCTAACAATATAGATATAGATGGAAAGGAGATAGAGGGATGAAGAGAAAGACAAAAATAGGGAGGAAGACATGGGGAGATAGAGAGGGACAGGGGGAGAGAGATATAGACACATAAATGGAGGGGGGGGAAATAAGGAAGAAGAAAAATACATGCATACAAAAATAAAGATACTATATAGTAATATATAATATTGAGCATTATTAGGCATGGAGAAAGAGGAAGAAATAATTTCTAAAGAGGTAAAAGAAATTGGATTGAGAAAGCCATGACTATTTTTTTTTGTCAATAAAATAGATGCATTAATTTTACTATAGATGTTGATTCATAATCCCATTTCATTGATTGCACTGAATGGATTGATTTAAGTGGATGTTTTGATTTCTAAATGCATTTTAATTTTTTTGCTAGATGCATTGATTTCAATGTAGATGTTGATTTCTAATCCTATTTGATTGCTTGCACTAGATGCATTGATTTTAGTGTAGATCTTGATTTTCGATTTGATGTAACTAGACGTACGATGTACATTAATCTCAATGTAATTAGATTAATTGTTTCCATTGATTTTAGTCTAAGCATGAAAAAATTATTGATGACATGAATTCATTTTTATGTTGCGGTAATTCAACCATAAATTTGCTTCTTGAAATTGTAAACTATTTGTAATTTACTACATTCTTATTATTCCCCGTTTCTTTCATTTAAAGTTATTATTTACTTTGCATTTAAACGAAGTAATAAAAAACAACTACAATTGAAACTTACTAAGGATTTAACACTACATAAGTCTGAATGATTGACTTTGGAAAAAGGTACTATTAATATTTGAGAGCAAAGGGAAGGTATGTTTTTTACTACAATACCTCGAGTTAAAAATTTGAATGGAATATTTTCTCATGATCAATATAAAAATATGGCAAAACTAACAAGTGTGACAATAAGAACACTAGAAGAAAATAGTTTGAATTTGATCACAGTGAAGACTTTGTGATTGACTATGTTCTTATTATTCACATTTTCTATCATTCAACAATGTTACAGTGTCACTTTTCATTCAAAATTTTTGTTTAATCATTTTCATAATTCTAATTATTAAGTGTGTCTATCATCTCAACAAACCAAGTTATTTGAATAAATTACAAATTAAAATGACTAGATTAATCTTAGACTTAATTAGCATATTAAAATGATCAATTAGATGTTCCACAAATTTTGTGTGATCGTGTATAAATCAAACGAGCATAGATCCATCTTAACTCCAAATGTATTTAGTATTGAGAGTGATCAAATCTCTTATGATGAAAATCTATTTTGGAGTGCAAAAACTGAAGAAAAAGTCACGGGGGGGCTTCATTGGGGGAGCAATATCATACCACGCGCATTCATACTAAGGGATATATATTGAGGAAAAAACGACATAATATATATTGAATATATCATAGGAGTAAATAATTTTTATATGTTGTTTATAAAAAATAGAGCTCAAATTTAAGGAAAAATATAAATGGGTATACAAACTGGTAATGAAAAATGAATGCCTACACTATCTAGTGAATGTAGGGATTTTTTGAATTGAGAATGTGTATTGGGTTCGATTGGTATGGAGTTAAATCAAATGTTTTTTTAGAAATATTCGTTAATATGTAGTCAAATTAAGAGTATTGTTTAGTATGCCACAAACACACGTGCTATGTCACAAGTAAAACTCCACTAGAAAGAAATTTACACCTCAAAAAATTTGATCTTTTAATATTTTATAAATCTGAGTTATAAACAAGTTAACTACATTATTGTGTAATCAAAAATATTTCTTCTCATGACAACATATTCAGCTTATATTTCAGCTTAACCAACTATATTTATTCTTAATTAACTATATTTCTTAATAGAATAAATATGCAGAGTCTCCTTAAAAGTTGTACAATCATTTTATAGTATATTAAAATATTTTTCCTTCGTAGTTTTGCCCCTAGATCTAATTCATGTCCTTGGAAATATTTCAGTGGCTGACCCTCAAGAATGTGTCTTCGTAACTCTAACGGCTATTGTGTTGTTCCCCGAGTTCGGGATGGAAATCTTGGTAATTCCAGTAGCTATTGTGATCATGTTTAGTTCAGAAAGTGCTGATCTGAAACAATATCCTATTCACGAGACAGATAGGTTTAGTTTATTCTCTACGCGATAATCGCGGCAGCCTTCTATCGATAGACAGTCAAACCCAGGGCCCCTTCCCTAAAAGAATTCAACGGTGCTCGGCTTTGTTTATGTGAAAGGTGCATTCTAATTGTTTTCAATTTTTCATTTCCTTAAATAAAGGATATTCTTTTAAAGGATTTCACAAAAATATATTTGGTTAGATTACGAATATTCGTTATCTAAAATTATATTTCAAATATATAGAGAGAATCAGCATTTCTAAAAAAAATTATCTGGACGGTGTAAATTACATAATTTAAATTTTTTATTTTTTTATTAAACTTTAAGTCAAATTAATTTCAAGTAAAAAATACGAAAAACAATTAATAATATTACAAAAAGGCAAGTTTCCAGCAACCAAGTTTTTTAAATTGATAGTGTCAAGGAAACATTAATTTATATAATCTTTGTAATTCAGCATGGAGTATTTAGAAAAAAAACCGTCATAGTGTTTTCCAAATAAGTTGAATTCATTTTTCAATATACCGGCATTTTATCGAACAAAGTGTCTTTGAAATTGGCAATGGTAAAAGTAGAGAATTTTGGAAAATTTGTGGCAAAATTCTCTAAATCACTTGTTTCGAAAGTAGGGACATAAGAACAAAATACCCTGAATGTGATATGAATGCATTTCACAGCCTACTTTGCTCGTCAAGCGAATCCATGAATTTTCATTGGACCGTTTTGTCCTATGCCACATTGCTTGTCATACTGATACACTAACAAAATTGGGTCAGGTTGAATAACTAATATTTTATTTTCAAGTAAGTTATAACTCATTATAATGTGTAATTTCTTTTACATTCTATAGCCCAGTTTTATCTGTAATGGTGTTTGTCTTTCGATTCATAAAAGAAAATTAAAATCTAAAACTGAAAATATTTAAATAATGTAAATTGATAAAAAAAAAATTAAATAATTGTATACATAAATAATAATAAATCTTTAAAGATTTAAACCATTTGACCTTGAACCATTTCTTTAGAATGTAGAATTTGAAGAAAAATTCAACCAATTATAAATCCATAATTAAATTAATCCAGTGTCATGTATATTATTTTGTTTCTTTTGAATTTTGAAAGTTTCATTATTACTCCTACTCCGACTGTCTACTGGCTCCGGACACCAAGTTTCCAAGTTTGCATATACATAAAAAGTCGAGCTATTAAAAATGGGAAATTATACTATGCTTAATTACTATTACTATCTCATAATCACAATCAGAAGGATTGCTTTTTCGTTTGTAAAAATTAAAAAGCGTCCCTCCAACAATATTTTCAGATTTTAGATGCAATAACGTTAAATTTACATTTACACCAGCTTGAAATTTCAATTGCCATTCTACAATAAAAAAAATAATATGAAAGTAAAGAATGATTTATGTGGAAAGAAGTACTTCATTTATATACTATTTCACAGCTGTAGTTGTTGGAAACGCAGAGGATTCAATCACACATATAACACAAATATTTCACACATGAACAATAAGTTGCGGCTCTTCAATTAATCCAAAACTCTCTTTCTTTCTCACTTCATACAATGAACCCATGAAGGGTATTTAACCTAATTGACATGCACAGACTCTTACACATAACTGAACTTGATCAACTCGCTTAACTCACACTCTAACTCACTCACCAAATCTAACTGTAACTCAACTCAACTAATTCACTTAACTAATTGTATAATTCACTCAACTCTAACTCTGCATGCGGGAAGTAATTATATATTTTAACACTCCCCCTTAATTACGACTGCTAAACTAAAACATAACTCATGACAACTCAAACATGCCTGCTGGTCTATGTCTCAACTAGGCTTACAACTCCCAAGTTTCTTTTGTGAAACTCAAACAAATCTACTGCTAATGGCTTTGTAAAGATATCAGCCAATTGATCACTCATTTACAAGGCTTCAAGTGAACTTCTCCATTGTTCACAAGTTCTCGAATAAAATGATATCTGGTATCAATACACTTTCTCTTTTTATGAAACACATTAGTCACGGATAGTGCAATTGCTGATGTGTTGTCACAGTATATCGATGTTGATCCTTGTTGTTTCTGCTTGAGTCCATCTAGTACTCTTCTTAACCATACTGCTTGACATGCTGCTGAAGTTGCTGCTACATATTCTGCTTATGCTGATGATAGTGTAACAATAGGATGTTTCTTAGATGCCCATGCTATCACTCCTGAATCGAGATGGAAAACATAACTAGATGTGCTCTTCCGATCATCCACGGTCTTGTCAGTCCCCAAATTTACCTTTGTCTGCACTGAGACATCCAAATTAGCAACTAAATCCTTGTTGCTTGTCATGTGGTTACTGCAACCACTGTCTAATAACCAGACCTTATCAGACGGTGCATGCATGGTGTTGCATGCTAGAAACATAGAGTCAGTATTTTCTGTACTAACATTAGCTCTCTGATTGCCTTGATCTACAATCTTCTTCCTACAATAACGAGCATAATGACCAACTCTATTGCAGTAGTATCACTTTACCTTAGATTTTTCAGTCCTTTGATTGTTATGAAAGCTTTTGTTGCTGTTGCTTCCATGTTGATGCTCATGATCGTCTCAGCCATCTCTGTGACTGCCATAGTTGATGCCTCGTCCTCTACCTCTCGATCGACCTCTGCCTCGACCTCTGGAAACATAGACTTGAATTTGGAAGGAATTTTCCAAAGTGGAATCCTTATTTCTGTCTATCCTTTCTTCACTCGATAGAAGGGGTCCCATCAACTCATCAATTGTGAGTTTTTCCAAGTCCTTTGCTTCTTCTATGGCTGCTACCACAACATCAAATTTGGTAGACAGAGATCGAAGAACCTTCTCGATCACTGTTCGATATTTAATATCTTCGCCATATATTTTTAACTGATTGATGACAGACATGACCCTATTCATGAAGGAATCAATGTCCTCTGTCTTCTTCGTCTGCAGAACTTCGAAATCTCTCCTAGTATTCTGTAATTTAACAATATTAACTTTGGCCATACCTTGATAGCTGGTCTCCAAGGTGTCCCATGCCTCCTTTGCTGACGAGGTTATCATGATATTCTGGAACACCGCTCGATCTACTCCCTACTGGATCAAAAGCAACGCTTGCGCATTCTTCCGCTTATCTTTCTTCCACTCTTCCCTCTCTGCATTTTTGAGAGCTCGTTCTTCTGCCTCATCTTCAGGTTCTGCAAACCCATACTTGACATGATCCCAGACATCATGCGCTTTTAGCATAGTCTCCATCTTAATGGCCCACACATCATAATCTTTCGCATTGAAAGAAGGAAGTTGTGGCTGGAAGCTGCTTGTAGCCATCTTTCTTCAAAAGCTCATTGCTTAAACCCTAAAAAAAATTGATATTCTTTGCAACGCTTTTTAAAAAAAAACTTTATAATAAAACCCTCGGTTTTATCTTTTATATAAAAAAATTATTTTTCTTTTTTCAAAAAAAAACTTTTATATATAAATCTTTATATATTAAAATCTCTTATTATAATCCCACTTTAAAAAAGTCTTTGAATGTTCCCTTTTCGAATTTGAAAAAAACACCTCACGTATTATGAAAAAGCTTTATGTAAAATCACCTCATGTATTATATAAAATCTTTATGAAAAAAAACTCTTTTCATATTCCTTTCAGAAATCTCACGTATTCACACCACTTTACGTGGTTGATTTTAAAGTCAATAATGCGGCCCAACTTCAATATATTTGCGTGCTAACACACTGCACGAATGCTTGTGCTGCGTTATTGCCTTAATGCACTGGTAAATACAATATGCCTTGTGCGGAAAAGTCCTCTGAAACCATTTGAATTCTGGTAGTCAAGCATCGCAGCCTGTCATATCTCATTCTCACAAGCTCAAGTGGTTTCTGGCTCTGGATGGGGTCAAATTCTCCGTCGAGCTTATCTTCGTCCACTGCATCATCATGGAAAGCCAAATCTCCATGTGGGAGGGCATGCAAGGACAGAACCTCTAGTACTAGCAGCCAATTCGAAAAAAATTAGAAACACACAGTGGTCACAATTAGCCATGGTACCAAACCAAAATCAAGAAAATCAAATGAACTAACACAGTGGTCACTGGATTCTTCGAGAGCACAATAATAATCTGGAACTAGTTGGCCTTGTTGCGCCTCATGCTCCACATGCTTGAATTTGTGTTCAGCATGTATTTAAGTCAGTCCATAACTGCGCTAAACATTCAGCACAGATCCACTCAATAGATCCATGCTCAGATTTCCTTGTAGAAGTTGTCACGTATCCTTCGAATTGGTGATCTCTAGTTTTTCTTTCAAGACGAAGTCGCAATTTTTATTCTTTGCACCAGCCATAGCATTGTCGCTCCAATACACTTCCACCCAAACTAGTGGACAACCAAAAAATAAAACAAAACAAATATATTTTTCTTATTTCCCTCAGCCCAGGAGGGGCTTAGGTCCAGGCCCATCTGGGCTCTGATACCAATATAAAATGTCACTATGTACACAATATTCTATTAATCAAATAGAGTTACATATATACAAGAGTATTGTTTTAAGATATGGAAGTTATCTTGGACGCACATGCGAGAATATATCAACCTCACACCAAACTGGAAATTTAGGAACAGACTCTATACATAGAAATTCACAACCGAAGGAAAATAGGAATTACATATTCCAACATGAATGTTTAAATATAGTATCAAAAAAATTAACTATGTGTCAATTGTGGCATATCAACTATATTTTTAATATGGTTATGTCACTTGATGGTGGATAGATGATGGTTGAATTATGGCTAATTATATATTGTAGAGCTCAGAGATTCTCGATATGTTTAAACATAGTATCAACAGAATTAACTGTGTCAATTGTGGCATGTCAACTATATTTTTAATATGGTTGTGTCACTTGATGGTGGATAGATGATGGTTGAATTATGACTAATTATATGTTGTAAATTTGCGAGATTATTGATATGCTAATTATAGTATTAGTATAATTAAATTAGTGAATGTGGTTTATATATATTTGTTAATTGTGATATATCAATTATATTTTTAATATGGATGTTTTAGTTGATGTTGTATAGATCATGGTTGACACTGTTAAAAGTAGTCGCTGAGGATCAATTATGGTTAACAATGATTAAAAATTCTTGCATAGGGTTCATGATAGTTGATCATGGTTGAAGAGGGTTGTATAAGGTTGACCAAGGCTTATATATTTATGTTACGTAACAATGTTACAATAATTTTGAGCATTGTTACATTCATTAATGTTGACCATGTTTAATGTTACATCAATGTGGATATGAACATTATTTTAATGTTACAATAATAGTTACATTAAAAATTGAAGAGTTTTGATGAGGTTGACCATGGTTGAATTTGGATGTTTATGGTTGATAACGGAAAAAAAAACTTGACCATGTTTAACCATTGTCAAACATGGTTGACCATGGTTAACCAAGTAAAGTATGAATTTCTCTAGTATTATACTTAACTATAGTTGAGTTGGTTTGAACATGGTTAACTATTGTTGAACTTGTAGACCATGTTTGATCATGGTGAGCATGTTTAACCACAACTAAGCTTATTAGACCATGGTTAACTATAATTTCCTATGGTTTATTATGGGTGAACATGGTTGGAAATTCTTAACTATAGATCATTGTCGTTAGTCATGTTCATTGTATTCAATCATCTTATCATGGTTCACATAGTGGGCCACTTGACCATGTTTAACAAGTGTTTTCTATGTTGTGCATGTTTTCCATGACTAAGCATGTTTTAATAAGTTCACCACGGTTGACCTTGTTTACAATGGTTAAACATAGATAAACATGTTAACCCAATTTTGGCATGATAAGCCATGGGTAAACATGGTTGACCTAATTAACTATGGTTGATTAAGATAAACCTAATATACCAAGTAAACCCGAAAAAGCTTGTCCAACCTAATAAACCTATTAGACCGAGGTTGACCAATATAAATCATGGTTTACCAAGATAGACATAGTAAACCTAATAAACTTAAGTCAACCTAGTAAACTATAGGTCAACCTAGTAAACCTATTTGAACCTAGTAAAATTATTAAACTTAATAAACCTAGCTCAACCTAATGAAATTAGGTCAATATAGTAAACCTAGGTCAACAACGTCACATTATAACGTTGTTCATTTTTCATCACATTGGAATGTCATTTCTTATTTGTCCAATTGCGACATTGTTTTTTGTTCATCACATTGTGACATCATTTGTTGTTCATGACATTGCAAGATTATTTGTTTTATTTCACATTAGGAATGCACCCATGTTAATTATGGTTTACCATATTAACCATAGTCAACCATATATGACATGGGTTAATTTATAGATTAATGTAGATTAATACATCCTCACGTTAAATTTAAGAAACTCCATTCAAACTCCACTTTGGAAAACTCAGTTGTTCAATATTATAATTGGATTAGATTCCTCTTTTCGACAGGACAAAAATTGACCAGTAGATTTCCCCAATTTATTAAGCAGAAGTTAACTTATGAATTATTTTATATATTAATGAAATGGAATGGGTCAGTCTCATCACATGTGGATTTAGTCAAAGCTCCAAGGGTTCCGTCACGAAAGATATAAATAGAAGCGACTTCAAGCTCATTCTCACACATTGGCTAATGAGATTTTATTCTTAAGCTCTTTTACTTGCTTCATCTATTTTGTTTTGGTTCACACAAGTTCGATAGAAGAAGATCGTGCACAGTAGAAAATCACAAGCGAGAGACTTGCACTGATCTAGGGATTTTAGGCCATGCCTGCAGGCATAAAACCACTAAAATAGGAAAATAGCCATGGGCACAACGTGGAAAGGTAGCGGCCAAGCTTCCATAGAGGCCAGAAGAGCATGACAAGGTTGTGACTATGGTTCTGAGGCTAGATCGGGTTGATCTGGAGTAGAAATGTAGGCACAATGTTTCTTGCCAGTGGCTAACGTAGCTACAACCGTGGGAACATCATCGGTAGATACATCAAAATAGACAATCGATTATTAGAGGAGATAATCTTCACCTTTGCACGAATCTGCGTGGAAGTGGATCTCAGCAAGGGTCTACCAGAAAGCATGCAACTGATTCATAAGCAACAAAAATGGACACAAAACCTTGATTATGAAAACACTGCATTTAGATGCAAAAATTGTAGCAAAACAGGTCACTTGCAAAGCACATGTCTGAATGCAAAAAGAGAAAATAGAAAAAAGAAGAAGATAGGGAAAGCAACCAAAGGATGGAAATTTCCCTCAGGTGGGCAAGAGTAGGAGACAGAAGAAGAAGCGGATGTATCCATCAAAAATGAGAGTAAACAGAAAACAACTGATCCGAGGGTACAAAAACATGAAATAAAAAATCCAATTGAACTTAACACAACGATTCAACCCGTACACTCCACAATGGATCCTATGCCAACAGAAGCTCGATCAGTAGTAAGCCCAGGTGCAAATAAAAGATCGAAATTGTCTGAAATCTCCAATTCTGACAAAGAAAATACCACAAGGAACAATGACCTAACCTTGGTTCCTTCTTCCCTTCATTCAGGGACTTGGTAGATTGTACTAAAGAGGAAAGGCAAGCGCGAAAATCCCAACCCTACCTGCAATCTTTAATTTTTTTCGAGTAGTCTCGCTACGATGTGTGCTTAAGCACACGAGCCCTCTCGGCGTCTTGAATGCTTAATTACATCTACAAAATGTAACTTTCCTCTATTTATTAATAAAAAGCTGCAGATTTTTTCTTTAGAAAAATATATTAAACTTATTTTTTATTAATTTAGAAATTTTACAAAATAATACTTATATTAAATTTACCTTTTAAATTAATTGTGTTTTAAGCATTCTCTTAATTTTTTTTCATTGTTCCATAACAATTTGTTTTTCGTACTTTGCATATAATAGGATTAAATCCATTATGATGGAAATGTCTAATTATAGACAACATGGAGTTGACCATTGTCGAGTTTCAAATAAAAATAATGGAAAATAAATAGACCTAATGTTTCTATCAAGTGAGTAATTTTGCACAGATTCTTCTTTACATATATTGATAAAAATCATGTTAACTAATAAATATGTCAAATTAATTAATATTGCAATATAGATAATTTTAGGCTTATATATTTTTCACAAAGGTTATACAGATTAAATTATTTAAAATATAAGGTAAAATATTATTAATTTAATTAGAATAAATTGGTTTGTTACTAATGTAAGTTAATATACACTTGTTTCTATAAGTTAACATGCTATTGTATTTTTAATATTTTATTTCTTTATAAATGGTTAGTGGTATAATAATCAATAATATTGATTATTTTTATTTAAATATATTATAATAGCAGTGATCTTCATTATAAGTATTATTATATTATATTAGATATTACATGTATTATTGATGACACAAAGTGACAATTCTTGATCATGGATGGAGGAGGGTGATAGGGGAAAAAAAGATGGACAAAGAGGGGAAAGGTGAAGAGAGAGAGTGAGAGATGGACAAAGAAGATAGAAGGAGAGAGGGAGAGAGATAGTGACAAGTCTGGAGGGTGGAGAGAGAGAGTGTGTGTGATGGGGGAGAGAGAGGCACAAAGAGGAAGGAGGCAAGAGAGAGAACAAGAGAGGGAGGGAGAAAGATATGGAGTTGGAAAGGAAGAGAGAGTGAGGGAGAGAGAGGAGAAGGAGAGAAGAGAGAGATATAGGGTAATTTTCAAGGATTTCATATTTTGCTATATATAATATTGTAGGCGATTATTCTGGTTTCAAAATTCATACCTATAGAATGTGGGAAAATATTCAATAAAAAAACATGTAAATTACTATTAAAATTTGTATTTTTTGGAAAATATAATACATTTAATCATATATATGTAAAAATTAGGAAAAATTTTAACCAAATTGATAATTTTTTTCTTGAGAAAATGTCCAAAAAATAACTTATTTGTAAAAATTTCCCCTAAAATTTTCCTGAGAGAGAGAAGGAGAGGAGAGAGAGAGAGAGAGAAAAATGGAGGGAGGAGAGAGGGGAGTCAGAAGAGAGAAAGAGATAGACAGATATGGAGAAAGCATGAATATGTTTTGGGGGTGACATAGAGAGACAAGTAAAGAGATAAATAGGTAGATAGAGATATAAATGGAGGGTGGAGAGAGGGAAGAATAAAGACAGAAACTCCGAGAATGAGGGAGGGAGAGATGGATAGATATGGAGAGAGAAAATTTGTGTGTTTAGGGGGTTAGACATAGAGAAAATGAAGGAGAGATGATAGAAGATATAGATATAGATGGAAAGGAGATAGAGGGATGAAGAGAAAGACAAAAATAGGGAGGAAGACATGGGGAGACAGAGAGGGACAGGGGGAGAGAGATATAGACACATAAATGGAGGGGGGGAAAAGAAGGAAGAAGAAAAATACATGCATACAAAAATAAAGAAATTATATAGTAATATATAATATTTAGCATTATTAGGCATGGAGAAAGAGGAAGAAATAATTTTTAAAGAGGTAAAAGAAATTGGATTGAGAAAGCCATGACTATTTTTTTTTGTCAGTAAAATAGATGCATTAATTTTACTGTAGATGTTGATTCATAATCCTATTTCATTAATTGCACTGAATGCATTGATTTAAGTGTATGTTTTGACTTCTAAATATATTTTATTTTTTTTGCTAGATGCATTGATTTCAGTGTAGATGTTGATTTCTAATCTTATTTGATTGCTTGCACTAGATGCATTGATTTTAGTGTAGATCTTGATTTTCGATTTGATATAACTAGACGTGCGATGTACATTAATCTCAATGTAATTATATTAATTGTTTCCATTGATTTTAGTCTAAACATGAAAAAATTATTGATGACATGAATTCATTTTTATGTTGCGGTAATTCGACCATAAATTTGCTTCTGTAAACTATTTGTAATTTACTACATTCTTATTATTCCCCGTTTCTTTCATTTAAAGTTATTATTTACTTTTCATTCAAACGAAGTAATGAAAAACAACTACCATTGAAACTTACTAAGGATTTAACACTACATAAGTCTCAATGATTGACTTTGGAAAAATCTACTATTAACGTTGGAGAGCAAAGGGAAGGTATGTTTTTTACTACAATACCTCGAGTTAAAAATTTGAATGGAATATTTTCTCATAATCAATATAAAAAGATGGAAAAACTAACAAGTGTGACAATAAGAACACTAGAAGAAAATAGTTTGAATTTGATCACAGTGAAGACTTTGTAATTGACTATGTTCTTATTATTCACATTTTCTATCATTCAACATTGTTACAGTGTCACTTTTCATTCAAATTTTTTGTTTAATCATTTTCATCATTCTAATTATTAAGAGTGTCTATCATATCAACAAACCAAGTTAATTGAATAAATTTAAAATTAAAATGACTAGATTAATCTTAGAATTAATTAGCATATTAAAATGATCAATTAGATGTTCCACAAATTTTGTGTGATCGTGTATAAATCAAACGAGCATAGATCCATCTTAACTCCAAATGTATTTAGTATTGAGAGTGATCAAATCTCTTGTGATGAAAACCTATTTTTGAGTGCAAAAACTGAAGAAAAAGTCACAGGGGGGCTTCATTGGGGGAGCAATATCATACCACGTGCATTCATATTAAGGGATATATATTGAGGAAAAAACGAAATAATATATATTGAACATATCATAGGAGTAAATAATTTTTATATGTTGTTTATAAAAAATAGAGCTCAAATTTAAGGAAAAATATAAATGGGTATAAAAACTGTGAATGAAAAATGAATGCCTACACTATCTAGTGAATGTAGGGAATTTTTGAATTGAGAATGTGTATTGGGTTCGTATTGGTATAGAGTTAAATCAAATTTTTTTTAGAAGTATTCATTAATATGTAGTCAAATTAAGAGTATTGTTTAGTATGCCACAAACACACGTACTGTGAGAAGTAAAACTCCACTAAATAAAAAAATTACACCTCAAAAAATTTGATCTTTTAATATTTTATAAATCTGAGTTATAAACAAGTTAACTACATTCTTGTGTAACCAAAAATATTTCTGCTCATGACAACATATTCAGCTTATATTTCAGCTTAACCAACTATATTTATTCTTAATTAACTATATTTCTTAATAGAATAAATATGCAGAGTCTCCTTAAAAGTTGTACAATCATTTTATAGTATATTAAAATATTTTTCCTTCGTAGTTTTGCCCCTAGATCTAATTCATGTCCTTGGAAATATTTCAGTGGCTGACCCTCAAGAATGTGTCTTCGAAACTCCAGCGGCTATTGTGTTGTTCACGAGTTCAGGATGGAAATCTTGGTAATTCCAGTAGCTATTGTGATGTTTAGTTCAGAAAGTGTTGATCTGATACAATATCCTATTCACGCCGACAGATAGGTTTAGTTTATTCTCTACACGATACTCACGTCAGCCTTCTATCGACAGTCAGTCAATCCCAGGGCCCCTTCCCTAAAAGACTGCAAGGGTGCTCGGCTTTGTTTATGTGAAAGGTGCATTCTAATTGTTTTCAATTTTTCATTTCCTTAAATAAAGGATATTCTTTTAAAGGATTTCACAAAAATATATTTGGTTAGATTATGAATATTCGTTATCTAAAATTATATTTCAAATATATAGAGAGAATCAGCATTTCTAAAAAAAATTATTTGGACGGTGTAAATTACATAATTTAAAATTTTTATTTTTTTATTAAACTTTAAATCAAATTAATTTCAAGTAAAAAATACGAAAAACAATTAATAATATTACAAAAAGGCAAGTTTCCAGCAACCATGTTTTTGAAATTGATAGTGTCAAGGAAACATTAATTTATATAATCTTTGAAATTCAGCATGGAGTATTTAGAAAAAAAACCATCATAGTGTTTTCCAAATAAGCTGTATTTATTTTGCAATATACCGGCATTTTATCGAACAAAGTGTCTTTGAAATTGGCAATGGTAAAAGTAGAGAATTTTGGAAAATTTGTGGCAAAATTCTCTAAATCACTTGTTCCGAAAGTAGGGACATAAGAACAAAATACCCTGAATGTGATATGAACACATTTCACGGCCTACTTTGCTCATCAATGAATCCATGAATTTTCATTGGACCGTTTCGTCCTGTGCCACATTGCTTATCATACTGATACACTAACAAAATTGGGTCAGGTTGAATAACTAATATTTTATTTTCAAGTAAGTTATAACTCATTATAATGTGTAATTTCTTTTACATTCTATAGCCTAATTTTATGTGTAATGGTGTTTGTCTTTCGATTCATAAGAGAAAATTAAAATCTAAAACTGAAAATATTTAAATAATGTAAATTGTTAAGAAAAAATTTAAATAATTGTATACATAAATAATAATAAATCTTTAAAGATTTAAACCATTTGACCTTGAACCATTTTTTTAGAATGTAGAATTTGAAGAAAAAATCAACCAATTATAAATCGATAATTAAATTAATCCAGTGTCATGTATATTATTTTGTTTCTTTTGAATTTTGAAAGTTTCATTATTACTACTACTCCGACTGGCTACTGGCTCCGGACACCAAGTTTCCAAGTTTTCATATACATAAAAAGTCGAGCTAATAAAAACGGGAAATTATACTATGCTTAATTACTATTACTATCTCATAATCACAATCAGAAGGATTGCTTTTTCATTTGTAAAAATTAAAAAGCGTCCCTCCAACAATATTTTCAGATTGTAGACGCAACAACGTTAAATTTACATTTACACCAGCTTGAAATTTCAATTGCCATTCTACAATAAAAAAATAATATGAAAATAAAAAATCAGTTATGTGGAAAGAAGTACTTCATTTATATACCATTTCACAGCTGTAGTTGTTGGAAAGGTAGAGGATTCAATCACACATCTAACACAAATATTTCACACATGAACAATGAGTTGTGGCTCTTCAATTAATCTAAAACTCTCTTTCTTTCTCACTTCATACAATGAACTCGTGAAGGGTATTTAACCTAATTGACATGCACAGACTCTTACACATAACTGAACTTGATCAACTCGCTTAACTCACACTCTAACTCACTCACCAAATCTAACTGTAACTCAACTCAACTAATTCACTTAACTGATTGTATAATTCACTCAACTCTAACTCTGCATGCGGGAAGTAATTATATATTTTAACACTCCCCCTTTATTACGACCGCTAAACTAAAACATAACTCATGACAACTCAAACATGCCTGCTGGTCTATGTCTTAGCTAGGCATACAAATCCCAAGTTTCTTTTGTGAAACTCAAACAAATCTACTGCTAATGGCTTTGTAAAGATATCAGCCAATTGATCACTCCTTCTACAAGGCTTCAAGTGAACTTCTCCATTGTTCACAAGTTCTCGAACAAAATGATATCTAATATCAATATGCTTGCTCTTTTGATGAAACACACTATTCTTGGACAGTGCAATTGTTGATGTGTTGTCATAGTATATTGTTGTTGATCTTTGTTGTTTCTGCTTGAGTCCATCTAATACTCTTCTTAACCATACTGCTTGACATGCTGCTAAAGTTGCTGCTACATATTCTGCTTTTGTTGATGATAGTGTAACAATAGGCTATTTCTTAGATGCCCATGCTATCACTCCTGAACCGAGATGGAAAACCTAACCGGATGTGCTCTTCCGATCAGCCACGGTCTTGTTAGTCCCCAACTTTACCTCTGTCTACACTGAGACATCCAAATTAGCAAGCAAATCTTTGTTGCCTGTCATGTGGTTACTGCAACCACTGTCTAATAGCCAGACCTTATCAGACGGTGCATGCATGGTGTTCCATGCTAGAAACATAGAGTCAGTATTTTCTGTACTAACATTAGCTCTCTGATTTCCTTGATCTGCAATCTTCTTCCTACAATCACCAGCATAATGACCAAATCTATTGTAGTAGTAGCACTTTACCTTAGATTTGTCAGTCCTTTGATTGTTATGAAAGCTTCTGTTGGTGCTGCTTCCATGTTGATGCTCATGATCGTCTCGTCCATCTCTGTGACCACCATAGTTGCTGCCTCGTCCTCTGCCTCGACCTCTGGAAATATAGACTTGACTTTGGAAGGCAGTTTCCAAAGTGGAATCCTTATTTCTGTCTATCCTTGCTTCATACGATAGAAGGGATCCCATCAACTCATCAATTGTGAGTTTTTCCAAGTCTTTTGCTTCTTCTATGGCTGCTACCACAACATCAACTTTGGTAGACAGAGATCGAAGAACCTTCTCAAACATTGTTCGATCTTTAATATCTTCACCATAGATTTTTAACTGATTGACGACAGACATGACCCTATTCATGAAGAAATCAATGTCCTTTGTCTCCTTCATCTGTAGAACTTCAAAATCTCTTCTAGTATTTTGCAATTTAACAATATTAACTTTGGCCATACCTTGATAGTTGGTCGCCAAGGTGTCCCATGCCTCCTTTGCTGACGAGGTTATCATGATCTTCTGGAACACGACTCGATCTACTCCCTGCTGGATTAGAAGCAACACTTGTGCATTCTTCCACTTATCTTTCTTCCACTGTTCCCTCTGTGAATTACTAAGGGCTTGTTCTTCTGCCTCATCTTGAGGTTCTGCAAACCCATACTTGACATGATCCAAGAAATCATGCGCTTTTAGCATACTCTCCATCTTAATGGCCCACACATCATAATCTTTCCCATTGAAAGAAGGAAGTTGTGGCTGGAAGCTGCTTGTAGCCATCTTTAAAAAAAAAATTGATATGCTTTGCAAAGCTTTTCAAAAAAAAACTTTATAATAAAACCCTCGGTTTTATCTTTTATATAAAAAATTTCTTTCTTTTTTTTCAAAAAGGAACTTTTATATACAAATCTTTAAATATTAAAATCCCTTATTATACTCCCACTTTAAAAAAGTCTTTGAATGTTCCCTTTTCGAATTATGTAAAATCTTTATGAAAAAAACTCTTTTCATATTCCTTTTAAAAATATCACGTATTCACACCACTTTACGTGGTTTATTTTAAAGTCAATAACGCGGCCCAACTTCAATATCTTTGCGTGCTAACGCACTGCCCGAATGCTTGTGCTGCATTAGTGCCTTAACGCACTGGTAAATACAATATGCCTTGTGCGGAAAATTTCTCTGAAACCATTTGAATTCTGGTAGTCAGGCATTGCAGCCTGTCATATCTCATTCTCACAAGCTCAAGTGGTTTCTGGCTCGGGATGGGGTCAAATTCTCCGTCGAGCTTATCTTCGTCCACTGCATCATCATGGAAAGCCAAATCTCCATGTGGGAGGGCATGCAAGGATAGAACCTCTAGTACTAGCAGCTAATTCGAAAAAAAATAGAAACACACAGTGGTCACAATTAGCCATGGTACCAAACCAAAATCAAGAAAATTAAATGAACTAACACAGTGGTCACTGGATTCTTCGAGAGCACAATAATGATCTGGAACTAGTTGGCCTTGTTGCGCCTCATGCTCCACATGCTTGAATTTGTGTTCAACATGTATTTAACTCATTCCATAACTGCGCTAAACATCCAACACAGATCCACTCAACAGATCCATGCTCGGATTTCCTTGGAGAAGTTGTCATGTATCCTTCGAATTGGTGATCTCTAGTTGTTCTTTCAAGACGAAGTCGCAATTGTTATTCTTTGCACCAGCCGAAGCATTGTCGCTCCAATACACTTCCGCCCAAACTAGTGGACAACCAAAAACTAAAACAAAACAAATATATTTTTCTTATTTCCCTCAGCCCAGGAGGGGCTGAGGTCCAGGCCCATATGGGCTCTGATACCAATATAAAATGTCACTATGCACACAATATTCTATTAATCAAATAGAGTTACATATATACATGAGTATTGTTTTAAGATATGGAAGCTATCTTGGACGCACATGCGCGAATATCTCAACCTCACAGCAAACTAGAAAATTTGGAACAGACTCTATACATAGAAATTCACAACCGAAGGCAAATAGGAATTACATATTCCAACATGAATGTTTAAATATAGTATCAAAAAAATTAACTATGTGTCAATTGTGGCATATCAACTATATTTTTAATATGGTTATGTCACTTGATGGTGGATAGATGATGGTTGAATTATGGCTAATTATATATTGTAGAGCTTAGAGATTCTCGATATGTTTAAACATAGTATCAACAGAATTAACTATGTGTCAATTGTGGCATGTCAACTATATTTTTAATATGGTTGTGTCACTTGATGGTGGATAGATGATGGTTGAATTATGGCTAATTATATGCTGTAAATTTGTGAGATTCTTGATATGCTAAGTATAGTATTAGTATAATTAAATTAGTGAATGTGGTTTATATATATTTGTTAATTGTGATATATCAATCATACTTTTAATATGGATGTTTTAGTTGAAGATGTACAGATCATGGTTGACTCTGTTAAAAGTAGTTGATGACGATCAATTATGGTTAACAATGATTAAAAATGATTGCATAGGGTTCATGATAGTTGATCATGGTTGAAGAGGGTTGTCTAAGGTTGACCAAGGCTTATATATTTATGTTACGTAACAATGTTACAATAATTTTGAACATTGTTACATTCATTAATGTTGACCATGTTTAATGTTACATTAATGTGGATATGAACATTATTTTAATGTTACAGTAATAGTTACATTAAAAATTGAAGAGTTTTGATGAGGTTGACCATGGTTGAATTTGGATGTTTATGGTTGATAACGGAAAAAAAACTTGACCGTGTTTAACCATTGTCAAACATGGTTGACCATGGTTAACCAAGTAAAGTATGCATTTCTCTAGTATTATACTTAACTATAGTTGAGCTGGTCTTAACATGGTTAACTATGGTTGAACTTGTGGACCATGTTTGATCATGGTGAGCATGTTTAACCACAAATAAGCTTATTAGACCATGGTTAACTATATTTGCCTATGGTTTATTATGGGTGAACATGGTTGGAAATGCTTAACTATAGATCATTGTGGTTAGTCATGTTCATTGTAGTCAATCATCTTATCATGGTTCACACAGTGGGCCACTTGACCA
The DNA here is from genome assembly GCA_034641835.2 of Pinus albicaulis. Taxonomy (NCBI): domain Eukaryota; kingdom Viridiplantae; phylum Streptophyta; class Pinopsida; order Pinales; family Pinaceae; genus Pinus; species Pinus albicaulis. Next base: position 996,102,000 of record CM076584.1, read on the forward strand.
TGTTTAACAAGTGTTTTTTATGTTGTGCATGTTTTCCATGACTAAGCATGTTTTAATAAGTTCACCACGGTTGACCTTGTTTACTATGGTTAACCATAGATAAACATGTTAACCCAATTTTGGCATGATAAGCCATGGGTAAACATGGTTGACCTAATTAACTATGGTTGATTAAGATAAACCTAATATACCAAGTAAACCTAAAAAAGCTTGTCCAACCTAATAAGCTTATTAGACTGAGGTTGACCAATATAGATCATGGTTTACCAAGATAGATATAGTAAACCTAATAAACTTAAGTCAACGTAGTAAACTATAGGTCAACCTAGTAAACCTAGATGAACCTAGTAAAATTATTAAACTTAATAAACCTAGTTGAACATAGTGAAATTAGGTCAATATAGTAAACCTAGGTCAACAACGTCACATTATAACGTTGTTCATTTTTCATCACATTGGAATGTCATTTCTTATTTGTCCAATTGCGACATTTTTTTTTGTTCATCACATTGTGACATCATTTGTTGTTCATCACATTGCAAGATTATTTTTTTTATTTCACATTAGGAATGCACCCATGCTAATTATGGTTTACCATATTAACCATAGTCAACCGTATATGATATGGGTTAATTTATAGATTAATGTAGATTTAATACATCGTCACGTTAGAATTAAGAAACTCCATTCAAATTCCACTTTGGAAAACTCAGTTGTTGAATATTATAATTGGATTAGATTCCTCTTTTCGACAGGACAAAAATTGACCAATAGATTGCCCCAATTTATTAAGCAGAAGTTAACTTATGAATTATTTTATTTATTAATGAATGGAATGGGTCAGTCTCATCACATGTGGATTTAGTCAAAGCTCCAAGGGTTCCCTCACAAAAGCTATAAATAGAAGCGACCTCAAGCTCATTCTCACACATTGGCTAATGAGATTTTATTCTTACGCTCTTTTAATTTGTTCATCTATTTTTTTTTGGTTCGTAGAGGTTCGATAGAAGAAGCTCGTGCACAGTACAAAATCACAAGTGAGAGACTTGCATTGATCTAGGGCTTTTAGGCCATGCCTGTAGGCATAAAACCACTAAAATAGGGAAATAGACATGGACACAACATGGAAGGGTAGTGGACAAGCTTCCATAGACGCAAGAAGAGCATGACAAGGTCGTGACTATGGTTCTGAGGCTAGATCGGGTTGATCTGGAGTAGAGATGCAGGCACAATGTTTCTTGCTAGTGGCTAAGGTAGCTACAACCGCGGGAACATCATCAGTAGATACATCAAAATAAACAACCGATTATTAGAGGAGATAATCTTCACCTTTGCATGAATCTGCGTGGAAGTGGATCTCAGCAAGGGTATACCAGAAAGCATTCAACTGATTCATAAGCAACAAAAATGGACACAAAACCTTGATTACGAAAACACTGCATTTAGATGCAAAAATTGTAGCAAAATAGGTCACTTGCAAACACATGTCCGAATGCAAAAACAGAAAATAGAAAAAAGAAGAAGATAGGGAAAGCAACCAAAGGATGGAAATTTCCCTCAGGTGGGCAAGAGTAGGAGACAGAAGAAGAAGCGGATGTATCCATCCCAAATGAGAGTAAACAGAAAACAACTGATCCAAGGGTACAAGAACATGTAAAAAAAAATCCAATTGAACTTAACACAACGTTTCAACCCGTACACTCCACAATGGATACTATGCCAACTGAAGCTCGATCAGTAGTAAGCCCAGGTGCAAATAAAATATCGAAAGTGTCTGAAATCTCAGATTCTAACAAAGAAAATACCACAAGGAACAATGACCTAACCTTGGTTCCTTCTTCCCTGCATTCAGGGACTTGGTAGATTGTCCTAAAGAGGAAACGAAAGCGTGAAAAGCCCAACCCTACCTGCAATCTTTAATTTTTTTCAAGTAGTCTCGCTACGATGTGTGCTTGAGCACACGAGCCCTCTCGGTGTCTTGAATGCTTAATTACATCTACAAAATGTAACTTTCCTCTATTTATTAATAAAAAGTTGCAGATTTTTTCTTTAGAAAAATATATTAAACTTATTTTTTATTAATTTAGAATTTTTACAAAATAATACTTATATTAAATTTATTTTTAAATTAATTGTGTTTTAAGCATTCTCTTAATTTTTTTTCATTGTTTCATAATTTTTTTTTTTTTTTACTTTGCATATAATTGGATTAAATCCATTATGAGGGAAATGTCTAATTATAGACAACATGGAGTTGACCATTGTCGAGTTTCAAATAAAAATAATGGAAAATAAATAGACGTAATGTTTCTATCAAGTGAGTAATTTTGCACAGATTCTTCTTGACATATATTGATATAAATCATGTTAACTAATAAATCTGTCAAATTAATTAATATTGCAATATATGTAATTTTAGGCTTATATATTTTTCGCAATGGTTATACAGATCAAATTATTTAAAATATAAGGTAAAATATTATTAATTTAATTAGAATAAATTGGTTTGTTACTAATGTAAGTTAATATACACTTGTTTCTATAAGTTAACATGCTATTGTATTTTTTATATTTTATTTCGTTATAAATTGTTAGTGGTATAATAATCAATAATATTGATTATTTTTATTTAAATATATTATAATAACAATGATCTTCATTATAAGTATTATTATATTATATTAGATATTAAATTTATTATCTTCATTATAAGTATTATTATATTATATTAGATATTACATGTATTATTGATGACACAAAGTGACAATTCTTGATCATGGATGGAGGAGGGTGATAGGAGAAAAAAAGATAGACAAAGAGGGGGAAGGTGAAGAGAGAGAGTGAGAGATGGACAAAGAAGATAGAAGGAGAGAGGGAGAGAGATAGTGACAAGTCTGGAGGGTGGAGAGAGAGAGTGTCTGTGATGGGGGAGAGAGAAGCACAAAGAGGAAAGAGGCAAGAGAGAGAACAAGAGAGGGAGGGAGAAAGATATGGAGTTGGAAAGGAAGAGAGAGTGAGGAAGAGAGGGGAGAAGGAGAGAAGAGAGAGATATAGGGTAATTTTCAAGGATTTCATATTTTGATATATATAAAATTGTAGGCGATTATTCTGGTTTCAAAATTCATACCTATAGAATGTGGGAAAATATTCAATAAAAAAACATGGAAATTACTATCAAAATTTGTAGTTTTTGGAGAATATAATACATTTAATCATATATATGTAAAAAGTAGGAAACAATTTAACGAAATTGATGATTTGTTTCTTGAGAAAATGTCCAAAAAATAACTTTTTTGTAAAATTTTCCCCTAAAATTTTCCTGAGAGAGAGAAGGAGAGGAGAGAGAGAGAGAGAGAGAAACGGAGGGAGGAGAGAGGAGAGTCACAAGTGAGAGAGAGATAGACATATATGGAGAAAGAGTGTGTATGTTTTGGGGGTGACATAGAGAGACAAGTAATGAGATAAATAGGTAGATAGAGATATAAATGGAGGGTGGAGAGAGGGAAGAATAAAGACAGAAACTCTGAGAATGAGGGAGGGAGAGATGGACAGATATGGAGAGAGAAAATTTGTGTGTTTAGGGGGTTATATATAGAGAAAAGGAAGGAGAGATGATAGAAGATATAGATATAGATGGAAAGGAGATAGAGGGATGAAGAGAAATACAAAAATAGGGAGGAAGACATGGGGAGACAGAGAGGGACAGGGGGAGAGAGATATAGACACATAAATGGAGGGGGGCAAAAAAAGGTAGAAGAAAAATACATGCATACAAAAATAAAGATAGTATATAGTAATATATAATATTGAGCATTATTAGGCATGGAGAAAGAGGAAGAAATAATTTTTCAAGAGGTAAAAGAAATTGGATTGAGAAAGCCATGACTATTTTTTTTTGTCAGTAAAATAGATTCATTAATTTTATTGTAGATGTTGATTCATAATCCTATTTCATTGATTGCACTGAATGCATTGATTTAATTGTATGTTTTGATTTATAAATGTATTTTATTTTTTTTGCTAGATGCATTGATTTCAGTGTAGATGTTGATTTCTAATCCTATTTGATTGCTTGCACTAGATGCACTGGTTTTAGTGTAGATCTTGATTTTGGATTTGATGTAATTAGACCTGAAATGTACATTTATTTCAATGTAATTGGATTAATTGTCTCCATTGATTTTAGTCTAAGCATGAAAAAATTATTGATGACATGCAGTCATTTTTATGTTCCGGTAATTCAACCATAAATTTGCTTCTTGAAACTGTAAACTATTTGTAATTTACTACATTCTTATTATTCCCCGTTTCTTTCATTTAAAGTTATTATTTACTTTTCATTCAAACGAAGTAATAAAAAACAACTACCATTGAAACTTACTAAGGATTTAACATTACATAAGTCTGAATGATTGACTTTGGAAAAAGCTACTATTAATATTGGAGAGCAAAGGGAAGGTATGTTTTTTACTACAATACCTCGAGTTAAAAATTTGAATGGAATATTTTCTCATGATCAATATAAAAAGATGGCAAAACTAACAAGTGTGACAATAAGAACACTAGAAGAGAATAGTTTGAATTTGATCACAGTGAAGACTTTGTAATTGACTATGTTCTTATTATTCACATTTTCTATCATTCAACATTGTTACAGTGTCACTTTCATTCAAAATTTTTGTTTAATCATTTTCATCATTCTAATTATTAAGAGTGTCTATCATCTCCACAAACCAAGTTAATTGAATAAATTTAAAATTAAAAATACTTGATTAATCTTAGACTTAATTAGCATGTTAAAATGATCAATTAGATGTTCCACAAATTTTGTGTGATCCTGTATAAATCAAACGAGCATAGATCCATCTTAACTCCAAATGTATTTAGTATTGAGAGTGATCAAATCTCTTGTGATGAAAACCTATTTTTGAGTGCAAAAACTGAAGAAAAAGTCACGGGGGGGCTTTATTGGGGGAGCAATATCATACCACGTGCATTCATATTAAGGGATATATATTGAGGAAAAAATGACATAATATATATTGAACATATCATAGGAGTAAATAATTTTTATATGTTGTTTATAAAAATAGAGCTCAAATTTAAGGAAAAATATAAATAGGTGTAAAAACTGTTAATGAAAAATGAATGCCTACACTATCTAGTGAATGTAGGGATTTTTTGAATTGAGAATGTGTATTGGGTTCGTATTGGTATGGAGTTAAATCACATGCTTTTTTAGAAGTATTCGTTAATATGTAGTCAAATTAAGAGTATTGTTTAGTATGCCACAAACACATGTGCTATGTCACAAGTAAAACTCCACTAAAAAAAAATTTACACCTCAAAAAATTTGATCTTTTAATATTTTATAAGTCTGAGTTATAAACAAATTAACTACATTCTTGTGTAACCAAAAATATTTGGTTTTCAACCCGGTTCTTTACAGTGGGAACCAGCGTTATAACGCTCTGTTTTTAATTAATAGTTGCGTTATAGCATAAAAACGCGGAAATTTTTTTCCTTCTCACACATGGATGATTGCTAATCCTTTTTTCTTACGTTCTCTGTGACTTCGCTCTGATACAAATCTGTTGAAAAGGCAGAGGATCCAATCACACATATAACACAAAGATTTCACACATGAGCAATGAGCTGCGGCTCTTCAATTAATCTAAAACTCTCTTTTTTTCTCACTTCATACAATGAACCCGTGAAGAGTATTTAACCTAATTGACATGCACATACTCTTACACATCACTGAACTTGATCAACTCGCTTAACTCACACTCTAACTCACTCACCAAATCTAACTGTAACTCAACTCAACTAATTCACTTAACTGATTGTATAATTCACTCAACTCTAACTTTGCATGCAGAAGTAAATATATATTTTAACAGTGGTGATGTGCTATAGCTATTGTACGGTTTGACACCATGTAATTCCTATCAAAATCAATACATCAACGGGACTTGCGATTCACTCATAATCCACACCGGAATGCCCAATTTGGATTGGGATTGGGATTGTAATGAATGAATAAATACAGTAATTCGTTACTTGTAAGGCTCATAAATTTACTTTAAACTTCACAGTAATATTCTTTATGACTTTGAAAACCATCAATGGCCGTCTCCCGGGCTTGGAGTAGAACCCAGTTTGCGTTTATTGCTCTTTTTCTGCTGGAGGTGATCATCTGCGTTGCTATGATGGGATTTCATGACGTTGACGTTTCTTGATTGAGAATTATGATGGTTTATCTGCATGTGACCGACCCCGGGGCTATTGCTCGATGTGGAGAGCCGCTGTTCCGTCACCATGGAATTTACGCCTTCGGCTTTGTTCGATGATGCAGACGATTCCATTTTAAGAGTCGTTGGGACAGTCGGGTTCAGCCTGAAAGATAACGACTTCTTGTTGGCAGCACTCTTTGAGGACCGGTCACTTCTGGGGTTTAGAATCTCTTGAACACACCCCAATGGATCTTTCACCATATTACCGTTGGCAGTTTGCAAGCTAGATTTGTCGTCGACAAGGGAATTAGCGCCGGGAACAACCACCGAAATACCGTCGGGGCCAATAAACAGATTATTATCTTTGAGAAACCTAGCATTGGTGTGACCAGCAACAAACAAAAAGGAGATGATTATGAGGAGCGCCATTATATTGCTCTTCATCATAAAGCTCGGTGTTGGGACACAACCGATGTAATATGAGAGGGAAGTACACAGATAGCAGATGCACGATAAGATATCAGATGAGATTTAAGACATACAAGACGATATTTGATGAATTGCAGGAGAATAAGATGTCAGGGAGTATGAGGAAAAGAGAACTCAGAGTTGGAAGACATGGGCAGGAAGATATGGGGAGAATGGAAACATTTATAAGCAGTGAAATTGTGAGACAGTACTCTCCCGCCGCCTTCCCCTACGTGCATTCGTATTCACTGACGTCATGCCAAAGCAAAACCGTAGACCAAATACAAATTTTCGGTGGGGTGGGGACCGGATAGTTCATTTTCAGGACTAAGCTGTCTTGGTGCATTTAGGCGCCGAATCACGCTGGGGACGGACAGCGAACGGGCAGCACGGGCAACTCATGAATTGCCCCATTTAATCGGTCTCAGTGACTTTTTAAATTAAGTCGCATTCCGATAACGAGAAAGGGCAGTTGGGCAGGAAAGTTTCCACGAACTTCAGCTGCATTGATCCATTTGGAATGTTGGAACAGTACGGTGCAGTTTGTTGGCTAACTCGTCACGTGCTTCTAAAGGCCCTGTGCTCGAGCGACGGGCGCCAGTGGTCACGGTGCACGCTAAAGAGTTTGTGTTATTTTTGGCTTCTAATGCTACAAATTAGGTTGGGAAAGAACCAAATAAAATAATAATAACTATTTCAATTCAAAATTCGCACGCAAACCTGGAAACGTTTTTTTTTCTGACGACGGGCTCCACTTACCAAAAATGTGATTTTCAGAAAAACCCATGCAAGTACAGTCTGGAGAATAATGACAAACTTCCTAAAGCTTTGTATTTTATGTCCATTTTGATAATCAATACGGGCATACGGCACGGATTATACTAATCGAAATCATGCCACGGATTATAGTGATCGAAATTGATATAGCTTATTAATCTCTGAATTTAAATTGATATACTTAAAATCTATAAATTATGTTTTGTTATATATTATTCTGCGACTATATCTTTCCAACTTTATTAAGTATAATAATTTCTAGGATTTTATTTATTTATCAATGAGCATAGTATTCATTATATTGGCTTCATAAATTTTCATCTTATTCGCAAGGCAAGTATGTGTTGGAAATATTGTTATTGGTGGTAATGGAGCAGATCATGTTCATCAAAGGTATAAACGAACACCAAAGCAAAGGAGACAAAAGGGAATTGAAACTGCTACATTGAAAATTTGTAATAATGTGAAATTGTTGATTGAGCTAAATTGCTGTGATGCAATGGCAAATTTCTAAGGCAAAGGCGAGACTCCAAGGCAAAGACAAATATGCATTAAGTTAAATGGTTTTGATACATCACTGATATACATTGTTATTTGATGTTGCCATTAAGTTGATCCATTCAATCATTACATGTGACTGAAATTATTATTGGATTATTTATGTATTTTGTGGACTAATATTCAAAATATGAAGTGAAGTGAGTGGAAATGAATGAGTGGAAGGCTTATAGTAAAGTCTATTATCTCCCTATTCCTATGTGGAATACAAATAGCCATCAAACTATCTCTACAAAAGATGTTACTTTGTTGTGTATAAGGTGGTTAGAGAGTTGATTGAGATATAATGCACATATGGAGATAATGTGAAGCAGATTTGAAGGGAGAAGAGCCAAAAGTAAAGACGGAGATATGCAGAGTTGATAACTAGGTAAATGAACGTATTTTTTTCATGTTGTGTGAGGGGATTATGGTCTCCTTTCAAGTTGTGTCTTCATAAAATGTTCAGTTGGAGCTGGTTGAGGTAGGAGCCTCGTGTGGTTGGTAGAATACACAAAACACATGGGAGTTGAAGCTTCCTTGCATTTTGTAGCTTGCAGAAATTTGAGGCAGCAACCTCCTATAGGTTGGAGCTTACAGAAAATAAAATGTACTAAGGAGTAGGAGTTTGCCTTTGCATCACAACAATAATAAAATCGTGGTTTTCTCCCTTATGGGTTTCCACTTATATCTGGTGTCCATGTGCATTATTATTATGTGTTGATGAGATGTGTTACTCTGCTTATTGTTTTCTGTTCACATATTCACTTTGTTGATCATTATGTATTGAGTTTCACATGTAATGGTTTTGTTGATGTGTTTAATAAAATAATTTTAATGTCCATGAATGTACTAAATTGACTCACCCCCCCTCTCAGTTTAGTCAAGGGTTATCAATTGGTATCAGATCCCGATCCTTTGGTGTAAGCCTAACAGCTTGAAGGTTGGTTTGGTCAAGTCATGGACTATCAAAGTGTACTTGTGTTGAGTGCAGCAAGCTTTTCTAAATGGAGAGATAACGTTAAAACTGATTTGATAGCTTATGGACCTGAGGTATGGAAACTTGTATATGATGGTTACTACAAAGACTCTCCCTCTTTGAAAGAACAAAATTGGAATACCAAGGGAAAATGCTTAATGTATAACAGTCTTCATAGCAAGGATCTTGATACAGTGATGGATTAAACTTCTGCAAAACAAATCTGGAATAGATTGCATTTCACATTTCATGCATGAAGGAGACATTAGTGGCTGCATTGTTAAGAAGGAGAAGGTAAACACGAAGAAGAAAACACATTTTCAAAAGGAAAAAGTTCAATCAAATGAGGTACCTGCTAGTGTGAATGGATGTGATTGCCATGAATAAACTACTATTGAAGAACAAGCCAAAGATGACCTTATTTTTACTAAAATAGGAATATTGAAGAATGAAAACTAAGATTTGAATAAATTAGTGCAGATATTTGATGAAAGAGAACATGAATACAAGAAGGAAATCATTGGCCTAAGGACACAACTTGAAGAAGCAAGGAGAATAGAGGTGATGATGAATAATCGGCTAAAGGAGAAAGAGGTACAATGTGAGATTTAGAGTGTGAGATTGTTTCAAGTGAAAGTGAGCTAGTTGAAAATAACATATTATATATAAGATTAGAAGAACAAAATATCTCCATGAAGAAATAAGAAAAATCATCTATTCAAGAGGACACCACAATGTAAGAAACACATGTAGAAGATGAGACAAGTGGTGTGGTTAACAAGGAGACAAAAAAAGGCGAGGAACATAATGAAGATGAAAAAAATGGATTGAAGAAAGTGAAATATGCTCCTAAATATGAGAATATGAAGCCTACAAGAATTGAAAACAGTTGTGTCGCATGCATCCATTTCTATAAACTTGGACATACAACAACACCGTGTTGGAGAAACCAAACCAAATATTATCAGCAAGAAATGTAGCAGAAAAAGAAGCTACCTCAAGTAATCAATCGAGGGAGACCTCTCTCTACTAGAAAATCGTATGTCAACAGCTACATAAATTTCTTCTATGGCTATTGTTTCTTCTGCTATGAATTTTGACATAAGTTTGGTGACTGCAAATATGTTGAAATGAAAAATAGAAAATACAAACATTTTCTGGATGATAGAAGGTGTTATAAACGTAATAATCTAGGCTACATAGCCAAAGAATGGAAGTTGTCCTCCACCCTAAAGAACTATAGACACATGATGAAAGATGATCAAATCATACCAAGCATTGGATCAAACGGAAATATATACAACAAAAAGCAACCTACTAAAGTGTGGAAGAGGAAGAATAAAGAACATATAGTGACCTAGCTTCATCTTAGGGGGAGCTTCTCTAAGAATAAAGGAAGTCATTTAGTGAGTATTAAAAGAGCAGCATCAACACAAGGGGAGTGGTAACATCATGAGTTTCTCTCTTATTTAAAATACCATAAGCAACCAACACCAAAAAATTTCTTGATAGAGATAATCAACTAAAGAATATAAGTTATGCATCGAACTTTAGCCAAATCTGCAATGTTTGCAACATGTTAAAGAAATAGGTACAATATATTTAATGCAGCACAAGGATATGAATATTCAATAGTGAATACAATTTACAATTCAAATAAGCAATGGAAATAACTACAATGGGATTTTGATCATGATCTTCTCTCAATTTTCCACACTGGATGCATATTTTACTGTGCTAAAAATGGGAGCAACAGAGATCTTTATTGGATAGCATGTGCCTCTCATAACAAATATGATCTTATCTTCAACGAGATACAAGCGTCAATGTGTATTCAAAATGAATCACTTAAGAGTTTTCATCCACTTTAAAAAAATATACAACAAATGGTAGTACTATGGGCATATAATAATCTATATTTCACAAAAGGATTAGATTCTCTCCAAGACTTCATTTCTTGCAATGAAATAAATAATCTCATAGAGGGTGCAACCTGACCTTACTCGGAACAGGAAATGGAGGGACCCTACTCCACGTGTTCACTGAAAAATTCAATTCATGTGAGATTGGGGTACCTTGGAGATAAACTAATATGCGCACTTCATATTTTTTATTGAGCTATAGCTAACGAGCATGTGATTTGACTATTCTCTTCGCCTTTGTCACCAATTGTCTTATTATCTGTGTGGATTCCTATGGAAAACGATGTACCAAACATCGATATCGAATGTACTGAAAAATACATGATTTTTTTCATTTAAATAGATGAATTACTTATCTTTCCTATCTTTTTCTGGCCCTTAAAACCCTCACGGTCACAGTCCCTGACATATGTGACAGTCAGGCCTAGGAAGCTTGTGAAGGTTTCAGAAAGGAACTTCCACTAGAGCCAATGATCGGATTGGAACTCAAAGCCTCATTGTTCTGTGTGTATAAAACAATGAATATAAAAATCGTAAAGATGTTTCATGGCCTTTTCGAAATTTCATTTTCAAAATTCCAGAAGTTTTCTCTAGGTCACATTGAGAGATATTCTTCCACCTTCATCGATGCAGTTGCACGTTTTCCTAGTTTCCTTCAAATCCAACGTTGAGCTCTCTTAAAGGTACATTGTGGTAGAGGATGCCAAATGTTACAATTTCATTGATTGCATAAAAATTTTATGATAGCTACATGAGTGGCACTACAAGCCTACGTTAAGACAAAGTACATTCAATTTTCGAAATTATATATTTCATGATATGCAGACATATATGCCAACAAACTTTATATCCCAACAATAGTTATACTCTAGTCAAGGTTTGATTGATTTATGTTGGCACAAATGAAAAAAAGGCTAGATGAAAATTGCAATTATGGCCTCAGAGCGTTATGGAGCAGCATAATGAGAGCAACCATTTTTTTTCTAATGCATGGCAAAGGCTCTATGACAGTGTATTTATATTAGAGCAACATTTTTTTATAACGCATGGCAGAGCCTTTGTGACAACGCATTGATATAGCCTTCGTGACAACCTTTGAATGTGTTATGGTCCATTATAGTGACAATATCAGTAACGTAGCATTATGGGATAACATATGCAACACCTCTCAAACTTACGTTGTAGCTCTAATAAGAAGATACAGTACACGATTTATTCTCAGAAAAGTTTCCATGTGCACAATATAGGTCGTGGTATGTGGTATTTCTTGAGTATGGATGACCCACAAAAGGGGCTACCTACTTTAAGATAAATTACACAGTGTCTTTACAGAAGGGGAGCAAGAGGTGGTAGAGTTACATGACATCAACAAAGTACAAGAGGTGAGAAGAAACTTGCGGTGGTTGTTCAAGACGTTACAGGATTCCAATTTCTCCATGGCGGGACATGGAATACAAATATATGCATCATACAAATGTCGTTGTGTTCGGAGATTTTATGATGCCATTGTCACACAGGCTCACCAACATTCACACAAAAAGGAAGAAAAATGTGATTACACTTTCGAGGTTTCATGGGAAGATAGTCCAGGTGCGGAAAATAATGAAAACACATCAGCAAATAATGAAAACAAAACTCTTACTATTGGACGTATCTGTTTACTAACATTGGGAAGCATTGATGATAACGAAGGAGTACCATTTATTCGCAGTTTCTTGGATTAGTAGAGAGCCGAGAAAGAAACGTTTGCATTTGCTCAATTATAAATAAGTTAAAATGTTTTGTTAGATTAGCAAAAGAATGTGCAAGAGTAATAATGATTTTGACTCAATATAATGATTATCTATTTAAAACTAAATGTTGATATTTTGTAATGGTTATTTCATTTTTTTGGACTTTTTGTCCTCTCATAATTTTTCTCCTTAGGGATGCAAAGGATCCTCGTTGCCTCCAAATTATTTTTCCTGTTGAGAAAAAAAATGGATAACCCAGAATTCCTACGCCCAAAATAGAAGAAAAAAGAGATGTCTCCAGAGTGCCCGATCTACAAGAAACCTATTGAAGAGATCAACAAAATTTATGTAACACAATGGTGGGAGAGATGTGCAATTGCAAAAACCAGTTGCTTCATTTTTTTGTTGGTTGCTGCTTTAAATTTTACTTCCACAATTCCTTTAGCTTCAGTGCAGTTGGAAAACGCCACCATGCTAATTATGAATATAATATTATTACATCATGGATGATAACATCATTATTATTCTCAAATGGTGCGCAACCAAGGAATTTATATATGTCGTTGATATATGGAGAATGGAGAGTGTATTAACATTATGATGGAGAACGTTCAATACATTTTATAGAGAGAACATTGTTTAATGGAATATTATTTTACCGTGGCAACCTTTAGCATGTGGTGGTAGTTGCCAGTGTTTAGTGTTCAACATAGGAAGACCTTCATATTATTTGTTAGAGTGAAAAAAGTAATAATTTATATATTTTAGGTGGACAACGCAACAATATGTCAAAGGCTGAACTACTCCATCTGCAAGTTTTTGGTGTAAATCATTTACATATATTGTTTATGTTGTTGGAGATGATAATCCATCTTACAAAGACTAAAATACATTTTGGATGAAAATGTCGAAGAATAGATTAATTTATAATTTATAATTGAGGGAATAGGGTTCCAAATAATAGAGTTCAAAATACCAACGATTTGGTTTATGGACGTTTCAAATTCCTAGAAATTTCACTTGTCATCTTCCCTGCTCACGACCTGGGATGGTTTTATATGTATAAGTAGACTGTGAAATTAGGGTAGGGTAGAGTAAATATTTTTTAATGATTGTGAACATGGCATCAATCAAAATTTGCATTCAGGTCACATTAAGGCCTCTGTTGCGTGTTTTAATCTTATTGTGTGCATGAAACAATAGATTGGGCACCATTTGTGTTGGCACAATTTCCATTTTGGAGGGAAATATTACTGTACGCATGTTGGTGAAATTTCATTTTTGCAAGGTATTGGAATGGAAATAAGTTCCCTCTCAAGGAAGTTCCAAAGGTGGTTTCTCTTTTTTTTTAAATCGTTCATGAAGGTGATCTACTCTGTGACAAATTAGTCTATGGTGATGCTGGAGCTCCAAGAACGCATGGTCGCACGATAAATTGTCACACTGATCACACCCTCAACACCTCAGAAGCATTCCTCTGTCGTAGGCGACAGAAGAAAGCCTTTTTGTTTTCCCAAACTTCTGATTTCCTTCAGTTTCGACATGGAAATGAGAGTGCCCATATCAAGCATTGCATATAATATTGTCGATATAAAGAATCCCAGAGATGTGAGTCCTCAAAGTGTGTGCGAAGTCTATGTTGTTTTTCATTCTATTAAGAAATCTGGTGCATATCTAGGACCAACAAAATATATGGTGAAAATGGAATGAATACGTGTACAAAGAGCTAAAGCAGATGGTGATTGTGAAGCATGCCATGGGAAAATATTTTCTTCAATAGATTGGCATGGAGTTCAATTATACTGCATTCAAAATTATACATTATGTTGTGCATTTTTTTAGTTATATATTGGAGTTAAGGAATATATTATATTTATATGCCAAGCTCTATTGCATTGATTATAAAGCTCTATTCAAGTTCTACTACCTCTATTGCATTCAATATGAAACACCTAGCCAAAGAATATTCAATAAATGTCAGGATAAAAGAGTGCACTCAAATGAGATAAAGGAGCAACTCTTCCATTTCTGCGTTCATATCTCCAATAATTGTTGTCATTGGATGGATTGAATTTATTGCAACATGACTTCTTTAATGTAGTCATCTAGAAAAGTTATTCGAGAACATATCAATGTTATGTTGTTATTATTGAATCTATAATTTATGCTACAAAGATGAAAATATTTGAACTTTTCTATGCCATGTTTGTTAAAGTATTGGTTTAGATAATTGAGCACATATATGATCACCATTGTGGATTTTTTAAAAATTTTTTATTATCCATTATATATTGATTTTGGACAATTTATTCAAAGTGCACAGATCCCATTTAATGAGGTTCCTCTCAATATGCTCTCTTATCATCTTCAACATTATGAAAATGCAAGGAAATTATTTGGATTCCATCTTCTTATTCTGTATATACATGCAATTGAAATGATTTACAAAGTGTTCTCTCAACAATAATTTATAACATATGGAATAGTCCTTTTTGAAGCAGTATTCATCTTCATGCAACACTCTCTCAAACTGGAGCAACCCCAACAAGACATATGAAGTGGTGTTCATTCAATAATAGAATGACAAAATGAACAATGTTTATGCAAAAATTAGAGAGCAGTAATGTTCATTCAACATTAGGAAGGAGTAATACAATGATGGAAACTACACTGAGAAATTTGTAACCCCCATGCCATTGATGTCAAAAGGGGAGGTAATGTAATCAGAGCAAGCAAGACATTTCTTAGAATGAAAGGGGGAGGATGTGTTGCCATCAGTGCCAAAGGGGGATACTGTTGGAAATATTTCCATTGATGGAAAAGGAGAAGATCAGGATCAACAAAGGTATAAACGAACAACAAGGCAAAGGAGACAAAAGGGCAGTGAAACTGCTACATTAAAGAAATTGTAATAATGTAAAATTGTTGATTGAGCTAAATTGTTGTGATGCAAAGGAAAGTCTCTAAGGAAAAGGTAAGACTCCAAGGCAAAGACAAGATGCATTAAGTTGAATTATTGTGATACATTAATGATATACATTGTTCATTGATGTTGGCATTAAGTAGATCCATTCAATCCTTACATATGGTTGGAATTATTCTTGGATTATTTATGTATTTTGTGGAATAATATTAAAAATATGAAGTGTGTGGAAATGAATGAATGGAAGGAAAAGAGTCAAGCCTATTCTCTTCCTATTCCTATGTGGAATACAAACAACGATCAAACCATCTCTATAAAATATGTCACTTTGGAGTGCATAGGGTGGTTATAGAGCTAGATAATGTGAGAGAGTTGTTTAAGATATTATGAACATATGGAGTTGATGTGAAGTAGATTTGAAAGGAGAAGAGGTAGAAGTAAAGATGGAGATATCCAGAGTTGATAACCAGGTAAATGAACATATCATTTTCATGCTATGTGAGAGGATTGTGTTCTCCTTTCAAGTTGTTTCTTGATAAAATTTTCAATTGGAGCTAGTTGAGGTAGGAGCCTCCTGTGTGTGGTAGCCTGCAAAAAACACATGGGATTTGAAGCTTCCTTGCATGTTGTAGCTTCAATAAATTTGAGGTAACAACCTCTTGTAGGTTCGATCCTACAATCGAGATGTTACTCTGCCTGTTGCGTGTTATTCACATATTCACTTTGCTGATCATTATGTATTGATTTTCTCATGTAATGGTTTTGTTAATGAGTCTAATAAAATAATTTTAATGTCCATGAATGGAATAAAATGATTCACAAACCCCCCCCCCCCTCTGATTCTAGTCAAGGGTTAATCAGGATGAGGCCAAAGTTACAATACGTATGAAAAAACATGAAATTTTCAGGTTCAGAGGAACCAATGTTAACATTAATTCTAAAAATTAAATGCTAAAGTATTTGAAAACTATGGCTCCCAAAATAACATTAGATAGAAAATAAAAAGCATTTTCCAATGCTTCCGTTATTCTATCTACTGCTAACAGCTGCCATACACCGTAACACTCATCATCACACTATCATTGTTGTCCATGAGGGTTCAATTCTCATTGCAGAAGCATGGGTTGACTCTAGAGCACAGACCTCAAATTATTTATTTTATAGCTTTCAAGACACAACATTTTCACTCTTAGATGTTGGACAACCCCCTATTAGAGAGAGATATTTTATCTGGATTTCCCTGAGCGATACCTATTACTTGTCCTGATGAGAAATATCTATTACCTATTATGGACTTCCCTGAGCCAATAAAACTAGGCCAATATAACTAGGCTAATAGATATAATGATAATAAATGTAGTTGAAGGAGCTGGAATCATAGAGCTTAGCATTGGAGCATTCCTGCGATAAATGCATACCTTCAAATGGTTTTGCAAAGTGCCACTACTTACAATCAAAGCTCTCCATAGTGTCAAGCAAAGCTATATCATGTTCCTTATTCATTTGAAAGAAGTGAAATTTATTCCCATAGTTACAAGAAACAAACTCGAAGAAGTCAGTGAAATTGCATCCCATCTTTACAGCAAACAAACCGAACAAGTCAGTTCTTTGTCCATTGATTTAGGTAGTGGAGGCAACAAGAAGAGAAGAAAATACATAAACTCACCCTTTAAATTTGAAATTGTTGTATCATTTCCCAAACGGTAGCGGAGGTAACATGAAGAGAAGCAAATACATCAAACTTACCTGTTAAGTTAGACATTGTTGTATCGTTGCCAAAAATTCAGTCGATAATGTCTACTATTCCAAGCACATGTCAAAGTTCAGGTCTAAAGCCTATTATTACAAGCATGAAGCACTAGACAAAGTTCAGGTCTAAAGCCCGTTATTCCAAGCACTAGACAAAGTTTGGGTCTAAAGCCTATTGCTCCAATTCTTCTGACTTCATCAAAAGGGGAAAAACACATGGGTACGATTTTTCTTTAATATTCAAGATCATCCATAAATTTTCTCCCTAAATTTCTGAGCTTTAATATTCAATACAATTGTACATTTTTTTCATAAATTTTTTAATGTTTCTGCATAAATTTTTTATTTTTTTGGGGTCCATTTTCTCACATTTTGTCCCTAAATGTCTTGAATGTTTCTTACAATGGGGTGATACAATTTACTTCTAAAAGTGGAAAAAATCTCAACTAATTAATAGATTCCAAGCATAAATAGAAAGAAAATATTTATTGGAGTAGTTATCTGATTTATGGTTTCTCAGCAAAAGCCTATACACATATGCAAATTTAGATACAAAACTGTTTGTCTTAATGAATAAGCTAGAATATCTATCAATATACACAATCTCGATAAAAGTAATATACTAGTACTAACCCGGATGAAAGAAGTCATTGTTCTTTTAATTTGGCTATCATCAGATGGATTCACAGGCAACCCCACGACGGAAGAATCATCTATGGACCCGAATATTTGAATTTTCCAAGATTTCGGGCTTTCAAAATGTGCGTCAGGGGGTAAGAGACCCGATAAATCATTGAGCTTTAGGAGGAGGTTTGGATTGGCCTCCTTTTTCCACTGCTGAATAAAGTTCATCATAACATCATAGGGAGTCGGACCTTGGATTTAGGAATGGGCATGGTGCCATGGTTCCCTGGGGCCTCCATGTTCAAGAGCTGCGCCCTTGTAATTGTTCTGATGAAAATCATCGTTGTAAACATATTCAGGGTTCTAAAGAGGGGATGGATATCGTTATCATACCTTCCGTCAGAGACATCGATTCCTACACAAATCTCACGACCTAATGATTTTTAAATTATTGAATGCTAGTATCCAGGCTCACGGTCTTTTGATGATGGGTAAACTCGGCTGTAATTTATACACTCTGGACTGGACTCAATGAATGGGCTGCATGTCTGGGACAGAAAAATTAATAAACATTGGTGCCCTTGAAATACTCAAGTGTTTCATTGTAGTAGGTCTTCATGAGTTCCTGGTTTCGAAAAGATTCAATGGTTGTTCTATCCTCGCAAATGAAGACCAAAAATTTAACTCCCTGATCCAATTTTTTCTTCAAAAGGTCACCCAAAGTCACACCTTCTGCACCAGGGATCATTATTTCCTTATCCCTCACAAGCATAATATTGGTATTTACAGACCATGTATATAAAATTTTCTAGGGGTCACAGTCATCAAGTCAAATTTATCCCATCACGAGTTCCTGCACACCTTCCTATATGAAGGTTTGACAACCGAGCGAATATTACTATGTAAATATTAGCTAAATGTTCCTTCTACATGGATTGCACTCTTGGAGCTGGCCGACCGAATATGAAATGACATATTTCACTTATCGCCTTCCTTGAATTTCATGGGCATGCAAGTGTAATTCATCCATGCGCGTGGGCTTTGTGTGCATGGATTCTGTTCACTTTTCGAAATTTAGCGATGTGTCACAAAAATGGGTTGTGATTCCCCTTATATCACCTTTTTGTAATTAAATTCTTTCCCCTTCCTAAATTAATGTTTTTATTCTTTCGAAAATCCATGAAATGCTAAGAGTTATGAAAATCAAGAAAGCAATCTAAGTTAAGAGTAGCTTTAAAATAAACCAATCTATCAAATTAGATTAATATAATTTGGAACAACCTAATAATTGAGGAACTCAATTAAAGGGAAAGTAATTCAATCGTGTTATGTTGTTGTTAGTATTATAAAGTGCTATGAAAAATGAATTTTGTCCCATTAAATTTTAATTAATAAAAAATAAATGTTATTAAATTATGAATGACGAATCCATAATATTCTAATGCATGGTATTTATGAGGCGATGCCATATAGCCAAGTACCCATAATATTTAGAAAATAATGAACGCTATTTATGTTTTTATTCTATTCAATATTGTTCATATTCTAAGTTCAGTTGATGGATGAATTGTTAGAGAGTTTTATTGGTGTAGCGGATGACGTTTATATATATATATATATATATATGCCTTTCATGTGGATCGAATGTGTTTTTAAACCAGTCAAACACATTTTTATTATTATAAACTTTATGAATAGATAAACATTTATAAATTGATGGTACATGTCCATGGCAAAAAGACATAAACAAAACATAAATGTTAAAATGAGAATGAAATGATACCCCTCTGGATTCAAGTGTTATATATATACCATTCATGTTGATAGAATGTGTTTTTAAACCAGTCAAACACATTTTTATTATTATAAACTTTATGAATGGATAAGAATTTATAAATTGATGTTACATGTCCATAACAAAAAGACATAAACAAAACATAAATGTTAAAATGAGAATGAAATGATACCCCTCTCGATTCAAGTGTAATACATGCATGTGGTTGGGTTTTATTTTCTTTTGTGAGCATACACCTGTAATGCGTTGGTTTTCACATTGGAACATTCAAGGGCATAATTCGGCTTTATAATATTTTAATATGCAGCGTATTTTTTGATTTGATGAAGGTGATTTAATGCAAATAAATGTCTACAGAGTTCATAAATATGATCCTTTATTTGGAATCATGTTACCACTCTATTTAAACCCTAAAGTTTGGAAATGTTGTTATATATTGAGCCTATAATTTTGTATATATTAAAAAAAAATAACAAAAAAAATAACTTAAATATGTTTTCCATTCAAATGGTTTTTTTTCGCCATTTCTACATTAAAATATAAATATGACTAGCAATTGCACCATATGTTGCAAAGGAAACGCTGTAAAGCAGTAACATAGGAAAGAGTAGTTTAGAGGAAATGCTCTCGAATGAATCATGCAAGTAGGAAAGAGTAGTATCGAGGAAATGCTCTCACATGAATCATGTGGGATAGCTACAACTACAGATAGTGAACAAGAAGTAGGAAAAAGTAGTATAGAAGAAATGCTCTCACATGAATCATGCGGGATAGCTACAACTACAGACAGTGAACAAGAAGTAGGAAAAAGTAGTATAGAAGAAATGCTCTCACATGAATCATGCGGGATAGCTACAACTACATATAGTGAACAACAGGATTGGACTATTCACTTACATAATTTGGTTACAATTATATATGTTAATATCATTTACATAATTTGGTTACAACTATATATGTTAATATCATTTTTAGCTAAGTATCAGTTCTTTGGTCCTAAGAACCATTAGTATGGAAGTACCAAAAAACAGATTTTCAATGAGAAAAAAGAGATTACATCAAAACCCTAGTAGCCCTAATGATAATTTACATGAGAGAATAATACTTTAATAAAATATGCCATGAAGTTTCGAGAGAGCAGTGAAAGAGGAAAAAGAAATATAAAATAAAATATTTCAGAAAATTGAGATGCAAGGCATATTATAGTTGACCCACAGTTTCAAAAACCCCCTTCAAGAAAAAAAAGAAAATGGTTGACCCACAATTTCAAAAACCCCCTTCCACTTTTCAGAAATAAAAATAATATAAATTAAAAAAATATATATTTCTCTAAAAGTTAATAATAAAATTTATATCATAATTTAAACTCTTCTATAATTTTCATTTCAATTCAATTCAAAAATAAATATAAATTGAACTCACTAATATTCCAAAATTAAATATAAAATAAATTATTTTCAAATTAATCTAAAATTAAATATAAATTTATTTTCAAATATACTATAATATAGATGTATTACAAACTAAAATTATTATTTTATAATATTTATGAATTAGGATATGTTTTACCTTCATAATCAATTGAAATTGAAATGAAATTGAAATTGATATTTTTTTTATTGAAACTATCATTTTATGATATTTATGAATTGGGATATTGTTTGTATTCATAATATTTTTTTAATTAAAATTATAGTTTTATAATATTTATAAATTGGGATATTGTTTATATTTATCGTTAAATATTGAGATATAACTTTTATTTAGTTTAATAAAAAATTGTAAATTGAATTGATATGAGTAGATTGTGTGGCATAATATTTGCTAAGATCTTGCTAAGGTTTTGTAAATGAAGTAGGAAATTAAATGGACTTGATGATGGAGAAAATCCATAATTAATAGTGCTTTAGTCAGAAGAATTGCTAAGATTTTGCAAATGAATTGATAAGATTTTCCAAATGAAATAGGAAACTAAATAAGCTTGATTATGGAGAAAATCTATAAAGTGAGAAAAAATTATGATTTTTTATTTTTTTATTTTTTTAATGACCTAAAAATAGTAATTATAAACTACCACAATTATGAATGGTTCAATAATCCAAAACAACTTATATTAACTCCTAATTGTATTATAAAAATAATATTAAAAAATGAAGAAAGAAAATTTTCACTTTTATTTGCCAACTAAGATGAATCATGCATAACATCCTTTAAGATGAAACATGCACATTCGAGGGGACTAAAGACCAGTTTATTTACGTTTTTGAGATGAAACATGCATAAAATTATGTATAATTTGTTTTATCAAACCCAATTTGTTTAATTTTGTTTTATATATCTGTGAAATACAAACATAAAAGCATAGATTGATGGCACTGTACATGGTTAAAAGTCTATAAAAACAATCCAATATACTCATATTTAAATTGTTTCCCATCCATCGCCTTAATTTTCTTATATGTATATATTTGTGAAATACAAACATAAAAGCATAGATTGATGTCACTGTACATGGACTAAAAATCCATAAATATAATCCAATTTACTCATATTTAAATTGTTCGCCAACCATCCTTGATACCTTGTTTACTTTTTCTAACTATGGAGATGATGACACTACCCAGAAAACTGTCCAATCCCAGAATGGCCACTCCTGGGATATTCAGAGAGAAGGCAATACCCAAGCTTGTAGGATATTCAGAGAGAAGGTAGTACCCAAGCTTGTCATGCTATTAAGGACTTGATCATAGAAATATTCTTGCAATACTTTTAGAGTAAATACCTTTGTTATTTTAAAGATAGTAAATTGTGGAGTTAACCAGATAACCACTTAAATGGATTGTAATTATGGGGTTATCAAATAAGCCGTTGCTTTTGCTACCTGTATCATTTTATTTTTAGTTAAAGTTAAAGCTGCAGTTACGATGCTCAGAACAGAAACGGAAAGCCAATCCCAATCCTTTGGAGAACATTTATTGCTCACTCCTGACGTTTATATATATATGCCTTTCATGTGGATAGAATGTGTTTTTAAACCAGTCAAACAAATTTTTATTATTATAAACTTTATGAATAGATAAACATTTATAAATTGATGGTACATGTCCATGGAAAAAAGACATAAACAAAACATAAATGTTCAAATGAGAATGAAATGATACCCCTTTTGATTCAAGTGTTATATATATACCATTCGTGTTGATAGAATGTGTTTTTAAACCAGTCAAACACATTTTTATTATTATAAATTTTATGAATGGATAAGAATTTATAAATTGATGTTACATGTCCATAACAAAAAAACATAAACAAAACATAAATGTTAAAATGAGAATGAAATGATACCCCTCTGGATTCAAGTGTAATACATGCATGTGGTTGGGTTTTATTTTCTTTTGTGAGCATACATCTGTAATGCGTTGGTTTTCACATTGGAACATTCAAGGGCATAGTTCGGCTTTATAATATTTTAATATGCAGCGTATTTTTGGATTTGATGAAGGTGATTTAATGCAAATAAATGTCTACAGAGTTCATAAAATATGATCCTTTATTTGGAATCATGTTACCACTCTATTTTAAACAAATCATATTCTTGATCACCAAATGATCACCTAAAGTTTGGAAATGTTGATATATTGAGCCTACAATCTTATATATTAAAAAAAAATAACAAAAAAACCTTTAAATATCTTTTCCATTCGAATGGTTTCTTTCGCCATTTCTACATTTAAAATATAAATATAGTTAGCAATTGCACAACATATTTGAAGGAAACCTTTATGTATTAACATAGAAAAAAGTAGTTTAGAGGAAATGCTCTCGAATGAATCATGCAAGTAGGAAAGAGTAGTATAGAGGAAATGCTCTCATGCAGGATAGCTACAACTACAGATAGTGAACAAGAAGTAGGAAAAAGTAGTATAGAAGAAATGCTCTCACATGAATCATGCGGGATAGCTACAACTACAAATAGTGAACAAGAAGTAGGAAAAAGTAGTATAGAAGAAATGCTCTCACATGAATCATGCGAGATAGCTACAACTACAGATAGTGAACAATAGGATTGGACTATTCACTTACATAATTTGGTTACAATTATATATGTTAATATCATTTACATAATTTGGTTACAACTATATATGTTAATATCATTTTTAGATAAGTATCAGTTCTTTGGTCCTAAGAACCATTAGTATGGAAGTACCAAAAAACAGATTTTCAATGAGAAAAAAGAGATTACATCAAAACCCTAGTAGCCCTAATGATAATTTACATGAGAGAATAATACTTGAATAAAATATGCCATGAAGTTTCCAGAGAGCAGTGAAAGAGGAAAAAGAAATATAAAATAAAAGATTTCAGAAAATTGAAATGCAAGGCATATTATAGTTGACCCACAGTTTCAAAAACCCCCTTCAAGAAAAAAAAGAAAACGGTTGACCCACAATTTCAAAAACCCCCTTCCACTTATCAGAAATAAAAATAATATAAATTAAAAAAATATATATTTCTCTAAAAATTAATAATAAAATTTATATCATAATTTAAACTCTTCTATAATTTTCATTTCAATTCAATTCAAAAATAAATATAAATTGAACTCACTAATATTCCAAAATTAAATATAAAATAAATTATTTTCAAATTAATCTAAAATTAAATATAAATGTATTTTCAAATATACTATAATATAGATGTATTACAAACTAAAATTATTATTTTATAATATTTATGAATTAGGATATGTTTTACCTTCATAATCAATTGAAATTGAAATGAAATTGAAATTGAAATTTTTATTATTGAAACTATCATTTTATGATATTTATGAATTGGGATATTGTTTGTATTCATAATATTTTTTTAATTAAAATTATAGTTTTATAATATTTATAAATTGGGATATTGTTTAAACCCACAACTAAGACGATATTGTATATTCATTTGCCATAAACGAAAGGAAACAATGGACTGCAATTTTGACAACCTTTATAGCTTGGTTTTGTTGGTTCGACCCCCCCTGCCAAATTAGGAAAAAAATTCAAATCAGAGAGAACTTTCATAATTATGGATGGCTTCCTTTGGCTCTGGCAGAAACTCTATGGGAGCTGCTATATTTGTGGGAAAATTGGGCGAGCTGTGAGGGTAATGGCAGAGCTAGAAATTCTGTGTGAGCTGGGTATTTTTGTATGTAAACTGAGCGAGCTATGGGAATAATGGGGCAATTGGGAAGAAGGGCAGGCGACACTGCTTTCATAATTCCGATAATTCCGAATGGCTTGGCTCTGGCGGCAACTATCTGTGAATTTGGCATTTTTGTGCGGGAACTGGACGAGTTGTGGGGAAATGGGTCAATTGGGAAGAAGGGCAAGCTCGGGGCATTTATGTGCGCGAACTGGGTGACTTGTGGGGAAATCGAGCATTGGGGAGAATGGCGAGCAGTAGGGGAATGTGGGGCAATTGTGAAGAAGTGTGATGAAGGGCGAGCTGTGCGAAAATGGAGAGGAGATAACTTGGCGATTGGGGAGAAGGATGAGCTGCAGGAGGGAAATTTAAACTATCTCGAGCCCATCCCCAGAATAAAAAAACAGGTTGTGCAAAGTACAGTGCAGACACAGACCAGGGGTTCTCGATTGCATATCTTCAAACTCAGTGCTCTTTGTAGGGGGACACTTTATAACTCATCTAACACAAAATATGTTGAACAGTTAGAAGGATAACAGAGCAGATCAGAGTCGAGAGATTCATCACCGTATGCAGAAACCTTTTCTTGTCACCGCATGCAGAAATATTTTCCTCCCCAACGCCACAACCGTCAGCGAGAAGATAACAACAGCGGAGACCTGACCCATCCAGAGGAGACGCCGTTCCCAATGGCAAACTGAAAATCGAATGAGTATGAATATTTCTGTAATTCTTAAGAAACTACCACGAGGTGCTCCTCTCAGCCTGCAACTTATTTTGATGTTCGTTTTCTATAACTGATGAAAAATTGTAACTTTTTTTAATCGTTCGGTTAATATGATTTGAATCGTCTAACATTACATTCAAGGGTTCAGAATGATACACGTAGCAATTTAGGAAAGTTGATTTCAAATAGGGATGCTTTACAGCGTAAAAATACAAATTTAAGTTGAAATATTTCGTACATTAAATCCTTCGCTTACTTTTCTCCGCTTCGTTCTTCATAATTTTTAGTTTCCTTTTCAAGCTATTTGCTTCATATATTATTTCTCTTTTTGTTCAGTCATATAAACATCGCATTTGAAATTTGAACTGCAGTAAGAAAGGTGTATACACATCAATGCATACAAACTTGATGTTTGAATGACATTGTTACCTAAAATCTATTTATAATTCACTAATTGGAAGTTAGTTAAGGCTTACAATATTACAAACCATTTCACCATACAAAACATAATAGTGGAAGCTTATACCATTGTTGACTGAAACAATCAAGTGGATGGTATTTGATGTTGGCATATTATAATCATCACTAGTTTTTCACGTTTATGTATATATTCAAACTAGGAACAATAATAATTTCTAATATGATTAGACTCGTATAGTTTAATATTTCAAATCTATAATGTTGCAAGTACTTTCAATTATTTTTTTTATAATTATGTATATGTAACAAAACAAATTTAAGACAATGTCTTGCGTTTTTCATTTTCGGGCAGTGGGCTTCTTTTATTGCATACCATGCAGAGGGGTATCGCTATTGTCAACATCATATGGAGATAAATTAACATGTATAACAAAATTATCTACCGGCAAGGGTTGTCGGTTCGTATGTTGCTCGTCTTTGGACACGGTCTTTCAATACTCTAGAGTGGGTATTTACAGTATTGCATTCTTCTCTTGGGTGAACTTTTGATCAATGTGTATTCTTCTCGTATTCCTCAAACGGGTGTGTCTTCCTTGTTCCTTCATGGGAGCATGAATATATGAAATTATTTTGATATCTGGCTTTTTCTTGTGCATTTTACCATAGTTTTCAATGCTTCAGCGTGGCTCTTAACTGTACTGTATTGAGTCATTTCAGTGAGGGAATTTTTTTCCTGTGTGTCATGTTCTGGTATTCATTGAAGCGAGCGAGTCTCTTTTCTATTTTTCCTTCATGTGAGCAGGAGAAGATGATATGGGAGGTGAATTTCTATAATATATCACGAGGAAAAATTGTATTGCTACGAAAGTGTTTCTACTTCCTTTTAATTCTAACCAAAGCTTACTCTTTGTTAGATGTATCAATTTGTCATCCTCGCGCTTTCCATATTTAATTATGATAGAAAATATCTGGGCAACGGCATCCTGTATTTAAGCTTTTAACTATGTAACATGATTTTCATCATTAGGATGGTCTTTTGTGCAAGGTATGTTCACTTTTGTTATTCCTTCAAGCAAGCGTATGTCTTTTACCCACCCTTTCTTCAGGTGAGATGAATTATTATCAGGGAACTTTAATGGGAAAAAATGGCATCATCCCAATAGCAGTGCTTCTAACCAAAGCTTATTTTACTTTAAACATACACCTTGAATTATTTCCCTCTGCATGGGTGGAAAGAAATAAATTAATAGGTATTATATTGACATCTATGGTCTTCAGTAATTGAGACTGGCTCTGATATCTATGACCTAGTTTTCATCTTCAAAATGGACCTTTTAATGTCTTATTTTCGTTTCTTCCTACAAGGGAGCATGAGAAGTGTGACGTGGAATGTGTGCATTCCTATTAGATTACAAGGGCTTTGATGAGAAATAACTTCAGCATTACAGAAATGTTTCTTCTATATTTTTCTAGTAACCACAATTTACCACTATGATGTGAGAAGATTTATCAAATTCTTCTTCCCCTCTCCCTTGTTTGGAATGCATGTGGAAGGAGTTTTCTTTTCTTTTTAATAAAAAACAAACACTGAACTATGTATGATTTATTCAGGAAATTAGGACTGTATAATTATAGTGTGCTTTTGATATCAATACAAATTTATAGATAATATATTTACAGCT
Source organism: Pinus albicaulis (assembly GCA_034641835.2). NCBI lineage: Eukaryota > Viridiplantae > Streptophyta > Pinopsida > Pinales > Pinaceae > Pinus > Pinus albicaulis. Next base: position 996,129,759 of record CM076584.1, read on the forward strand.
ATTGTTACTGTTCCACCCCATTAGAATTTTTCTATTTCCTTCCTTTTACTATATAAGAAGGAATATCTTCTTACTACAACATTTTTCTAGGATCTTTTCAGTTATTTTTCCAGTGAATGGTTTTTCTTCAACATAGGGAATAATGATTTATATTTTCTTAGTCTCTAAGGGTTAGAATATCTTCTAACACTGTGTTTTCTAGGATCTTTTCAGTTATTTTTCCAGTGAATGGTTTTTCTTCAACATAGGGAATAATGATTTATATTTTCTTAGTCTCTAGAGTTTTCATCTACATAGAAAATAATAATTTATATTTTCTTAGTCCCTAGAATTTTCATGGACATGGAATTGGTACAACTGGAGTTATCGAGAATGGTTATGGCAACATTTGAACGGATGCTACCCACTAATTTCTCCACTAATTTCTCTCAAGTGCTTGTTACCTTTTAATTGCTTTCCTTGTATCCCAATCACATCTTCTTTAGCATGTATGATAGGGTTTCTCTTATGTAATTACTGCAATTATGATCCAGCTGCCATGTCTGATCCATCTGCTTAGTGCCATTATGATTACGAATTCTAAAAATACATTGGAAAAGTCCACTGCCTCTTGACATGGAATTGCGGCTCTGCAGCCATTATTTTTAAATTCAAAATCATCAAGCTAATTTACAGATTAGACAATAAATAACAAACATGTATTTTCTATTCTAAATCATCAATAATGTGAATGTTGAGATTTGGTAATAAATTATAATGGATGTATCGGGCATGGGCTTCCACATTGAGATTGTTGTTATAAATGACCGTGTAATTGATGAGTTTTGCCTCGAGATTTTGTGTATAAATGAACCTCACAATTAAATTTCAGTTTTTTCAAATGAATAATTTGTATTTTACGATATATTGTAGAGTTGGAGATTCTTGATATGTTTAAATATAGTATCAACAGAATTAACTATGTGTCAATTGTGGCATATAAAATATAATTTTAATATGGTTCAGTCACTTGATGGTGGGTAGATGCTGGTTGAATTATGGCTAATTATACATTGTAATGTTAGGAGGTTCTTGATATGCTAAGTATAGAATTAGCATAATTATATTAGTGAATGTGGTTTATATATATTTGTCAATTATGGTATATCAACTATATTTTTAATATTTTTAATATGGTTGTTTTAGTTGATGATGTATTGATCATGGTTGACTCTGATTTGGTTAAAAATAGTTGATGAGGATCAATTATGGTTGACTACGATTAAAAATGGTTACATAGGGTTCATGATGGTTGAACAAGGTTGGTTAAGGTTGATCAAGGCTTATATATTTATGTTATGTAACAAAGCAACATTAATTTTTAACAATGTTACATTCATTAATGTTGACCATGTTTGATGTTACGTAAACATGGATATGAACATTATTTTAATGTTATAATAATAGTTACATTAAAAATTGAAGAGTTTTGATGAGGCTGACCATGGTTGAATTTGGTTGTTTATGGTTGATAACAGACAAAAACCTTAACCATGTTTAACTATTTTCAAACATTGTTGACCATGATTAACCAAGTAAAGTATTTCTCTAGTATTATTCTTAACTATAGTTGAGTTGTTTTGAGCATGGTTAACTATGGTTGAACTTGTGGACCATTTTTTATCATTGTGAGCTTGTTTGACCATGGCTAAGCTTATTAGACCATGGTTAACTATAATGACCTATGGTTTACTATGGGTGAAAATTGTTGGAAATTCTTAACTATAGATCATTGTGGTTAGTCATGTTTGTTGTAGTCAATAATATTTTATCATGGTTGACAATGTAGGCCACTTGACCATGTTTAACAAGTGTTTCTTATTTTGTGCATGTTGTCCATGGCTAAACATGTTTTACTAAGTTCACCATGGTTGAACTTGTTGACTATGGTTAACCATAGATGAACATGTTAACCCAGTTTTGGTATGATAAACCACGGGTCAACATGGTTGACCTACTTAACTATGGTTGACTAAGATAAACCTAATAAACTAGGTAAACCTAATAAACTAGGTAAACCTAACAAACCTTGTCCAACCTAATATACCTTTTAAACCAAGGTTGACGAATATAAATCATGGTTTACCAAGATAAACCTAGTAAACTTATTAAACTTTATAAACCCAGCTCAACATAGTAAATTTAGCTCAATATAGTAAACCTAGGTCAAAAATGTCACATTATGACATTGTTGATTTTTCATCCCATTGGAATGTCATTTCTTGTTTGTCCAATTGCGACATTGTTCGTTGTGCATCACATTGTGACATCAATTTTTGTTCATCATGTTGCAACATTATTTTTTGTATTTCACAATAATAACACACCCATGTTAACTATGGTTAACCTTATTAGCCACAATCAACCATATATGACATGGGTTAATGTATAGATTAATGTATATTTAATACATCCACTTTGGACAAGTCAATTTTTCAAGATTATATTTGCATTAGATTCCTCTTCTCAAGAGGACCAAAATCGACCTATAGATCGCGCCAATCGATTAAGCAGAAGTTAAGCTATGAATTATTTTATTTATTTCTCAATTGGAATGGGTTGGTCTCATCACATGTCGATTTAGTCAAAGCCCCAAGCGGTCCCTCACAAAAGCTATAAATAGGAGCGACCTTGGACTCATTCTCACACATTGGCTAATGACATTTTCTTCTTACAATCTTTGTCTTAGTTCGTATATTTTGTTTTGGTTTTCATAGGTTCGATAGAAAAAACTCATGTAGTGTACAAAATCACAAGTCAGAGCCTCGCACTGATCAAGGGCTTTTGGGCCATACCCGTAGGAAAAAAACCACTGAAATCGGGCCATAACTGCGAGCAAAATATGGCAATGTAGCGGCCAAGTTTCCATAGCTACAAGAAGAGCATGACAAGGTCACGGCTAAGGTTTTGAGGCTAGATTAGGTTAATATGGAGTAGAGCCGCAGGCACAATGTGTCTTGCTAGTGGCCAAGGAAGTTATATCCTCGAGAATAGTGCCTTGAGGTAGCGACTAAGGGTTTTTCTGAGTAGATATGAGTTAGGTAATATTCAGTTGCTTGCGTAGTGCTTATAGACGTCATCCACTCAGTCATAGATGTTTGGAATGAGTGTTTGATAGTATCTTGGATTCAGATATAGGTTTTGACAGTTCATATAAGTTTTCTTCAGTGATCTATTAGTTCCATGATTCTTGATGTTGTAGATATGCATATCTGTAGATCTGTTCGGTATATTTCCACTACATATCAAGCCCTTAAAGATGCATCTATAAATTTATGAATTTTTCACTCAGTGGTAGGAGTTTTCAATAATATGCTATGGGAAATGACAATGCATTACAATTCTCAAAATCAGGATGCCTTTTTTAATCATTTGATGAAGATCTAAGAAGAATAATTTTCAGGAATTTTATCCATCGTGGGTTTTTCCTTGGTCTCAGACCATCATGGTGTCGATATGTGTGCATTCTTTTCTTCCATTTGTTCCTTTATGTTTCGCTGCATAGGTGATGATGTTAATGTTATTTCCACATATTTGCATATTCTTATGGTTAATAATGTAGATTTGAATAATGATATAATGATATGGGGTGAAATTATCATGTTATTGAAGCAATTAAGCTATCAAAGAAAAGAACAATCTAGCCCTAGGAAAAATTAACATGGTATCAGAGCTGGGTTGAAGAAAATACATGAAGATCAACCCCATGGAGAAACATTTTATGGAAGAAATAAGAGCATGGTAGGGGCCTAAAATAATTCTAGGGTAAGAAGAAAAGCGTAGGTAGTTAGTGCATAAGGGTTTGACGGTGAAGGTTTGAGAGAAACCGTGGTTTATGGTGAAGTATTGATATTTGTTGTATGAAACCACGACCTGGTCTATGAATCACTTGGGATCAATTTTACAAATGACCTAGTTGATTGAAGACAACACTGCTATGTGGTCTAGTGAGGGCTTTTGAAGCCTAGTTTAAGAGTAAGAGGATCATCTCTCTCTGATGATAAGTACTCCTAAACTCTTGATGTTTCTTTGTATGGATATGACTATTATTATTATTGTTTTGATCATTTATTATACCTCCTGCATATATATTTTGAGTTCCTCGATGTTTCTAACTTTCTTGATGAGATGTGATAAATGAATCCCTCTAGAGTATCTTTTGAGATGCATGAAAGATGGCTAGATCTGGAAGAGGAAAAGAGGTACTTGATGAAAAAGGTGACAAGCTGCCTATGTGAAGGTTCACAGGTAATACGACAAGGTATGCATGGTATATCGTATTTCAGTTGTAACGTTGATGGCTAGGTCAACTCTATGGTATGTTGAGAATGTCTCCTTCACAAATGACCCATGTCTGCATATGCAACTGAATGGGATTATGTTTCCTATGATAAAATGATGCATTTGGTATTTAATAGTTTGATCATGATGACTTTATTTATTATGTGAGGCTACTTATTTTTTATCTTAAATATAATGGCTTAACGTGATGTGTGGATAACATCTATTGTTTTTAAGATCTTGATTCTGACACTAGTAAATGATACTCTTGACTCTTGACATGCATAAGACATGTTGATCTCTTATACAAGTTTACCTCTTTAAAATGGTATTCATAATTCTTGTGATAAGGATGATGAAATATCATGGAAAATGAGATTTACACTATGTTTTTTTATGAAATCATGCTTGTGGTAAGCATGATGAAATCTCATGGAAAATGTGATTTACACTATGTTGGTTTAACCTAAATTAATCCTATTGATCATGATAAGTATGGTATTGGTGACCAAGGCATATCTATGAGATTGATGTTCTAGATATCCTACTACCTGTGGTTACGACATATGGTGAAATTAAATAATTTATCTTGATGTATTGCTATTGGGTTCATAATATTATCTTTCAAGTCTAACCCTTGATGAGATATTGATGAAATAATGTTGATGATCATGATATATATCTGTTTATGGTCTAACGAATCTTCTATTCCATGACCCCAGTAAAGACAGGTTGATCACATGAATGAAAATTAAATTTTATGTTCTACTATGGTTTGTGGGTATTTGACATTATTGATTTACAGTAGAGGTTTGAGCCTCACTCGCAGAAAGGAAGGTCCATAGATGCGACTATCAGCCATAGACAAAAAATTCAAGTTTTGTACATGAAATCAATATGTACTTCAAATAGAGGGATATCTGACGTGTATTACCATTTTAAACTTATTTATGAAGTTTACAGGTTAAATTGTTGATCAAAGTAAGTAAAGGATTAGCCATGAAATTAGACGGTCACTTGGAAGATTTAAGTTATGCAGATGTGTTGCAAATAACACTAAGATCTATCAGTAGGAAATTTTTGTATGTTTGAATATGACTTGTGCTTATAGGTGACCGAGGAATTCATATGTATATGTCATTATGTTTGAATATTGTGCTATATTTTTTGGCTGATTGATATACATGAGCTGTTTTTGGAACTTTGACATGTTTTTTTAGAACTTTGAATTGATGATTGAGACATGCCTTTGGATTATATATCTCTGTATTTGGACTTGATTATTTGATTGTTTATTTTTATTGATGACAATTCTATGTGGGCTTAGTTACCTTTAGTGTCTTATATGAGTATTGAGAACTATGGTTCTATATTGGCCTCCTTGTTCTTAGCGCAATGGTTGTTGTGACTTAGTATGAAGATGGAACATGCATGAGTTAACATTGATGTATGTACTTGCATCTAGTGATGGAAATGGCTTCTAAAGGAATGTTAAATGATATACTTGATGGCTTGACAATGAGTGAAGTCAAGACTTGATATGAGCTTTACCTGTTATCTGGTTGAAAGGATTTATACAATGAGATCAATGCCTTTGATAATAGTTTTTTTGTGACTTCTAAACTTTGATGAGATGATTTTTGTTGAAAAAACTTTGATTTATGTAAGGTTTATTATCTTGGCTTGGTAAGTAATTACTCTTGTAGAGATCATTGCGTGATGCAAGCTCCCCAATTTAGATTTTTCCATATTTGGCAGTTATCTGATGAAGTTAGGATAATGAGTTCCAAGGTATTGCCCTGCTTTTGATTATGGATTTGGGTTTACATACTGAGTATGCCTTTGTCAAGTGATGAGACTCTAACAATCTAAGTAAGAGGGAGATGGATTCTGAAGCTCAAAATGATGTATCATGGCATGAAGAATCTATTTCTGAAATTTGGGAAAGAAATTCCATTTCAAAAAACTATTGTAAAATGTCTTTGTGTAATGAAAATGTAAATCCTTAGACACTATGATTTAAAGTTCAAATATTTTTGAATGTGACATGGAATATGATACTTGATTGAAACATTGATGTTTTTTTTTTAACATCCATCTATATATTATGTGTATAGAACATTATTAAATTCATGATTAAGCTGCTTCATTCAAAATTTCTACCAAACATCCTTTGAAATATCTACATGAAACATTCTACTTGTAAAGGTTGAGATATTTCTCCTATGATATGTAGATGCATGAATGAAATGATGATGTTTGGGATTAGTATTGATTAACACTTTTGAATGTTGCCTTAAAATTATATCTGGGATGATATCTTGGATGAGAGGTATGTAGCATGACTGAGGTCAAGTACAATGTTTCTAGCATGGATAGCTATGAGGTAGGATGAAGAAGCTCCTTAGAGAGTTCTCTCAACATGATCTGGATATGACATGGATCCATTGTGATGATATATAATCCCATATATTTACATATTTGGGACATATATTGTTATATTGAGACACTGCAACTATTCGAGAAATGCTTGGGCTTGTGATTAACACCTTTGTGAGAGGGAGGATGATTATGGCATCCATTTGTGATTGATACCTCCATGAGAGAGAGGATTATTATGGTATCTTGTTGTGATGTACATGAATATGTATGTTAAAACAAATCATTTTATTTTATGTCCTGTATAAATTGGAATCAACTACTATTGAGACAAGCAGGTACCAATTGTGAGTATGTTGAGAGAAACGCTAATCGAGGACACTGAGAAAAATATTCCTGCCTGTCTAAGCTCCCAAGATGAGGAATTGAGATGGATGTTTCGTGGGGTTGAGGGATATCTTGACGATAGGATTCTTCCCTATCTGTTATTGAGGGTTGAGATGTTTCTCCCCTATATACATAGGGTCAGACATGTTTCTCCCCTATCTTGTCTATGCAGACTATACCCCAGTTTGCATCATACCATTAAGTAAATATTGTTGGGAACATCACTCCTCTTTTGGCCAAATATTTGAGAGTGTATTTGGGTGTAAAACCAAAGTCAATTATTATCCAGGTGTTCTACCACATGAATATTCATGGTCATCGATAGGTAGATCAGTAGGCAATAAGATGGGTTGAGATAACCCTATGTGGTTCTAGGTTTATATTGAGCTCCTCGATGTGATACTAGGGTTGAGACGGGCTCCAGGGTGTGGATGGATATCCTATTTCTATATATGGGTTTGTAGATCTATAACTCCACCATGAGATTCTGGGTTGAGATGTGCTCCCCGATGTGGTTAGAGGTCAAAATTCTCTCCTTGACAATATGCTCTCTGATGATGATGATACTCCGGGTAGAATCTCGTTGTCAAAAAATCTAGGTTGTAGTCTGGTGTATGAAGGGTGGTAGCTTAAGCTCCCCAATTGGTGACAAATTATTCTTCTTGTAGCTCCGAAAATTTTCAACACATGAACAACAACAATGAAGAGATAGGTTGGAATAAGCATGAGAATTTCATTGGTGATTTGTAATGAGGACGGATCAAAACATGAAGACTACATGACAGAGATGATTAGTGATTATACGTGATGATGAATGAAGATAACATAATAGCATATCGATCGATGAAAATATTGGCACATGGAAATATCGTTGGTTGAGAGGGAGTGTTAAAATTATGAAACTATGGTCGAATTCCACGTTAAATTCCTCTTTTCGAGGGGACCAAAATCGACCTATATATTCCCCTAACTGGTTAAGCGGAAGTTAAATTATGAATTATTTTATTTATTAATGAAATGAAATGGGTCAACCTCATCACATGTGGATTTAGTCAAAGGCCCAACCGATCCCTCACAAAAGCTAAAAAGAGAAGCGACGTGAAGCTCATTATCACACATTGGCTCATGAGATTTTTTTCTTTCACTCTTTGTTTCGGTTCGTCTATTTTTTTCTTGTTCGCACAAGTTCGACATAATAACCTCGCACAGGGTATGAAATCATAGGTGAGAGGCCTGCATTGATCTAGGGATTTTTTTCCATAGCCACATGCACAAAACTACTAAAATTGGGTCAAAGCGGAAGAAAGAGTGTGACAAGGTAGTGGCCAAGCTTCCATAGGGGTAGGAAAAGCGTGAAAAGGTCTTGTCTAGGGTTGTGAGGCCAGATCAGGCTGATTCAGAGGAGAGTCATATGCACAATGTCTATTTCCAGTGGCTAAGGGAGCTATAGTCATGAGCACAACGTCTTAAGGTTGTAGCTAAGGGTTTTTTTGAGCATATTTGAGTTAGGTAAACTTCAGTTGATTGCGTAGTGCTTCCATACCTCATTAGCTCAGTCACAGATTTTTCCAGTCAGTATTTGATAGCATCTTGGATTTAGATATAGGATTTGACAGTTGATATCAGTTGGCTTCAGTGATATATTGGTTCCATGTTTCTTGATGTTGTAGATATGTAGATATATATATTTGTTCAATATATTTCTGATGGAGATCAATCCCTTAAAGATGCATCTATAGTTCTGCTAAGTTTTCACTCTTTACAATTGTGTTCAATAATATGCTACTCGCAGTGACAGTGAATTACAGTTCTCAGAATCATAATCCCTCAGTAGAAGCGTGTTTATGTTTATATTAGTCATGTTCTAGTTGTTTTACTACATTATGAAGATATGGATCTATGGATCATTGTACTCTTGTTTGCTTAATCATTTGATGAATATCTAAGAAGAATAATTTGCAAGGTTTTCCCTATTGTGGGTTTTTTCATGTCTTAGACCATTCGTGGTGTTTATATGTGTTCATGCTTTTCTTCCATTCTTTCTTTATGTTCCGTTGGATAGATGATGATTTTATTGTTCTTTCTACATAGTTGCATATGTTGATGATTAATAACGTAGATATGAAAAATTATATAATGATATGGGGTGAAATGATCATGTTATTTGAGAAATGAAACTATCAAAGAAAATAAAAATATAGCCCTATGAAAAATTAACACCTCAATGTGTTAATGTGTTTATTAAAGTCTAACCATTGAGTTAATTTCTTATTAATGTGCTATTAATATATAATGTGGAGGCTAACGTGGAGAATAATGTATTATTAATCTCAAGGATTACAAGTTTTTCCACATTTTAAGATTTTGTTTGACAAAACATTGCATGGAAATGTATCTAACCTTATCATATTTCTCTCATTCTAAATTGATTTTTTTGTTCTTTCCTTATTTTTATCTATACCATTATCTTTTGATAATATAAATTTACATAAATATTGATTCATTTTTTTCCACATTTTACTAATATTTGGATAACTTCAATGATCCTAAAGTGCTTATATTTCACAATAGCTTCAACAAACAAAAAAGGTTTAATATCAACAAAAAAAGAATGTCTATGTGGATGCGGGTGAAAGCAACCTATAAGGAACAAGCTACAAGTGGAAAAGAAGGGAAGGTAAACAATTACACATTTGAAGTAGATTTAGTGTTTTTTTAAATAAAGACACAATGCAATGACCGTATAGGGCACTTGGGTGGGAATGTATTGATGAATTTAAGCTGTGTTGACCCTTATGGAACTGTAGATTTTATTGGATAATGCATCATATGCTTGTAAAGGCACTATGCTCAAGTCATGTGCATCAAAATGGATGCTAAAGAGTTAAGTGATATTTTCAGCTTCTAATGATGCACACTAGCACAACTACATTAATAAATGTGGTTGATATATGTCGTAGGTGTCAACTTATTTGAATATATTTAAATTCTTAAAAATTGATATTTAATATTTTACTAATATTTAATAAATATTAAATTACAATAAAAATACATCATTTTTTTTATAATTTAATTTATAACATTAATATTTAAAACTTAAAATAATACAATTTGAAAAAATATATGGAAAAAACACTTGATAATATTAATAATAATTTTTTTATTATATTTTCATGGCCTATAAATTTCTTTAATATATAACTCGTAGTAAAATTTTGAAGCACATATTCATTTAATATAAGAATTATGTAAGCATATCTCTCCATTCTTGGAAAGCACAACATTATCAATAACCTTTTTGGGGAGGGGAGAGCTCTAGTAGGTGAAAGATGGGAAAATAATTGACTGTAAGGTTTCGAAGCCACATGGAGGCTTCTGGAGGGGGGAAACTTTGCCCCCTCCTACAAGAACATTCTGATTTCCAGGCAGAAATGCATCCAAGGGGTGATTGTAAATTATTTGAAGAAGTTAGGAAAGATTGATATTGATATCAATTAGGAAAATGCAAAAAATACGGAGTGAGGTGATAAAAATACTGATGCGAGGAAAGGTGTAGAGGAAGAGGAGGAAGGATGGTCTACACAGCTAGGCCAAAATGGGGTCTACAGACCAAAGTCAACAAAGACACCAAAGGCGGTCCTAACAGAACCGTGAACCTAAGCTCATAGGTGCCACATGAATATGTATTCATTAATATGCAAATTTGTGGGAATCTAGACCAATGAGAAAATTCTACGGACTTGGATTATTTATATCAGGAAGCCTAAAGGGGAGGTTTACCTTTAGTTAGGGTCTAAAGGATTTCTTACGACTCCATTTGCTAATATTGAAGATAAATATAGGATATTTGAGGGGGGGCCCTATTCTTTGTCATCAAGGGGGTTATATCTGTGATTGTGGAAGGATAATTGCACTCTAGAATAAGAAATGTTTATGTGAGTTTGAGTGTGGATAAGTTTATATTTGCTACCCGTAGACTATTGGCTCCCAAAAACTGTTGAAGCCATAAGAAATTAAATGTGGAACTTTCTTTATGTCTGAGAGGCAACCCAATAGGGAAAATACACAATGTATTCCTGGATTTGTGTGGAAATGGACATCTTTAGAGCCCTACCAGTGGTTGTAACGATTTAATTCCATCATTAGAGCTTGACTCAGAGAATTGAATGTGAGAATATCCCATTCTGTTGTTAGTGATGACATGGAAATGGGCACCTATTTAGATAATTCCCTCTAAACATCAAGATTGAGGAAAAAAAACCCCATCAATAAAGGGATATAGAAGGATTCACTAAAGATGGAACTAGGTGGAAAGTAGGGAGGAAACAAAAACATCGAAGATATAGTGGAAATAAGGAGTCAAAGAACCAATATGAAATGTTTAACGAAGAAACACATATGAAGTAAATAGAGATTCATCCTAAGTAGGATATCCTGGAGAAGGAACCAACAAAGAGTGCCCCCCTGGAAATTAAGAAAGATTTAAAGCACCTTATCAACCCCCAGTGAAGGAAGGAGATATATTCCCACCCCAAAAATATGATGAGGATATCGACATGAAACCTAGCGAGGAAAGGAAAAAATATCAAGATCTGAATGAAATAATGGAGCATGAAGGACTGGGTCTCCCCCAAATTTTAGAACACTAGAAAATAAAAGGGATTGATGCAGTACCTAAGTACCAAATAGATTAGGTGAAATACGTGTTCCTTACCAGGAAATAAACCCAAATGAGGGTCACCAAATGACTACATGGAGAAGAGAACGGAAAAGAGAAAGGAAAACCAAGAGCACAATACTCTAGAAGTTGGGATTTATGCTAATATATTCCAGTAAGATGAAACCATGGATCCCTAGTTTATGCGCCCCACTTTTCCAATTAGAATACTAACATGGAATATAAGGGGCCTGAATAGCCCCCAAAAGAAAATAATCCTAAAAGAAAAAACGAAAAAATAAAACCTTGATATCATGTTTATTCAAGAGACTAAATTCATCCCATATCACATGAAAGTAAGTAGTGGGAAATCTTGGTCTAAGTATGGATTTTTAGACATAGAAACTAGAAATGAGGTAGGAGGAATTTTAACCCTATGGAACCCTTAAAAAATACATATTGTTTCCTTTGAATTTGTTGGGTGTATTTTATATCCTTTCCATAAATAATGGCACGTGCGGGGTGGGGTCACCTTGGGGGGGGGGGGGGGGACAAGCGCCCCCTGTTCATTGCGTCGAGTGCGAAACAGGGCCGCAGGATATAGCGTAGGCTCTACTTAAGGAAGCGCCTCGAGAAATTTTTTTTGGACCCTATATTAGGTGGGAGGACCTACCAATGGTTTTGTACATGGGTTTTACATATGGTTTTATCCATGATGGTTTTCTTCCCATATTATTTTGTATATCCAATCAAGGAAACTATGATTATGTTATAGTCGAGGGTTAATGGATTGGATTTCATGAATGCTTTGGAATGTATATATATGTGTTGTAATATTGAATGGAATATGATGAATAATCAATCTGGTTGTCCCAGTTTTTGGATCCAAGGGAAAATATTTTTATATATGTGTTTTAAGTTTCTGTTTATGTTCTCATCATTGTTTATTTTCTATTTTTTAAGAACTCATTTGTAGGTAATTTCTGTGTAGGGTTAAAACCTAGAGAAGTCACCTAGTAAACGTTGTCTCTAGTTTTACATTACATAGGCTCCTGAAATCGTATTCTATGCAAAAATGTATACAACCCTCAAGAAAATTATGAAAATCTCATATAGTCTTTATAGGCCCTCCATAGGAGTTTTATGACCAAAAAATGGATCCTGGATGGGGATTTTAATATCATTCTTTCTTTGGAAGAAAATAAAATAGGATAAAAAAAAATAGACAGGGACTTTGAGATATTTGAGAATATGATTTATGGCATGAAGTTGGTGGACATAGAGACTACAAATGGTATGTATGCTTCAACAAACAAATGGGGGTTGAGGGGGGGGGAGAGACAAATGGTTTCTTCGAGACTAAACAGGGTTTTATTTTTATATGATTTGATCATGTAAGATATTTCCATGGTGACAAACATCCTTTATAGTAGTGTCTCATACAATTATCTAGCAAATTTAGTTTCCTAGATCACAGGCACTCTGAAGAACTAACCCTTCTAGTTTGAGTGATTTTTGCTGGACCATCATAATTTTTTAGAAAAAGTGAAGAAATGGTGGAAAGAAGGAGGAGTCGTGTGAGGCTTCAAGCTATTAAGGCTACAACATAAATTGAAAAAAATTAAACAAAAACTTAAAATTTTCAACAAGCATCAATTTGGTAATATTTTCCAAGAAAAAAATGATATAGAATTAAAAATAGAAGCACTTCAAATATCTATAGTGAAGGGAGGCTTCACAGAGGAAAATAAAAATAAAAATATCTCCCTTCAGTGGGAATGGGAAGAAATATGTATATAATAAAAGAAACTATGGAGACAAAAATAGAGTTTTTGGTGGACTTGGGATTTGATAATAAAACTAAATTCGTTCACCATACCATGATATCTGATAGAAATCACAACAAGATTTTGAAATTGAAAGAAAAGGAAGGGAACATGCTCCACTCCCATAAGGAAATAAGAAAAGCTTTTTTCTAACATATCCTAGATATCACAAGAGAATCTCTAGGAGACAGATGAAAGGCCATAAGGAAAACCCTGAAGAATATTCCAAAAATAATCATAGAGGAACAAAATGATAATCTCAATAGGAAATTTTCAATTGAGGAAGTGGAAAAAGCAATGCAAAACATGCCGAGTGGGAAAGTTCCTGGCCTCGAGGGATTTATAGTATATTTTCTCAGAGCATGTTTCAAAATTGTAGGATGAGATATAACTGAAGTAGTAGAAGATGCCAAACAATTAGCAACAGTTATAAAGGCCCCAAATGCTACTCTCATAAATTTGATCCCAAAATAAAAATAATCCAACAGTCTTGACAGGTTCCGACCTATTAATCTGTGGAACGTAATCTATAAAATTATCTTAAAAGTTATTTCCAATAGGTTAAAACCAATGATTCCAATTTTTGTCACGGAATAACATGCTAGTTTTGTGGAAGGGAGACAAATCCTTGACAATATAATCCAAGACCATGAAATCATTCATTCCCTCAAAGTTCATAAAAAGGCAGGAATGATAATGAAAATGGATATCACTAAAGCGTATGATAAATTAATTTGGGATTATTTGGGGAACCTATTGAAAAAATTAGGTTTATGATATAACTGGATTCCGTGCATAATATCTATAGCCACCTCTACTAACTTCTCAATCATGGTCAATGGGGCTCTATACAAACCCTTATCTCCCATAAGATACCTGAGGTAGGGAGATTCATTATCCGCCTTTCTCTTTTTCTTGGAAATGGAGGGTCTTAGCAGAGCTATCAAAGAAACAAATTCCATAGGGGATATTAAAGGATTACAATATTACTCTAAATGAAAATCAACCACCCACCAACAATTTGTGGATACCACAATGCTTCATGTATTTCCATCTATCAAAGAGGCAAGACCCTATAGTTATATTTTAGAGAATTTTGCGACATCCACATGTATGGAGGTCAACCAATACAAGTTAATGGTTTTCTTTTTCAATACTAAAATTGTTTTGTAGTGAAACCTCACCCTCGTTTTAGGTTTCCAAAGAAAAACCATGCCATTAAATTAATTGGGAGTTTCCTTAATAGATAAGGCAAGAAATAAGTCAACCTGGGAAGCCCTAATATCCAAATTACAACATAGAATTAATAGGTGGACTTACTGATCCCTATATCTAGTTGGCAAACTAGTGCTAACCAAAGCAGTCCTATAGGAAATCACTATGTTTTTGTTATCATTGCTACCAACCCCCAAATCAATTCAAAAAAATTTAAGATAAATACAATAGAATTCATTATAAAGGAGGGCAAAGGAAAACAAAAATGGGCTCTTCTGGCTTCGGAGAAAATTTGAAAACCGAAGACTAGGGGAGGGCTAGGCCTCCTAGACTTGGAGAAAAAAAATGTTCTCCATGGAGAAAAATTATGGTGGATATGGATTAAACATTTCAACCTTCCCTGGGAGGTTTTTTGGGAAGCAAAATACATAGCACAATGACACCCCCAAGCCTTGATCAAATTTAATGACATGACAACATGATTTGCCTCATGGAGCCTAGCTTGGAGAAACTAAGGAAAACTAAAGGATCATTATTTTTGGGTGATAAGGAATGAAAAAAAAAACATTGTTTTTAGAGGACACATGTTACATGAACCAAAAACGTTCAGACATACAAGAATATCCCTCTAGGAGGTGTTGAAAATAGAAGGCAAACAAGAGGTTCACCAGTACTGGGACCAATGAGACACCCACCAAAAAGGGAGATAGTTGACCATCCTAAATCATTACAATCAATATTCTTTGACACAAATATCCCATGCATAGGATGAGAAAATTAAAAAAATAATGATACTCCACTGAGAGGACAAGGACCAACTAAGATGGAGAAGGAAGGAAGGTAGATAATTCACCCTAAAGGAAGCCTGAAGACATCTAATAGAGGAGAAACATGATGTAGCAGTGCAAGAGTGGAAAAATATCTATTCACCCCGTCATACGCCAAAATCCTTTTATCTCATTATTTATGCACAATAATGTTTTCACGGGAAAACCTTTATCGCAGGGGATTTTCAAGTCCTTCACGCTACAACATTTTCCTAAAGTGGGAAGAAACAATCAACCACCTCCTTAATATATGTGTGTACATGAATATACTATGGATTTTGGTATCTTAGGTTTTTCAACAATAAAAATGACAAAGAGATAACATTCAAGACACATTAAACAAATTGTCCTATAAACTGAAAAAGGGAACTCTAGCCAAAAAAACACCAAAAAACATGAAAATAACCCAAAAGCCAAAAGTGTGTATTGCAGAATGAGGTTTTGTTTTTTTCAGGATTAATTTGCAACATTTTCTAAAAATGGCAGTAAAACCAATTTCATGTGCCAAATAAATGGAAAAAACACACTAATGTTGCTGCTAGAATACCATTTTTATTTTTGAGATACAATTTAAACATATTTTTGGTAATGGAATTAAATATAAAATAATGAGATTTTAAACACATTTAAATTCCAATAATTTTTACCCATGTCGTTTAACATATAATATCATGACACTAAAAATCGGTAAAATTCTAATTATTTTCAACCATAATGTTAAAGATAAAATATATTACACAATTTTTCATACATAGAATTAAAAAAACATTAAATTTTCAACATATTCCAACTATCATTTTATGAGAATTTTATATTACTAAAATAACCCAATGAAACATAAACTATTTCTCCAAGTTATTGTTGCATTATGAGTATTCCAGAAAAATAAATTCATCATAATTAAAACATATAATCCAACAAACATAAAAATGACTCATAACTTCATGTAAGATCATATGGAAGTTAAAACATCATTTTCATTTCTTAATGAAAACATCATTTATATAGATTTTATTACACAATTATTCAAAATCACTAATATTTTCTTGCAGACCATCAGAATTCACCTCTTCAGATGAATGATTGGATGCAGATGAAGATGTTCCATATTCTTCTATTTCATCAACTGGTGTGCCATATGATTCAACATGCATGCCCACCACTTGAGGTTTCAAAATTATTCTAGATCTATGACTCGGTTCAACAGACTCTCATCTCAACATTATTTCTTTTGGTAGCAACCTATTCAGAATATCTATCGTCCTATAGTGAATAGTTCCTCTCTTTGTGAAATTTACATCATAAAAATGTCAACTTCCTCCCATTTTAAAAGTTCTGTGTGGCGACGATTTATATTTGAACCATTTCTTTTTCTCTTTCCACCAATTTTTTTCATCAAATACCATCTCTCGCTTGTACACACCATTGAATGGGTGTGTGTTTGTGGCATACCAATTTACTTGAACACATGTAACATATTCATTTTATGTAATGAACTTTATAACCTTGGAAACTTAGAATGGATAGCCATGTGGATCTTCATGTGCTAAAACTGCGATCATGCAACCCTGGTTAATATTCCATGGCTTCACATTATGCCCGAGATCTTCTAGAACCATTATAAATTACTCTTTCCTCCACCTGTGTAGAATTAATAATACCTTGTGATTGTTGTTGTTCAAGAATGTTTGTTTCCTCCTGTTCATTTGACACATTTTCAGCCAAATAAATGATTTCCTCAAAAGAATATCTTCATTTTCTAGTCCTGAAAGGATATCACTCTGATCATTCAAAAAATACTCCCACAAAACTAAATCAACAACATCAAAGTACTCATATATATATTTATATATCTAATGGTTTTTTTAATTTCTTCCAAGCATTCGGAATTATATATATCTCCCTTTTTCCTTCGTGCATTACAAAATTCACCAACTTATTGTAATAAAAATATATTTGACGCAAATATTGGATGATCTAGCATGAAGTTAAAAAATTCGAAACCTCATGACAACGCACATTCTGCAGTAGTTGAATACTTCTTTCCCTATATAAGAGTTTTCCCATCATTTTTCTTTTATATGAAATTGATGTTGGAAGCTAATGTCATTAAATTTTTAAATTCATTTCTCCTCACCATGCGATCCCAGAATAAACCGTTGCATGTCAACATTTTCTTCCAACATGAAACATAGGCTCTGACATATATGGTTTGTTATTAAATTCAATTAATGATGACAAGCGCCTAACATAATTTCTCCTCAATGTTACTGAAAAAATGACTGAAAATCTTATCAATATGGTTGTGAGTGTGCCAAACAAGAAGGAAAACAACCTTCACCTTATGAAAAATTCTTAATTCAACGAGCATGTTTACATATCCAAAAACAATTTGATTTTTTTTCATGGCAAGTGTTGTCTTATTTTAGATACAAAATTTTAGGAATATAACCACACCAATAATAAAGTACCTCATGGATTATGGTTATTGTCATATTTCCATCATTCTTAATATTTGAAGCTGTGAAGTAAACTCTTGAAGACATTTTCCCATCGAATACCATCCAACTGCCCAAGTAAAACTGGATAAAAGTTTCCTCCTGCAAATTTTTGGGTGTATGAAAAAAATGTGGTAGAACTATTTTCTTTTGGTCCATACCATCACTTATCAAACAAAAATATTTATTTGGATTATCATAACACTTCTTTCGATGCTTGTACAACTTTTTAATTTCACTTGTTTTTTATTCGTGATGCTCTTGAAGTGGTTTGAGAATGGAACCTAAACATAACATGAAATAAAACTATTAGTAAATACATTTTAATAGTTGATCACTAAACAATTTAATAGAATAATTTTATGAATGCTTACCACTTTCTGCTCTTTGGCATTTATCCCTTTATGATTTTATAGAATCACATGTACTGCAAACCCCCATCCTCGTCTTCTTAGGAATATGAACATTGTTAAATTCTCTCCTGCATATCTACAATACATATTGATATGTAATAGAATGACCATTTCCTTAAACACCTTCTTCATATTCCTTGTATAAGTTTTGAATTTCTCATCTTGAGAAATTATCTAGAATATTTATTGTATCTTTATTTGGAAAACACTCTCTATGTTTTGAAAAGAAGTCTTGCAGCCATGACATTGCAGTGTTTTCTAGTGGCCCAAACTCTCATTTATGAAAAAAATTCTGAATAATATGTATGACCCTTTTCCAAATTATCTTGGATTCTTAATAGACAAAAATTATCAATTGAATGAAACATGAGAGCCTTTCTACAAAGAAATAAAGACCCAATATGATAATCATAACCTGCTAGTGTAGATTACATGCACCACACTAAATATGAATTATGCATGCTTTTATTCATTCACAAATAGTTCTTCCTTCTCTCCAAAGAAAAATTGAAATCCATATGTTTCAAGCAATTTGTTTTACAGAAGTCACCTGAAATGAGATCAATGATAGAACTTATTCTCATGAGATAGTCTACTCTAACCATTTTATAACTAGAACATTTGGATTCATAGAAAATGTATACTTCTACTCATAGATACAATATTTGATGGCAAAATCTCCATAATTTCATTATTATTTGAGTAAGTATTTTCATCATCATTAGGTGGAATACTATTCTTACTTTGATGATTTTCAATATATTTAGGAAACTTCCCTTCCATAATTTCTTCAAAAATATTGATTACCATCTTCGGTGGCATGACAATTTTCAATACCATCATCTGTGGTATTAAAATACTTACTTGGAGGATATTATTCACCATATTTATCTTTCCCTTCATCATTTTTGATCTCATAGTCCATAGCTACGACTATGTGGAGATATTGACTCTCAATTTATTGGAAATTATTCATCCTGACCTTTGTCACTATTTATCTCTCAGTCCATATGATTAAGAGTAAGTGGAAATTCAGAATCTTGATTTATTGGAAATTCTTCATCCCACCATTCATAACTATTACTCTCAAAGTCCATAGGGTTGTGGGCCTAAGTGGAAAATGCGACTCTTTATTCACTAAAATGTTTTCATTGTGCCATTCATTAGTATTGTAGGATTCAACGAAAAATTTAAAACCAGGCTACAGGGGCAAGTCGAGTTGTAGAGAAGAACTGTAGTGTACCTATGGGGGGATAATATATGGTACAAAGGGAGGTACCCAAGGGAATAATATGATATATTAATATAAGAATGATATTAGGGTTGCACAGGCGTAAATCCCTCCAGAGAATATGAATCGTTTCACACCATCCATGTGGAGGGCATTAGATTTAGGAAATTCAGGAAGCCATGTGAGCACATTAACATAAATGTACCAGAAAAGTGGTAAAATCCTGAGGTTGTGTATTTTAGGCACTAGTACAGATACAAAAATTAAATGTCAACCAAAATACCTATATACGACCCTTACATTATTAACATATGGAAGAGATATTATTTAATGGTGAATTGAGATGTGTTAAACCCTCAAATAAAAATGTAATACGTATATATAAATCGAGTTTAACCTAATTAATACAAGGTTAGTAGCATTAAGGTGTCCCGATGACATTCAAATTGGAATATTTAAACATTGCTAGAATATGTGTAACCAAAATGTTAACCTTCGAATTCATTTATGGGATACAAAGAATGCATTAATGGTTGAATACAATATATGGCTATATTGTAGTGTAGCTTTAATATTTAATGGTAATTTCAAACTATAGTGGTGGGAATTCGAATGAATTCCTATCAAACGGTTTAAAGTGTTACACTTCATAAAGTTATAAATGTCTAAGGGTGTATTCTGTTAACATAAGGAAATGAATTCCTTAGTATAGGTTAACCATAAATCTAGAATTTACGAATAAAAAATTATGTGTAATTAAATGCATGAGGTGAGATAAATAGAACAAGGGTAATAGGGAGAAAAGTATATTACAACAATTACACAACAATACGATTATAAAGAGGAAAAGTGAAACCTAAAGTATAGGAAGAGAGTTTATTGATGAAGAAATAAGAACAACATACCTCAACTAGGGATGAAGTTAGAAATTACTATGCCTAAAGTATGTGGTCATACTATAATTAGAAAAAAAATTATGGAAAGTGGAGTTGTTACATTAACGTATACTTCAACCACAAGTATATTTGAATGATGTGGGTTATTGATGAGTAATTAATTAGAAATAAGCATGCATTTGATAATACAGTAAAGGGCCAGACTCAATAGAATTGAAATGACTATGTATTGGATGATATTCTTATAGGTTGTTTAGATTTGTGGTTTGGCACATGTTTATTAAAGTAAACATAATGATTTGATTATGTCTGTTGTTTTGAAGTCTTGCATAGTCATGAATTAGTTGCATATCTATATGCGAGTTTGACACAAGTAAAGTGCATACACACACGGATTATATTTTGCATAGTAGCTTATGTTTTTTTAATTATGTTGATTTTTGTACGCGGGTTTGGTTCTAGATAAGAACATATACACGCGGAAATGTTTTATTGAAAGCGCGTATAAAAACTAGGGTTTCTACTCAAGAATATTTATGATCAATCTATACAATATTGTTATGGTTCTGATGTCTGTCAATGGAGTCTTCATATAGATAAGGGTTGTTTGATAATTTATGATGCTACTACTTATATGTAATTGATGGTCAGTATGTAATATTCCCAATTAGACATGAGCTAGTTGGAATATTCAATTTTTTTTTTGTTGCTTCATTTAATGAATAAGAGGATAATGGAGGTGCATAATTTTCATTAATAATGAATAAATCAATGCCAAATGTGAAAGAGATAAATCTTGGTAGCTTAATTAAGCACCCTTTGGTGTGAAAAGGGGCTAGATCACCTTTAATCACTCAACGTTGACCAAATCAACAATGCTATCATGGAGGAGTGGTCATCAATGAGGGACAACGCAGTTTTATATGGAGATGATTTGGGTGGAAGTAGTGCTATTATTGGATGAGGATTATGGTTTGCAAGCTCATACCTTATTTAAGGAATAGGATGGCAGCCATTATTCATTATGTTGATGCATATGATATTTTTGAATAAATGGTATGTTTAGACATATATCTTTCTGTTGTTGTTTAGCTGAGATTGAGTCCTGTTTAGCACTGGGTGTTCCTGATGGGGAATCCCACCTCTTCATTGAGAAGCTCTTGGACAATTCATGTACTACATTTTTCACTATCAGTTTTAAGGCCAAGCTTCATCTTTCATTTACAACGTTGATCCTATTGAGGGTTTGGTTGTTTTGTAGGTTGCAACTATGGAGATTAGATGTGGGTTATTTCATTGCTCATTTTCAATGGAGGAGGCTTCCTTTCCATTGGGAAGACAGTAAGGAAATCCCTTGAGAATATTTTCAGATCTTGGCATCAGGACAATAGGTTATTTATCCCTATAATGCAGTTTTCTTCCATATATGCATTATTTCTATAGGAGGAGTTGTAGGGTGGTTTGGTACACAATTTGGAGAGCTGATTTTCTAGTGACGAGAATCTGACTTTCACTTGGAGGATATATTGGAGGAGGCTATTTTATTGATCATATCAGATCAACCACACTTTTCAAATCTATATGTTGTAGGGGATATTCAGCCTTATGGCCTAGATCCCCATCTTGTATATGGTGTTTTGCTGAAAACCCTTAAGGGGTTCTTCAAAGGAAGTTGTATAGTTCTTAGATTTGTAGTAGATCTATCTTTTGAGGCACATATCAGCCCTATATCTGATGTATAATCATTTTTTGTAGCATATATTTTAAAACAATGTTGTAAGGTTCTTTCTACTTTTATATTTAGTTGCAACACCTCATTTTGAGGGATTTTATCCATTGGAGGCTTGTACTTTCTTGTTGTGTATCTTATGGCCCATTTCCTATGCATATTTTTCTATTCTTATAACATATGAAAGGTCTCCATATTGGCATCTTGATTTTAAATGATGTTTTACACTATTGTTCTAGCATTTTGCACTATATTCCTGCTTTTCCCATTTGGGAATATTACAGTGGTATCAGAGCATAATCTTGGCACAACATGTGCATCTTGAAAAGCCAATATGTCATCTGAAGAAGCGGAGCCTGTTGTTGATAGAGAGAATAGGTATGAAGGAAGAAGACACCAGAAGTTTGATTATACAAATGAAAAAGAAGACAAGGATAAACCCCCTTTATTTGGAGGAGAAGATGAAGAGAAGGAGTTCCCTAAGATCCTTCTTAGAGCCATGAAAAAAATCTCTAGAGAGATCAAGGAGATGATAATGGATAGATACAAGGAATCCCCTAAAGGATTTCATCCTACTGAAGGCTCTGGCATGTCTCATCACTGGAGTGATCAACCAGTGCATCAACCACAAGTTTCCCAATGCTCTACAATGCCTACATTCTTGGCTGTGGGAAATGAAGGGTTTGAAGAGCAAGAATCCCTTGAAGACTATTTTATGGAATATGAGCCAAAAACTTAGAGATTCAAGGAAAACTTGAGTTTTCAAGAATTTTTTCAAATCAAGGACAATAGAAGACCAAGGCATCCTAATAGAAGTGGTGGATTCATTCAGAGTCATGATCTACATTGCACTATGGGAAGATTTGTTTTACCCAACTTGATGGGTTATCCGAGTGAACTGCCAAATTGTGGGTAGAGAAGCTTGACATCTACTTCCAGTTGAACAAAGTTCCAAAAATGGAGGCCATTAAGATTGCAACGCTACACCTTAAGTGTGAAGCACATGACTGGTGGTTCCATATTTTGTCTATATTGGGTCATGCCAATGTAACTGCATATTTAGAGTTCACTTGGAGGATGGTGGAAAGGTTTGATAGAAGATATCCTGAAGCACCATTCATGGGGATTGCAAAGCTAAAACAATCAGGTAATCTAGAAACTTACATTTTTGAATTTTTAAGACTTTCTGTTATGGTTCCTAATTTATCTACAATAAGAAGGGTGTATATGTTCATTGATGGGTTAGATGAACCTCTTCATGGGTTGGTTAATTCTACCAAGGCCACTACCCTTCAAGATGCCATTGAAAGGTCTAGATATATTCAAGATACGTTGCCAAAAGAAAAGTAAACCTTTCAGCATAAGCCCTCTTTTCCATCAAAGGGAAAAGAAGAGAATGCTCCTCCTTCAAAGGAGAGCCAATATAAAAAAGCTCTTTATGATGATGTCTGAAAATATTTTAGGAGGAGGAAGATTTTCTTCACATGCCAAGAAGATTGGGCACCTGAACATAGATATGAAGCTGGAAAGGCACACTACATAGAGGTCTTCTCAGATGATGAGGAGGAAGAAGAAAATGAACCAAGAATAGGTCACAACGCTGAGACTGCAGGAGATGAACCAACACCATCAAGAGATGGGAATGGGGCATTTGATCCATTTTTAGGGGCTCTTGCATCATTAAGAGGAGTACCTAAGTAATTGACCTTAAGAGTTGAAGGTTCCATATCAAATCAGAGGGTTTCTATTTTGGTTGATAGTGGGGCTACCCACAATTTTATTGATGCCCAACTAGTGCAAAGGAGGGCAATACCTACTGATGCTTTTGAGGGATTTTTTTTTTTGGCCCTAGCATATAGAACTATGCAATACATGCATTATGTTCCATCCTTATCAGTCACCATGGGAACTTATACATTGACTGAGCACATCTTTTTGGTTGACATACCTAACACCAATGTGATATTGGGTGTGCAATGGTTGATTACTTTCGGGAAAGTCACCACTAATTGGGAGACTTTGCAGATGGAATGGGTGGATAGGAAGAGTGGAAAATCTCAAATGATTAAATTCATGCACACATATCCCTCACATACCACTTCCACATGCAAAAAAAATATGTATTTTCACAGTGGAAGCAAGGAACTAACAGTACCATCTATTATGCTTATGAGATTGTTGCATGGGACATTATTATTTAGTGGCAAACCACCTGGGAGGCCACCAGATTTAGATTTGGTGACATATATATCACAACATGATGCTCCAAGAATATATCGAGAAAGGATGGGAGCATTAGAAGACCATGATACAACTTTGAGAGTCTTGGTTAGAGTCAAGGAGGAGGGAGGCATTCTCCCAATATGATCATTACCCACTCTCATTTCAGATTATGTGTTGTGGGAGGAGAAACATTGAAGGAATGACCTTCAAACATATAAATTTGGCATGGGAGATGTTAGGGAGAAGAAAATCCATATGAAAAACATTATTTATGGAATATCATCAATGTTTTCACTCTGGAAGGTTGATCCATATTGGAAATCCCAACTATTGGTGGATTATTTCGAGGATGTTCTCACATGCATGATACTTGATGACCAACTACACGAAGAGGTATATTCAGTACAAGAAGGATTCAACTACTATCATGGTATAATCATCTTAACTAGAGCCTCCAAGCTCAAGGAGAAGTTGCTACAAAGGGCTCATGAAGAGTTCTTTTTCAGCCATACTTATTCCATGAAGGCCTACAACACTATCATGGAAATATACACTTGGGAAGGCTTTGAAGAAGAACTATATTAGAATTTTCAAGTATGCATGAACCATGTGGAGTTGGAAGAGAGACGTGACTCTACGAAGGCATTATTTCAGCCACCTCTTTCCTGTTTTGGAAGGAGAGGAGATATATCTATGCACCACTCCATTTGTATGAGGAGGATTTTTGGTGAAGAACATGCTTATGTACTTAATGTTTTATTTGATGATCATTTGAATTATTTTCCCATGTAATTGAAGGCCATAGATCCAAGAAGGAGCATTATTCCATATAAACTTCATGGCCAAATTTGGGCCATAAATTTTTCTGAACATGGCCACTCCCTTAGAGGACAAAGGGAGATTTTGTATCATCGTGGGTGCATTCGGAAAGCACCAAACATATCTCACACTTTCAGCCATTGTGAGAAGACATGGAAAGAAGGTAAGTGGTGGGGAAACCACTTACCATATCATTATATAATGCAGTTAGGACATTTACTATGCTGGTTCCACATGTGGGACTATGACCCACCTCCATTTGTACAAATTTATGTTTACATGTACTTAGTTTTGATCCCATACATTGATGATGTAATTATACTTTTTATGGGAATGTTTGGAGGGATGATGGGAGGAATATATGTGCCTTATGCAAGAGCCATTCTCTATGTTCAATATGCTACATGTTTCAGGGAGAACATTGGCCAAACCATGTTTGTTTCATTAAAACTATTGTCTCCTTATGGGAGGGATTATCTCATGAGAGCTTTGGAGGAGCAATTCATGGAGGATTGGATTGGTAGACACTTAGCTTATGAGGGAAGCTTATAACATGTTGGTGTCTACAATGATGGAGAGTTTCAACACTCACCTTGTTAGTTACTTTAGGACAAGAAAATTTTTGGAAGGGAGGATTGTAATATTCCCAATTAGCCATGAGCTAGTTGGAATATTCAATTTTGTTTTGCTGCTTTGTTTAACTAATAAGAGGAGAATGGAGATCCATAACTCTCCTTAATAATGAATAAATAAATGCCAAATGTGAAAGAGATAAATCTTGGCACCTTAATTAAGCACCCTTTGGTGTGAAAAGTGGTTGGATCACCTTGACTGGGTCAACCTTGACCAAATCAACAACGCTGTCATGGAGGAGTGGTCATCAACGAGGGACAACACAGTTTTAGATGGATATGATTTGTGTGGAAGTAGTGCTATTATTTTATGGGGCTTAGGGTTTGCAATATCATATCTTATTTAAGGAAGGGGATGGAAACCATTGTTCATTTTGTTGATGTATATGATATTTCTAAATATATGGGCTCTTTAGACAAATATATTTCTCTAGTTGTTTAGCTGAGATTGAGTGTTGTCTAGCACTGGGTGTTCCTAATCAGGAATCCCACCTCTACCATTGAGAAGCTCTTGGAGGATTCTCATACTACATTGTCCACTATTAAGCTTAAGGCCAAGCTTCATCTTTCATTTACAATGCAAATCCTGTTGAGGGTTTGGTTATCTTGCAGGTTGCAACAGTGGAGATTAGATCTGGGTTATTTCATTGCTCATTTTCAGTGGAGGAGGATTCCTTTCCATTGGGAGGATATTAAGGAAATACCTTGAGCATATTTTCATATCTTGGCGTCAGTCCAATTGGTTATTTATCCCTACAGTGCAATTTTCTTCCAGATCTTCATTATTTCTGTAGGAGGAGTTGCAGGGTGGTTTGGAAAGCCATTTGGAGAACTGATTTTCTAGTGAAGGGAATATGCCTTTCACTTAGTGGATCTATTGGAGGAGGCTATTTTATTTATCATATTAGATAAGCCACACTTTCTAGATTTGTATTTTGCAGTGGATATTCAGCCTTAGGGCCTAGATCCCCATCTTGTATATGGTGTTTTGCTGAAAACCCTTAAGGGGTTCTTCAAAGGAGGTTCTATAGTGCTCAGATGTGTAGTAGATCTATCTTTTGAGGCACATATTAGCCCTAGATTTGATGTATAATTATTTTCTATAGCAGAACTTTTAAAACAACACCGTAAGGGTCTTCCTGATTTTATATATAGTTGCAGAACCTCATTTGGAGGGATTTTGTCCATTGGAGGCTTGTATTTTCTTGTTGTGTATCTTATGGACCATTTATTATGCATATTTTGCTACAATTATAACATATGAAAGGTCTCCATATTGGCGTCTTGATTTTAAATGATGTTTTACACTATTTTTCTAGCATTTTTCACTATATTCTTGGTTTTCCCATTTGGGAATATTACATAGTGATTGGTTGGTTTATTGGTGATTCAGTCATTCGTTGAATGAAGTGGTACAATGATATGTTTTATTTTTGATGTATGGTATGGAGATTAAATGAGTGTAGTGGGTCTAGCGTGAAAATTTTGATGAAAAATGGTCTACAAGTTGTGATGTGTTGAAGTAGGTGGATCCAATGTGAAAATTTATGAAACGTGGTCCATGGGCGGTGCTGAGGGAGGAGCGTTGAGTGAGTAAGTCAAATATTTCTACCAGTGTTAGCTTGTTATTAGATCAGGGGGTCATAGCTCCCCTCCAATGGTTCATGGTAAATGAGATCATGGGGTTGAAGCTTCCTTCGAGTAGGAGCTGGAGAACAAGTGACGGTTGTAGCCTTTTGCAGGTGGGTGCTTCTGTGCTGGTATCAGTCTACACTAGTTGAAGATTGTAAGGATATATATATATATATATATATATATATATATATATATATATATATATATATATATATATATATATATATATATATATATATATATATATTAAAGACATAGATGAAAGCAGTGTGGTTTTCTCCCACTTTAGGTTTCTACCTTAAATCCTAGCGTTCATGTGTGTTTCTTATGTATGATGATTTATTTTGTTGCTACTGCACATGTTTACTTCTTATTAAATGTCTTATGAATCACTGATACATTGGTTTAATATGAAATATTGAAGGATTAATTTATATATAAGTATACTAAATATACGGTATTTTCATAAATAATAGTCACATACATATGCTAGTTTTATTCTGTCAAGTCGCGTATAAAAATTAGAATATAAGAAGTAAAATTTTAAGTGATTTTTTAAAATAATGATTCACACACCCCCCCCCCCCCCCTCCCCCCCTTTTTCTTTTTCCCAAAAATTGGAATCGGAGTAGGTCCTTCAGAAGAAGATTATTAGATTGAAAGAGATCCTTGAAGGAGATGGGAAGAAAGAAAAAGAATTTTACTCAAAGGAAGACAACTCAGAAAACTTGTGGAACAAGAGATGAGGAAGATAAAACATATTCTGATTTTTTGTTGTTACTTGTGATCCATATCTCTTCTCATGATGTATTGAATATAGTTAATATGACAGTGAATCAATTGAAGCTTATACTATGGATAAAAGTGAAAGTAATGTAATGGATGTGGGAAAATAATTTAAGTGGCTCAAAGAAAAAATTAGAGATCAAAAAAGTCTGTTTGATGAAAGAGACTATACCTACAAAGAAGAAATTAATAGATTGAATAATCAGTTGCAAGAAGGAAAAAAAAGTTGAGAATATGTACAAAGAAAAGAAGGACCAATGGAAAAGGTTGTAGGATGAAGTAACATCACTTAGAAATAAGGATCTTAAAGAAAGAGCGAGTGATTGTAAAGGACTTGAAGAAAAAATCATCTCTCTCAAATCAGATCTTGAAAAATTGGTTAAGGGGAATGAAGAACTACTTCAACCATTTGAAGAAAAAAATGGGCTGAGAGAAGAAATACTCAACCTAAATAAGCAAGTGGAAGAAGGAAGAAAGACTGAATATGAAAAGGAAAAGAAAGACCAAAGAATGAAGGTTGAGGTAAAAATTATAAAAGGCAAATTAGAAGGAAATTGTAAGCATTTGAGATTTCATGATATTACTAAGATTCTAGATGACATAATTAGTAGTGAGAGGTCTCCCATTATTGAACTTGGTCTTGTTTTTCATAAATTTGTTAAAGGAGAATCTAGTTTGCAAGCTAGTCAAAGGAATCAAAAGAATAACAATGCATAACATGAAGTAGTCAATAAGGAGAAAATACAACAACAAAATATTATGAATCCTAATAGGAGATCATTTTATCGTAACTATAGAAGTGCCAATCGATTCTCTCATCTGATAAATAATATTGAATGATTTATATGTCATAATTATTGACATGTTGCAGCCAACTGCAGAATCATATTGTTTCAACCTCAAGTAAATAGCCACTTCACAACGAGGTCATCTCCTATGAATAAAAAATGGTTTCATGGATATTGTTTCTCATGTAACTTATTTTGGAATAAGGCCATAGATTGCAGGTCAAGTATGTTGAAAAAAACCAGGAGATGGGATAATTTTAAGCACATAACTAGAAATTGCAAGAAAATCTGGAGAAAGGAGGAACACTAGTCAAAAACATAGGGAATGTTGACCCTATTATAGTCAATTGTTTATAAATATTACTTCTCTTAGTGACTCACAGGAGGAGAAATATATGGTGATTCCCATGGCTGGTTTTTTAATTCGGGTTGTTCATATTTCTAACAATGCATCTGATGTGATAACAAAAGACAAGTATAGACTGCACAAGCTTAGGGGGAGATGAAGCTGTGAAATTTTTGAATTTCACTTTTTGTATGTGGATTTTATGAAAGAATTTCATGTATGTGCTTGATTTCCTACACAAAT
This sequence comes from Pinus albicaulis, assembly GCA_034641835.2. Classification (NCBI taxonomy): domain Eukaryota; kingdom Viridiplantae; phylum Streptophyta; class Pinopsida; order Pinales; family Pinaceae; genus Pinus; species Pinus albicaulis. Next base: position 996,159,609 of record CM076584.1, read on the forward strand.
AGACCTACATATTTTTCTCTGACATAGAAACAATGGGACAAACTCAAGAAAGACTTTGAGATGCTTTAGGAATTTATTATTTTAATTTCTTGTTATGATGGTGATGGTTACAGTCTGCTGATGTGGTATTGAGTTATGATTATCTATGATTTTCAAATTGATGATTATCTGATTTTTGAATATGCTTGGATTTGAGTTTATATAATCAGTGAACAGGTAACACAGGTTAAGGGGGAGCATTAGCCTTGCTGGTGAGAATGGATTGTTGGCGTTATGTTTTCTTTAAGATGCTACTAAAGATGCTGACGTGTTTCATTGATGATGCATATATGAATAATTTTGCTATGGTTACTTGATAATGATGTTGTTTTTATAAATGATACTCCATTGCCTTATCTTATGTCATGATGTTATGCTATTATCAAATACTCATTTGATGATATCTTATTATTGAGGCCTTTTGGTATTGATTACAAATTTCATATTAGTGTCTTGATGTAAAGGTCATGAAGAGACATATTATGTAATCATTATAATATTTAGTCATATTTTGTCTATTGAAGGTCAAGTCATTTGTGTATATAATCCCATGATGGAAAGATGATGATATGAAACCCCACTTGGTTGGGTGATTTAGTAAAATATGTGATCCAATTTGGTTGGGTGATTGATGTAAGTATGGGTCCTTTGTAATAGGAAAGGTCATACTCAGTTGAGTCATAGAGTCTTCTACTTCATTGAAAATATTTTAGAAGATTCAGCATGTGCTAAGGGGGAACATGGTTAGTATATAGTGCAGATCAGATCTATAGTCCTGATGTATATACAAGGGAAGAGAATCCTTGTTTCAACATGGCTCCTCCGTTTTCCCTTGATGTCATAGGAGGAGAGTAAATTGGTGTTTTATGTGCTCTACAAGTATCTATAGGTTGTGGTGATCAAGCACCAACCTCGTTGCCATCAAGTCCAAAGGGGTAGATTGTTGGAATTATGATGCAATGTGTTGTCCTTAATGGAAACCTACTTGATGAATTGTCTTTTAGTAGAAACTTACTTGATGAAGATGTCAATAGGATATGTCTATAGGCCAGATCGGATTGATTGAGAAAGAAATACAAGTCAGTGACATAGGAATTATGAAGGTAAATTTTGATGAAATATATGGAGGTTCTGTGAAGAAAAGGCATGTACATACATTGGTGTGATGAACATAATTTGTGTATATGTAGGTTGTCTGAATAAAATCCATGTACGTATCCAATTTTTACCAAACAAGTTGTGTATACATAGGTTTGGTGAATAAAATTCGTGTACACATGCATTTATGAAGAAAGTCGTGTACATTTGGCACACTATGATTCACTACTACCAAGGGTCAGTACCATGGTATTAGTCCACAATATTGAACATAGTAACAAATATTTGATCCCATTAATGATTACCACCGACACTAGTGTGGTTTTAGCTCATGGTATTTGCTAAGGCTCAAGCTATATAAGGAGGAGAATATCAAAGTGTTAAAGTGTCCATGATTGAGGGTGATTAATGTATACTTCAATCTGAAGTATATTTGCATGGCATTGACTATTTATGAGTAATTAATAAGAAATAAGTATGCACCTGGTAATACAATGATGGATCACGCTCAATAGACCTGAAATTACTATGTATCACATGATCTGTTTATGGGTTGTTTAGATATGTGGTTTGGCGAGTATTTATTACAATGAACATAATGATATGATTATGTCTTAAGTGTTGAAGTGTTCCATAGTCATGAATTATTTGCAGATATCTATGCCAGTTTGAAACAAGTAAAGTGTGTACGGATGTGTGTTAGGTCCCTATATTACTAGTATAGCCCCCTATTATTGTTGGTGTAACCCGCTTATTGTTATTATTGTACCCTTGTAACCCCTATATTGTTATTATTGTGCCCTTAAATTATTATTTTTTGGTCAGCTAGGATTACATTGTGGCCCCAATAGGATTACATTGTGGCCCCATAGACTCCTATATATAGAAAAGAGGTTTTGTAATTTGAATCATCCAAGAATTGTTCATTCATGTAATATATTGGAGGCTTCCCCCTCAAAGTGGCTTATTTATAAGGCATTGATATCTCTTTTCTTCTCTTTTTGGAGCTGGTTTCACAACATTTGGTATCAAAGGTTTGAGATTCTAGGGTTTTGCTGCTCCAAACAGGTCATCGTGGCATTTTCGTACTAAATTTGTTTCTACGAAGGTTCAGAATCTTAAATTTTTAGAGTACGAAGCCAAAATCCTAAGGAACATAGTCGCAATATTTCAAAGCTTGGTTCGCAATATTTTCAGATATGTGATCTATGCAAGTTAGGTCATTTTGCAGGCTCTTGAATTCAACCTAAACAGGCCATTGTGGTATTTTCATAATGATCTTTTTTCTACGAAGGTTCAGAAGCTAAAATTTTTAGAGTGCAAAGCCACAATCCTGAGGAATGTCGTTGCAAAATTTTAGATATTGTTTCACAATATTTTCGGAGATATGATCTGTGGAAGTTAGGGTTGTTTGAGGCTTCTGAATTTCAACTCAAAGAGGTGATCATGGGAAACTATTCATAGCTCTCTCTCTTAGCATCGCTGTAAAATGTGGCCTCAAGGACATATATTTTAGTTTTTGGTCTATCAATTTCAGAGCCAAAGGAGGAAACAATGACACGTGGAAGTCGTACAAGTTCACTCTACTGAACTAGTCCAAAATTGGGTCATTGTGGGATATTGGACATAACTTTGCCTTGAAGAATCCAAATCAGATCAGACCTATGGAATTTGAAAGAAGCTTCAGAGGGCTAGTATAGGGATTAATTTTAGATATTGAGGATGCGCAATTATAGGGATAATTCAATTTCAATTTCGAGCTCCTCGAAAGCAAGTAAAAGGTGTGTATTTTTTTTCCAAACTTCATAAGTCTTGTTTGAAGAATCAAGTTGAATTGATTCCAAGGGCATATTGTAGAATAGATATCGGTATTGGATTATAAAACAACCCCTAAAAATTATTCACCACCCATTAAGCATTTAGAAATATCTACTATGAGTCATGAAGACGAAGAATGGCAACATGACATATCAAAATTACAAGAGCAAGTGCAACAAATTTTTCTCTCGAAAAGAGCAACAAAAAATGACATGGAAGTTTTGAAGAGAGGCATGGAAACTAAGATGGATGGTTTGAATAAAGGCGTGGAATCTAAGATGGATGGTTTGAATAATGACATGGAATCTAAGATAGATGGCATGGAAGCTGGCATGGAATCTAAGATGGATGGCATGGAATCTAAGATAGATGGAATGGAAGCTAAGATTGATGAGAAAATGGAAAAAATGAAGAATGATCTAAAATTAGACATAGAAGGTTTGACAAAGTTGATACAAGAAATGTTTCCTAATGGTGAAAATATAGTAGAGGAAACTCATGATGAGAAAAAAATAAATGTTAATCATGATCTCATAAAATATAATGTTGGCGAGAAGAACCACCATATTCTAGAAATAGATATGAGGAAGTTTGATGGAAAGGATGTTGTAACATGGATACTACATATGGAGCAATATTTTGATCTCCATAATGTGCAAAACACACAAAAGGTACGCATTTCAAATTTACATTTAGAACAAAATACATTTGTATGGTATCGATGGCTTTGCTCCCATAAAACAACTATCACTTGGTCAAATTTTACACAGGAAATTATAGCACATTATGAGGATACAGAGAGCAACACCTTCTTTATCCAATTGATAAATCTCAAACAAAAGGGTTTAATGGGGGAGCACATTGAGGACTTCCAAAAAATGAATATAAGGGTAACTGATATTCCATAGGAACACAGGATTGATCTCTTCATAGGTACTTTAAAGGATAGCATCCAAAATGAAATTCATGTTTTGGAACCTGATTCATTGGAGAAGGCATTCACGTTGGCAAGAAAAATTGAATGTAAAATTATGTGACAAGGAAGCCTACCACTTACTTCTATAAAGAGGGAACTTTTGCTACTCCTAGATTTCCACAACCTACAAGGTTGACACCACAAAAATTGGAAGAAAAAAGAGAAAAAGGGATTTGCTACAGTTGTGATAGAAAATACACTAAAGGTCATAAGTGTGCTGAGAAGAAATTGTTTTACATAGATTGTGAAGAAGAAGAAGAAAATAAACAAGAAGAGGATATACAACAGGAAAAAACCCAAGAAGAGGAAGAAATGAGTCTGACCATATCGTGTAATGCATTGGCAGGAATTACCACTCCTAAAAATCTCAAGATAGATGTACATATCGAGAAGAAAAAGGTAATAGTGTTTATTGATTCAGGTAGCACCCATAATTTAATTCATTGTAAGGTAGCCAAGGAATTGAATTGTTTCCTATACCCAACACTAGAATGTCAAGTGATGGTTGCAAATGGAGGAACTATAGATTTCTCTGGAAAATTCCATAATATCAAGCTAACCATGGGGGAATATGTATTGAATATTCCAATGCTTTCCATTCCTATGGGAGGTATTGATGTTGTACTAGGAATACAATAGTTACAATCTTTGGGGATGGTAGCTTTTAAGTTTCAAGATTTTTTCTTGAATTTTTTTTCAGAAGGAAAGGAATTCAAATTATGGGGTATTGCAGGGAATTAGGGAAAGATAATAAGCTCTAATGTCATGAAAAAGATTCTAAAGAATGAACAATGAGGCATAATTGCACAATTATGCTAACTAGAAGTTCCAACATCAAAATCATCTATTTCTACAGATCTCCAAAATGTCTTGGAGAATCATTCCAAGGTTTTTGAAACTCAAAAAGGACTCCCACCTATTCGTGATCATGATCATGCTATTCATTTGATTCCAGGAAGTGTTCCTCCAAACTTCAGGCCTTATAGATATCCTTATGTCCAAAAGAGAGAAATTGAACATATAATTGCAGAAATGTTAGAGGCGGGTATAATTCAACGTATTCAACTTTCTTTCTCTGCTCCCATAGTATTGGTACACAAGAAGGATGGATCATCATGCATGTGTCTAGATTATAGGGAGCTAAATAAGCTCACCATTAAAGATAAATTTCCCATTCCTGTGATTGATGAATTATTGGATGAATTACATGGAGCAATTTATTTTACCAAATTGGATCTTCGTTTAGGGTATCATCAAATTAGAATGAAGACTAAAGATATTTGGAAAACAACATTTCGAACTCATGAAGGTCATTATGAATTTTTGGTCATGCCTTTTGGCCTTACCAATGCACCTTCTACATTTCAAGCGTTGATGAATTCCATTTTCAAACCCTTCCTTAGAAAATTTGTGCTACTATTTTTTGATGATATACTAATCTAAAACAAGTCTTGGAAGGATGATGTTCAACATGTTGACAAGGTGCTCAAACTATTTCAGGAGAAACAATTATATGCAAAAACATCCAAATGTTTCTTTGGAGTACAAGAGGTGGAATATCTGGGTCATATTGCATCTCACGAGGGTGTTAAGGTAGACCCTAACAAAATTAAAGCCATTAAGGAATGGAAATTCCCCACAACCATAAAGCAGTTGCGAGAATTTATTGGGTTAACAGGGTATTATCGAAAGTTTGTTAAGAATTATAGGAGAATAGTAGCACCTCTAACAACATTATTGAAGAAAGATGCATTTTCATGGACTCCTGTAGTGACTAAGGCCTTTTAACATCTTAAAGAGGCAATGTGCCTAGCACCAGTCTTATCTATGCCAGACTTCACAAAAAAAATTATTGTGGAATGTGATGCCTTAGGAAATGAAATTGGTGCCATTTTAATGCAAGAAGGAAGACCCATTGCTTTTGAAAGTTATCCAATCAAAGGAAATTATTTACAGAAACCTACTTATGAGAAAGAAATGTTAGCAATACTGCATGCACTAAAGAAATGGAGAACTTACCTAATGGGAGGACACTTCAAGGTAAAAACTGACTATGATAGTCTTAAACACTTTTGGCACAGAGACTATCTTCAGAAGAGCAGCAAAAATGGGTCACAAAGATGTTGGGTTATTACTTTGAAATAATATACATAAAAGGGAATCTAAATGTTGTTGCAGATTCACTCTCAAGAAAGAATGAAGAGGTGGAAGCATTTCTTTGCACCATTTCTATTATCCAACCATATTGGATAACCGAAGAAAGAGATGAATTGAAGAAGGACGAAGAAGTGTGGACACTCATTCAAAAGTTGCAGCAATATCCTAGTACATATAATACATTTACTTGGAAAAATGATTCCTTATGGTACAAATATCGCTTATATATTTGTAAGAATTCCCAACTAAAACAAAAGATTCTTTTGGAATTGCACACTTCTACTTTAGGAGGACACTCGGGATTTTTAAAAACATACCAGAAGGTGAAGAAATAATTTTTTTTCAATGGCCTTAAATCTAATATTCAAAAGTTTGTGGAAGAATGCTTGGTTTTCCAGTAGAATAAAGTTGAGACAATTAAGACCCCGAGTCTTCTACAACCTTTATCCATTCCAATTCAATTTTGGGAGGAGATTTCAATGGATTTTATGACAGGTTTACCTAAGTCCGAAGGAAAGAGTGTCATCATGGTGGTAGTTAATAGAGTTACCAAGTATGCACACATTTTTTGCATTATCTCATCCATTTAAAGCAAATGTAGTTGCTACTACATCTATGGACACAATTCAAAAGATACATGGAAACCCAAGGGTTATTTTGAGTGACAAAGATCCCATTTTTACTGGAAATTTTTGGATGGAGTTATTTTCTTGTTTGGGTACTCAATTAGCTCATATCTCATCTTATCATCCTTAATCCAATGGTCAAACTAAGATAGTAAATAAATTTTTGGAAGGATATCTTCGTTGTTTTGTACCTGATAAATAAACACAATGGGTCAAGTGGTTACCTGTAGCTGAATGGTGGTATAACACTTCCTTCCATACTGCAGCAAAAATTGACCCCATTTATGGCACTTTATGGATATCATCCACCATCCATCACATCATCTTTAAGAGAAAATTTGAAGGTTCAAGTAGTGGAAGATCACATTGAGCATCAACAAGAAGTTCTCCAACTCTTAAAGGAAAACCTGAATTTGGCACAAAATTGAATGAAACAACAGGCAGATCAACATCGCAACGAGATAAGTTTTGATGTAGGAGACATGGTATTTTTACGGCTACAACCATACAAACAAATTTCCCTCAAGCAAGCTAAGAAGGATAATAAATTATCGCCAAATTACTATGGTCCTTACAAGGTGTTGCAAAAGATTGGTACTATGGCATACAAATTGGAGCTCCCTGCTTCTTCAAAAGTGCATCCAATTTTCCATGTTTCATGCTTAAAGAAGGTTATAGGTGAAAATATTCCAGTTCAAACAATATTTCCAGAACTTGATGAGGAAGGAAAAATCATATTGGAACCTGAAGCGGTCACAGAAAAAAGAACTCGACAGCTACATAATCGATCAATTTGAGAGTATCTCATCAAGTGGAAAAACTTACCCATTGAAGATTCTACATGGGAGGATGAGAGTTTTATACAGAAGCACCCAGAGCTACTCAAGCATTGAGGACAACACTTTTTTGAAGGAGAGGGGCATGTTAGGTCCCTATATTATTAGTATAGTCCCTTATTGTTGTTAGTGTAATCCCCTTATTATTATTATTATTGTACCCTTATAACCCTTGTATTGTTATTATTGTGCCCTTAAATTATTATTGTTAGGTCGGCTACAATTACAGTGTGGCCCCACTAGGATTACATTGTGGCTCCATGGACTCATATATATAAAAATGAGGTTTTGTAATTTGAATAATCCAAGAATTGTTCATTCATGTAATGTATTGGAGGTTTCCCCCTCGAAGTGTCTTATTTCTAAGGCGTTGATATCTCTTTTCTTCTATTTTTGGAGCTGGTTTCACAATAATGTGGGTTTTGTTCTACATAGTAGCATATTTTTTCTAAAGTGTGTTGAGATCTGTAGGTGGGTTTGGTTATGGATAAGCACGTATACAAGAGGAAATTTTTTATGGAAATCACATATGAAAACTATGGTTTATGGTGAATAATATGTTTGATAAGTTTATACAATATTGTTGTGGTTATGTTATCTGTCAATGAAGTCTTCACATATATCTGGGTAGTTTGAGTATTGATGATGCTGCTAGTTATATGTAATTGAAGATCAATGATTGGTTTGTTTTTCAGTGATTCATGGATTGGCTAAATGAAGTGGTACAATGATATGTTTTAGTTTTGATATATGGTATTGGGCTTAAATTAGTGTAGTTGGTCCATTCTAAAATTTTGATGAAATGTAGCCTACAAGTTTCGATCTATTGAAGCAGGTGGATCCAATGTGAAAATTATGAAATGTGGTCCACACGTGGTGATGAGGGTTGGGGCCTTCAGTGAGGAAGTTGAATTTTCCTACCAGTGGTAGCTAGAGATCAGATCTGGGGGTCATAACTCTCTTCCAGAGGGTGCTGGTAAACAACATCAAAGGGTTGGAACTCCATTCCAATAGGGGTTGGAGGACATGTGAAGGTTGTAGCCTTTTGTAAGTGTGTGCCTGCATGCTGGTATGAGTCTATGGCAATAAAAGATTGTAAGTAGTTTTCTATATAATAAATATTGAAGATAGGGATGACAATAGTGGTGGTTTTCTCCACATTAGGTTTTCACCCTAAATCATGGTGTTCATGTATGTTGTTGATGTGTGTTTATTTTTTTTGTTCCCACTACACATGTTTACTTCTTATTAAATTTCTGATGAATCACAGATACACTAGTTTAAGATAAATTGATAAAGAATTAGATGATAGATAAGTATACTGGATATACACTAGTTTCTTGAATAATTGTCGCGTACATATACTAGTTTCATTCAATCAAGTCACGCATAGAAATGAGAATATGAAAAATAAAAGTTTAAGTGACTTTATAAAATACTGATTCACCCCCCAACCTCCCCCCCCCCCTCCCCGCCCCTCACTATTTTTCCTAACATTTTTTAAATGGATTAGTTTATATATATTATATATATTAGATGTGATATGTTGATGAATTCCTTATACACACCCCAACTACAAGACACCATAGTGTGAGAGGGTCTATTATACGTTCTCGGGCACATGATAGATCATATAGCCCACTAGTAGTTCGTGTTCCCCTAGTATATATTTCCTTTGAAGCCGGTCAAAGTGTGAGATGCAATGTTTCTGTCTATATTGATTACCATGCTTTTAATTTATATTATTACCATGTTTGTATATAGTCTTCACCCAATTTAGCTACACATCCTGCATTTTTACATACTCCCTAAACTTTATATGTTCATGGCTCGAAATTACTCAAACTTTATATGTTTATGTCTTGAAATTTTGTTTGATTTCTAAATTTTCTTCATGTCATGTGTTTCAATTTAACGTATATTTTATTATGCTTCTAGTTTTTTAATTACATATATGTTAAATTATGTTTATGATATACAAGTCCTCAGGAGGGCGAAGCTGACGATCAGAGTGCAACATCGATCCATTTGAGGGATGATGCTACAAATTAGATCACATTAGATGATTTTACAACCCATCATACATGGATAACAACAGAGATAAAGAATATATCTTCCAATTCACCGACTTTCCTTGCATTGTCTTCAATGTAGGATATCATGACTAGGTTGATCAAGACATACCTGAGGTTGGGCCCACATAGCCACATATTAGAGTTCATACATTGGGTCAGGAGGCATGAGGTTAGAGGCCTAGATTCTTGGGAGGTTTTGAAAGAGACCACCTAGGACATTGATGTTTGGGGGGAGTTTTCTGACATCCCTCTAGTTCACCCTACTAGACATAAAGGTCCAATAAAATTATAATATTTTAGTAATGTTCGTTTAACCCCCTTTCATGTATGACAGATTCATTAGATCTTGGGGCAAGTTCCCCAACCATGACCAGGTCACAATTTATTTTTCCAAGAATTCATATGCTGAATTTATGTTGGATATGAGGTTAGATTACACTAATACCGGATCTCATTTTTATTTTACCGACATGGGACTTACCTATGAGTCCGAGGAGGCTCGTAGGGACCCTGGGCATGTACCACCACATATTACATTTTTTTTCCACCAATGTTTCATAGCATGGTATTCCCTAGAGTGCTATAAGAGTTATTGCAACTCGACGACGAGACGTGGGTGACTATTGCAGACAACACGCTGCCATCATTGGTTAGTGTGCATGTTGCATTGGATGGAGAGATACAGATACCGCCACCACTACCTCATGACCCACCAGTTCTCTTATATGATGATGCATTTTTCAAGATTTTACCCTTTGGTTAGATTTTGACACACATGTATATATCGTGATGCCATTTGTGAGACTTTGAGGGTGTATAACCCATGTGACACAAACTAGGTACATATTTCTACGAAAATTTTGAATCTCTTTGGAAAATTATGCATAATCACTTATATTAAATTTTCTGGTTCATATTAGATTTCATAATTTATATTATTAAGTTCATGATAAGATGTATAAATATCCCAACTACATCGATGAGCTTACGAGGTCATCCAAGGGGGTATTTTATCAACCAGGGTATCCTTGATCAGAGCACATTTCCATGGGTTCTCCACCTCCACGTTAAATGTACACCAATGTGGAGGATAGTCAGTATGTACAACCACATGGACAAACAATTGAGTTAAACTTATTTATTCCTAATATTTCAATATTTTATTTTTTAAGTTACATGATTATGCTAATTAATTTGTAAACTAATTATAATTTTTCCGTTCCATTGTACAAAGAGGCCCATATGAAGAGTGATGATAATGCCACTTTTATATGGAGATATGGGTGGGATGTTTTTTTTAGAGGAAGTGATGATGTAGTTCCATCGATGTAGGCCCCAATCATCGAGCCATAGGAAATAGAGCACCAAAGCACCAAACCCATATTCATGATCAAAATTTCATCCTATTAGACTTCCATCTAGACTCAACTGAGGTTGGTAAGTTCATGTATATATGTTTACATTTAAAAACGTGGTTCAATATAATTTATTTCTATAATGGTTTAAAAAAAATTAATGATCTAATTACTTTGAATTTGAATGTGTTATATTGTAATACCATCTTATGGACACTTACCTTGTGTAGATGACGTCACATAAGAGTTATGGTGGTACTTAGAGTCTCATATTTTGTATATTTTTAGGTTCATTTCATAGGGAATATTCACATGTGTGATACATAGTTTGTATTTTTTCATACATGCACACTTTATGGATATACATCATGGACATTATTTTAGTTTATGGATCCTTATTATTTTAGTTTATGGATGTTCATTTGATATTTGTAATTTGTATATATTCTCATATGCATAGTTTATTGATACATTTATTCATTATTTAAATTTATGGATTTGTATTAATATTCTTTATGGATGCTCATTAGTTTTTAAATTTGAAATGTATCATTTAAAATTATTTTTCTAATTAAACAAATTTTCTATATTCTATAACTTTTATTTGTTGGACATTGAATAAACCAATGTTCCCTATGTGTTTTGTGACATGGACTAACCGGCTCTTCTAGATCCTTATCTCTGCCGATGTGATTGTTGACTAACACATGTGGGTTTGGTCCAAACGACAATCCTGGTTCCCAAAAATTGGTGCAAAGTGTAGGTCATGAGTTCGATAGACACCTGACTCATGTTGGGGGGGATATTGTTTTAAATTGGATAGACCAATGCTCCCCATGTGCTTTGTGGTGTGGAATAATTGCCTCTCGTACATCCTTATCTCTGTATATGTTATCCTTGACTGAAAAACATGGGTTTTGGTCCAATGATAATTTTGATTCCCAAAATTATTAGTAAAATCTATGTTCAATTTTGATTTCCAGTTTCATAGACTAAGAAATTACCTATAATATTTAAACTTATAATGCAAGTCACTTTAATACTTAAAATGAGCTAAAATATATCATGTATAAATTTAATATTGAGCATGGAAATAGTTCCAATCATGCTTCATATTAGCTTATAGAAATTTTCTTTTAGTTCAATAAACAAGTATTTTATTATGATTCAATTTTAAACATAAATTATTTGAATTATAAAGTCATATATATATATATATATATATATATATATATATATATATATATATATATATATATATATATATCTGTGTGTGTGTGTATTTTTGAAATATTTTTTGACCCACTGATATACCAGAATTGGCATGGACATATTTTTTAAGTATTTCAATCAATTCCTTTTGATTGAAATTTAAGTTTATTCAATTTTTAAAAAATCAAATGTGATTGAAATAAGTTATATATTCAATTTTAAAAGATAAGGAGATGTAAAAGCTACAAATAATTTTTTTATTGATTTTATTTTGTTCAACGTTATAAATAAAATATCAAGAATAATCCACGTCGTCAATCATTTTTTTATGCTTACATTGAAATCGATGCACAATGTTAAATTAATTACCTTGAAATTAATTTACACAATATATCTAGTTACATTATTTATAAAAAATCAACATCTTCGCTAAAATAAATGCACGTCTAATGAAATCAACATCTACCCTAAAATTAATGTATCTACTGGAAACAACAAAAAAGTATTAGAAATCAACATCTACACTGAAATCAATGCATAAAATGTTGAAAACAATCAAATAGGATTAGAAATAAACATCTACACTGAAATTAATGCATCTAGTGCTAGAAATCAAATAGGATTAGGAATCAACATCTACACTGAAATCACCACATATAATGCAAAATCAATAAAATAAAATTATACAAATTAAAATATTTAATGAAACAAATAAATCTAATGCAAGAAATGAAATAGAATTAGAAATCAACATCTACACATAATTTAATGCATCTAATTTGAATGAAATCAACTAGGATTAGAAAACAATATTTATACAATGAAATCAATGGATATAGTGAAATAAATTTTGTTCTCTTTGTCTCCCCTCTCCATCTATATTGATCTCTTCCTCCATCTCTCCTTTTCCTCTCTTTCTCACCCCCCAGAAACACTCACACTCTCTCTTTATTTCTATCTATCTCTCCCTCTTCCCCTCTATCTCTCTATTCTTCTCTCTCTCCCCCTTGCATCTATATTTTTATCTCCATTTATCTCTTCGTATTCATCTCTATATAACACCGTGAAAATGTACACATTATTTCTCCATATCTATCTATATATCCCTCCCTCTCCGTCCCCACTCCCACCCTCTCTCTCTCTCTCTCTCTCTCTCTCTACCTTTCTCTCCCCTTCTATCTATATTCCCTCCTACTATCCTCTCTCCCTCTCACCTCCATCTCCCTTGTCACTCCCTCCCTCTTTCTTTCTCCATATGCCTTTCCACTCAATCTCTCTCTCTCTCCCCCTCCCTCTCAAGTAATATCTCTCTTCCTTTCTCTCCAACCTCCCTCTGTCTCTCCCCCTTGACACTGAGTCTCTCTCTCTCTCTCTCTCTCTCTCTCTCTCTTCATCCTACAAATCCATTGACTATCTCGCTCCCTCTCTCATTCTCTCTCCCCCTTCTCTCCATATCTACTTCTCTTTCATTCTATCTCCCTCCCAAATATACACACTTTTTGTCCATCTTTCTCTTTCTCTCTCTCTCTCTCTCTCTCTCTCTCTCTCTCTCTCTATGTATTTAAATTCTTCCTTCCATATCTTTTCATCCAAATCCATCTCTCGATCTCCCTCTCTTTCTCAAAGACTCTCTCCTCCTCTCCCTCTCATTATTTGAGTCCCCATCTCTCTCTTACCTGTCTCTCCCACTCTCTCGCTCTATATTTCATAAAAAATAAAATACTTTGACAAGAAAAATATTATGTTTAAATAAATTTATTTATCTATTTTTCTTTTGATGTAGTACAACAATTTAATTTTTTAACGTGATACATATTTAAAATGAAATATTTCAAATGTGTTGTACATTCACTTGCAGGGAAAATGATATTTTTCCATCGAAATATTATCCTATTTTTTTCAAAATATTAATGTTCTATATACCTCCATAAAATTTACATAGAGTGATTCATGTCTTCTAATTGACATTGTTTAGGTTTTATTTCTTTAAAGGTATATTTAGGCTTTTTTTACTTCGGGATTTTAATAATATTATATATTTTACTATGTGAGATTTATTAAAAATGTAAGTTAAATAAAATTAACATATATTGGGTCAGCTTCTATTCTTCTTTTTGTGTTAATGATAAACTCTTTTGTTAATTCCTATGGCATATATCAACTATTGGGTCCTTGATTTGTCATCATTTTCACTTGTATTTGTCATTCATTAAGCCATTACTTCCAACCATCCATCGCACCATTTCACTCATGTGTCACCATTTTTAACATAATTCTTCATGAAATCTATCTATATACATATATAAGTGGTTAATTAACATAATTTTCATTTATTTTTAGTATAATAAGAATAATTTTGCATGGTTTTAACTAATGATAATTTAGCAAGTTGAAGTTTATGAAAATGTGTCAAGTTTTTGTAGCTACCTCCATGGTTGAGGTAGTAGCACCACTCTATAATGAAATATGGCGCATGGAAATTGTTTCTAGAAGCTCTAGTATGAATTATTACTGGTCAAAATTCACCCATCTCGTAGATGTGGAACTTAAAGAAAAGATCAAGGTAAAAACACAACAATTTTGAAAAGTGAATTTAAAACATGTTTTTGGAGAAACTGAAAACAAATCTTAGAAAAAAAAAAAATGGGTTATGTTCAAAAGGATCCCCATTAAGTTTTTTACAAGTAATTTTCCTTAATTCATTACCATTGGGGAGATATTTCATGTTATTTGTAGCCCTAAGTTGTAGTTCGTGTGAGAAAAAAAATTCACCTGTGTGTCAATAAATGCCTAGTCAAGCAAACAAAGGTTGGAATTTACCGTGATTCATCAAATTCATGTAAACTAGGTGTCCATTCAATTTTTATCTTTAGCCATATGAATCCCCATGAAGTTACATTTTAACCCCTATATAAACAGTCCATTGAAGAAACAAAAGTTAACTTTCTCAAGGATACAATGAATTGCTAAACTATGTTTTTAATTATAAAGGAAGAACTTTCAATTCAAATGTGTGGGTGAGTGTTGATTTTGATTCACAAACATCTACTTGTGGAGCGACCTTGAAATTAGTAAGGTTCTGTTTTCAATTTATCAGTTGTGTTCTTCATTAGATTTTCATATAACTCAACTCATTTCATTGTTGTTTATAAGTAGATGTATCTGTTAAAACATTTTTTATTTCACTGATCTTAGATTACATAAAAAAACATGATTGGTGATTAATTACTCATTTCAAAATCATATATGATTTAATTTAGCAGTAGTGATAATTGGTAGAATTTTGTACTTAAATTAGGATTCAGTTTTATAAAACTGAGTTTTATTTACAGTTTCCATTCATGGTTGATTTATAAATTTCATAAAGTGTAATTCTTTTCAAGAAAGGATTTGATTTATTCATGCAAGAGTGTTTTGTGTAGATTCAATTTTCCTTATAAAACATAATTATAGACATGCAATAGAGACTGAAGAGTTTCAAGAATTAAGTTTATTTTTGCAAGCGTGAGGTTGATTTTCTAGAAAAATCGTTTAATTTTCTTCTTTGTGAGTTTTATTTAGATATCATTTTCATAAGAGTGTGTTCATATTTCATAGAATTAATATAAATAACTAGGTAGAAGAATAAGTGACAAAACATGTAGAATAAATGGGTGAAGGTGATGATAACGAGGAAGATCGTTTTGGATTTCCCATTCATGAAACTAATGTCAATTGTCATATGAAGATCATCTATCCATCTGTAATTCCTAACTTCGAAGGTATGAGATTAGAAGACCCAAAAACGTTTTGTTTTGAATTTGAAATAATTTGTAGATCTTATGGTGATTCATTTCACATTCAAAAATTGAATTTGTTTCCGGAAACATTGAAGGATAGAGCTCTTAAATGCTTCATGACTTTAGGATATTTTTTGAAACATTATAGCATACACCATGGATTTAGAGTTCATGTATAGTAATATGAACCAAAAAGTGGATGAAATCCAAAAGATTTAGTAGAGAAATTTACTTATAATGCCAAAATATTTAACTTTCATAATTTAGGATCATACACATTAAAAACTCTTCTACTGAATGCTATAAGGGATGAATGGATTGAACTTGTTAACCTGGTGAGATAAGGAGATGTATCTCAATTGTCATTTTAAGATATTTGTGAATAATGCAAGAATTTATCAAGAGGAAAATCATAGTATGGAAGATCCCATCAAGATCTAGTTATGCAAAGAGTAATTAAGTCAGCATTAGGTTTGGTAAGTCAAACTGAACTTAAAAATTTTCTAGACATTATTGGTAATTTAAATCAGAAAATTGATATGATAATAATGCAAAACCAACAAAAATTTGAGAATGCTACTTTATTTATATTTTTCCATAAATGTAAAAAGAAACATGATTTGCATGAATGTATACTTAATAACATTAAAAATTTTGAAATATGTGGAGGATCACATACTACTAAATACTACCTATTATTACCAGGGTTAAAGGAATTTTACTAAGGAGAAAATCAAACACTAGAAAAATAATGTTATGTAGTTCCAACAAGACCTTGGAAGCCTCATCAACCTAGTAGGATGCAAGATATTAATTATAAATTTCATGGTTATGCAAAAAATATCAAATTAATTTGAAAAAACCCTTGCCTTGGAAACCAAGGACATCTCAACCCTAACCTTGGAAACCTTGGTCACCTCAATCCCAACCTCAAAACAAATCTTGGAAATAATACTGGCAAGAGCGTTATAGAGGAAATTAACCATATCATCAATATTTTCCTCACTATCCTCAATATAAATATCAATGTTATCCATATCATTCACCTCCACCACAAAATTAGTTTCACCCTCAATTGACCTCAATTCAACCCTTCCCATTACCACCCACACAAACACCCAAAATATCCATTCCCACTCGACTACCTGGACAACCATTTCATATCCCCTACAATAAAACATCTCAATCCACTTAAAATGTTGGGGTATTGCAAAATGATTCTCCAACTGCCATTGAAGAACAATAATGGCAAGAAGAAGATTCAGATAGGGTCCAAGAATCATGGATTCCTATTGATAAACAACATTTGTTGGAACCTAATATTTAAAACTTTCTTGCATGCCTATCACCAGATTGTATGAATGGAGATCATATCTTTGAATATTTTCATGGCATAATAGGAGGATGACAAGGAGGACAATATTACATTGAATTTTTGTTCAAGACGGTCATTAGATACCAATACATAATTATTCAATATTTTCAAACATCATCTCAATCAATGCAGCTGGATTCTCATATAATTGTACATATGAAACAATACATTTAAAACATGCATATTGGTTTATCTATCATCTTGTTACACACATCGTTCCATTGGAAGTATTCATATACTTGAACGAGATTTATTTTTCAAGTAGAGTAGGACATATAAAAGAAGAAAAAAAATTCCTATTGTGAAGACCATCTTTTTGGTGCAAATTGACACAAGATTTTCTGGAAAACCAGGAAACTGGAGAGAAAAGTTCACAATATGTTTCACAATTTCATGATGGTTTCAATATTTTATTATGGTTCTTCAAGTAATTTTTGGTTATATGCTTGAGTTGGCTGATGTGGGATACCTTAAGGCCCACCTTCCAACAAATCTTGTCCCGTCAACCTTAACACCTTATCTGGGATCAATATCAAAGATTGTTTTGTGTGCCTTCGAACTTGCATATTTCAATAAAAAGCCTCCTCATTGAAAAAAATGGGAATACACCAATGTCTCTTGATTGTCAGATCTTGTAGGTGACTCAACTTCAACACATTCATTCTTCCATGTCAAGATCCACTCGGGTACCTTGACATTCATTTTCATTATCGGTGAATTGTCTTGCATTGGTTAACGATTTTCATCAATGATTGGTAATCCAATAATTTATTTCCATGCTTGACTTCGACACATTCATTCGCATGTTAATAAGTATACTATGAATTTTCATTTTGATGAAGACTATATCGTTTTATTTTGTAAAAAAGAACTTGCAGCAGTATCTTTTATTGGTTTTTTGTAGCAACATATTCATCTTGTTTTCATTCAACAACAACATGATGGCACAAATACAACTCTTTTTCATTCATTTCATTTTCAATAAAAACAATAAAATTGGCCTATTTCAGTCAATATGCATTATCTTTAATGGTTTATACTTCAACATACAGTACACAATCCAAATCATAAGTTTAAACTTGAAGAAAAAAACTTTGCAAAAAATGACATATTCTGCAACAACTATAGGAAGTTGCAGTTATGTAACTATTGTTGTAACAACCTCTTTTTGCTATAGCATCTTGTTCCAGAGTTGGGCACAAATATTGCAAGAGATTCGAGCATAAATAAAACATTATGAGCTTCTTATTTTTCTAAGAATATTTTAAATTGAGTAAGACACTAGAAAAATCCAAAAAAGTGCAATTTTCCATGATTTTCAATGGGTTTTTATGGTGGATTTTCATTTTTCACCATTGTGCACAGATTCGGCCAGATTTTGGTATTTTTTCACAACATCATATTTTCTTCATCAAAATGCGATTTTGAGGGAATGAGGTGTTAAAAAAGGAAAAATTACACCATTTCTCTTTTGAGTCACTTAATTTGGTCTTAAATTGAGTTCATGGCATATGTTTTTGTGTAATATTGGATGGCATGAAAAGCCATTTTCAAACTTTTCCAAAGCCTAAGATTCAAGAATCTATTTACCAGAAGATTGGTTTTATTCCAGCATCTACAAATCCTAATTAAACATTTCCAGTTCTTCAAAAGGTAAACTTGAGGTAAAAACTTACATATGTTTTTTTTAGTTTATTAAAGATTTAGGAAAATATGATAAATAACCACTTCAGTTACCATTTATGAAATCTATCTTCTCCATCATTGAACTTGACCTAAAAAAAAATAAAAAAAAATACATCATTAACTTAACCACTCGACCATATTTTTCATCATTGATCTATACCTCATACCAAATTCATGATCCATCCACAAGTTGTGCCATAAAAAAAACAAAACAATGTGAAATATATTCAAAAGTCATGATGCAAATATCATGAGTATGAAAGCTTGGCATGATAGTGATCCATAATAGATGTCATCATGGATGTAAGTCTCCAAGTTTGAAATATAATATCAATCTATTATCTTTTAGAAATTTGAATATGATGTCCTTAAGAGATAGGTTCAAATCAGAATTTGAAGGTTTTGGAGCAAAATCTAATTAATGGTATGTGTGTGTGAATGAATGAAGGAAATGGTTAGTGTCCATCACTTTTGTGACATATCTTATGACTCTATATCTTAATGCCTATCACTATGACACTTTGATCCTACCTTCCCAGATTATATGTTGAAGAGAACAAAGGTAAATCAAAGATGATATGTTTTCATTCCCCTACTAAAAATGTGGAATTAGTTAAGGCATGTACAGTAATTTCAACTCACAAATATTTTAACAGAAAAATGTGATCCTCAAAGTGCTTTGAAGCCTGCACATAAAAATTTCAATAAAATGAATTATCCAAGAGAGAGATAAAAACAAAAGTGTGTTCAATCCAAAATATCAAAGATAATGATTTTGTTGTCTGCACATTTATATCAATTGTTGCACATTTTTTTCTCTTCTATGAGTATGATATCACAAGGATGCTACCTTGCAAGAATATATGTAGGAAACAAGAACAAGAGTTGAGCACAAGGTAAAAAAAACAATTTGGAAGTAGGTTCTTTTCATATCATAAAGAAGATGCAATAGAAGCTTAGAAATAACACAAAAGAAGCTTTCTTTTATTTATTTATTTGGCACATATTCATCAAGGCTCATGCATAGCACATTGATACCCTATCTCAACATTAATAAATAGTGATTTGAGGCACACCTCCAAAAGTATCATAATGAACAGATTTACATTGCAAAAAAATTCTAGCTAAGCCTTAGATGTGGTACGTTTTTACTCATTTTTACTAACACAAATCAGTTTGTATCTTGTATGATTTCTCTTGAGTGGACATTTGCCAAAATTTTATGGTTCCTCTTCTTCATCTTTTTCACTTTCCTCTACTTCACTTACTTTGAGAATATTTCAATGGTTATTACTCCAAGTTACCACAATGATTCAATCATTTCATCAACCTTTTATTCCTCTTGGAATCTCTTCTATGGGCTCATTGTCCCTTGGTTTAAAAATATTTGATGGTGGATATGGTTCTATTGGTTCAACTCCATTTCTTGGACACTTTATTTTATAATTGTTACACAATTGAGTGACGTGGATTCTAAGATTAATACATTAGAATAAAAATACAAAAATAGTATATGTTTGGAGAAACTACTTCTTGAGAGTTGTATTTTACATGGTGTGCAATCATATTTTATTTTATTTGATGTTTTATTTTCTATTTAAACATTCATCTTTAATATTTATGCACCAGAGAAGGGAGTGTTGGAAATTAACTTTATTCCATGGAGATGAAGCTTGGTGTGGACTTCAGTTAGAAGTATTTATTTTATTGAAACAATAGCAATTATCAAGGTTTCATTCTCTCGTGATGTTAGCAAGGAGAAAGGAAAATTGATATAAGAAGAAATTTATTGATAAGATTAACGGACATCTTTCAAAGGAGCACTCTCCAAGAATGAAATAGGACAACCTTGTGTGGATAAATAAATGAGGTATATGAGTTCATTTATGGGACTAAATTTGCATGAAGACATGCCAATATATAAATGTGGGGTAGATGTTGGGTCTCTAATTTGTCATCATCTTCACTTCTCTTTGTCATTCATTAAGCCATTACCTCCATCCATCCATTCCACCATTTCACTCACTTGCCAACATTTTTACCATAATTCTTCATGATGTGTATCTATATGTCTAAGTTGTTAATTAACACCATTTTCCTTCATTTTTATTAGATTAAGAAAATATTTACATGGTTCTAACTAATGATAGTTTAGCAAGTTGAAGTTTCTACAGATTTGTCAAGTTTCCATAGCTACCTCCATGGTTAAGGTAGTGACACCACGTTAAATTCAAATTTGACACATGAAAATTGTTTCTATAAGCTCCATTATGGATTTTTATTGGTCCAAATACACTCAACTCGCACATGTGGACCAAAAGGAAAAGATCAAGGGGAAAACGTAGTATTTTTTACTGGTCGACTTCAAGTGTGTTTTCTAAGAAAATAAAACCGAATATTGGAGAAAAAGATAATGATGGGTTTTTCTTAGAATGAGCCCAATTAAAATATTCCCGAGTTTTTTCTCTTGAATTCGTTACCATTTGGGAGATATTTTAGGTTCTTTGGAGCCCTATGTTGTAGGTTGCGTGAGAAAACAATGTACCTATTTATAAATAAACGCGCAGTCAAGAAAATATAGGTTGGAATGGATATTTCTTCATACAATTCGTGGAAACTAGATGTCCATTGAGTTATGATATTTACCCATATGAATCTCCATGAAGTTACATTGTAACCCCTATATAAAGACTTCATTGAAGCAAAGGAAGTTAATCTTTTGAAGCATACAATGAATTTCTAAAAATCAGTTTTTAATTATAAAGAAAGACCTTTCAATTCAAATGCATGGACGAGTGTTGATATTCATTTGCAACCATATGTTTGTGGAGGGCCCCTACAAGTAGTAAGGTTTTTTTTTAAATTTATCAGTTGTGTTCTTCATTATATTTTTGTATAACTAAATTAATTTCATTCGTAATGATAAGTAGATGCATCTGTTAGGACATTTTTTCCTTTCAACGGTCTTAGATTACATAAAATAACTTGATTTTTTATTCATTACTCATTTCAATAGCATATAGAATTGAATTTGGAAGTAGTGATAATTGACAGAATTTTGTACTTCAATTAGGATTCAGTTTTGTAAAACATAGTTGTATTTACAATTTGCATTTAAGGTTGATTTATAAATGTAAGACAACGTGATTTTTTTCAAGAAATGCTTCATTTTATTCATGAAAGAGTGTGTTGTTTAGATTCAAGTTTCATTATAAAACTGAATGATAAACATGCAATAGAGATTGAAGAGTTTCAAGAATTAAGTTTATCTTTGCAAGTGTGAGGTTGATTTTCTAGACAAATAACTTAATTTTTTTCCTTTTTAGGTTTATTTAGATATCATTTTCATAAGAGTGTGTTCATATATCATAATATTAACCTCAATAATGAATTCAATCATATAAATTTCAATTTGAATAATTAAAGGCTTCTAGCACATATAGTGCACTTACACTGTGTCAGTGAACTGATCCTAGTCGATAATTCATGTAACATATTAAGAAAATTAAACTCACAAACATCAAACACATTTATTAACATGGTTGTATTAATGCAAAATTAATAAATTTTATACTAACATTAAGATACCTTAATATTAATATTTTTATATTAATATCATTTCATCATTTATTTTAATGATAATGATAATATTCTATTAATATTAATATTAATAGTAAATTTAATAAGGTTTTTACAGGACATTATAAAAATAAATCTAATAAGATTTGGAATTTTAAAATATTTAATTTTAGATAATTCAAATTTTTTTTAGAAAGGCTAGATCGAGCATAATATCTCGATCGAGCCACAACACTTGATTAAGCTCCTATTAACCACATAAATTGCTTGACCGAGGGTTTACAAAACCTTGGATCAAGCTATTTCAATTTAAATTTTAGGCACTCCATCAAGCTTTTAACCACTCTATCAAGCCTCTTCAGTCCTAAAAGCAACAATTTCACTACCCCTTCTGCAAAATTTCCTACAACTCCATTATGTACCCTAGCGATCTTAGTGCTAAATTTGTCCTTATGTGGCACCGTTGATCATTTTGGATTCATGAGGGAATCCTCTAAACAATGGCATATGAGTTTTAAATTTTCAAATTCATATGATATTTTTCATCTAATTTCCTTTTAACATAATGCTTCAATTTTTTTTAAACTATTTTAAAGAGATTAAATAAAAATCAATATCGTGAAATATACACAATGAAAAAAATTAAAAAAATACCACTATCTTCATTTACGAGTCCTTTTGAAGGGGTACATTTTATTTTTCAATTTATTTAAATAGTTGAAAAAACCTTACATGAACACATGTCTACAAAATTCAATTGAAATATTACTTTGCCAACCTCAAAAAAAAAATGCATAAAAAAATAAAATTAATATAAAAAAATATCTCTCCGTGCACATCATGCTCATATATATATATTACACATTTTAAATTATTTATGCTACATGAACACACACATACCTCTTAATATGTGTGAAAATTTGCAAGGACAAGAATTTCATTTAATGGAAAAATTACATATTATATGACACTAAATATATTTTGCAAAAAATATCATTAGGACAACAACATAATTCAACACAATGGATTTTTACTCCAAATCAAATTTCATAGTGTGCTTATGTGAATTTTGAGGGATTCAATTCAATAAAAGAGGAAAAATGTGAAATTTCATCCCCACATTTGGCCCAAAAGTGTAACCCATCATCATGCTTTCACGCTTAGGTACATAGTGGTTTGTGCACATTTTTACCCCTCTATATTATTTTATGGACTACCTAATATAATTTAGGCTCCATGTGGGCTTCCATGAAATTTCCTTAAATAAATTGTTCTATAGTTCGTATGCACTCACTTAATATTATTATCCTACTATCGCCAAAAAATCGACACAATTTGTTTTTATTTCTCTAAATTTCTCAGGGGGTTTGCTTCAAAATTTGGCTAACTCTTATATATAAAGGAAAAATTACCATTGTATTCTAGTTCCACAACTTTACTATTTTGCATGAAAAATACTAGTCCCAAAGTTTCTTGTGATTTATCATATCAGACAAGCGTGTAGTGACCTTTATTCCTTATGTCCTGATAGAATTTGCTAGTGGTTGTTATATATACAATACACATCTTTTGGTTACTTCTTGATTCATATTTTGGTATTCGACTTACTTTCCATTATGTTACAACTTATTTCTTGTTTTTTTACTCATATATTTTTGTAAACCATCGAAAGTTCATGACCTTACCTCCAAGTTATCATTGCTCATTCCAAAGTTACAGGAGCTTTGCTACTACTAAAATATTGGGAAATACGAAATATAGTATTATTTTTCCTCTATTATGTACCACTAAATTCATTGATAGATGTTCTTGCTAACACTTTCCTCGATCATTTATTTCCCACACTATGGGTCGGTAAGTAGATTAATTAAATTAGCTTATCCTTTGCCATAACCTACTTACAACTACAAGGAAAAAGGAAAATACACTCACACGTTGTAAGTCCTAGGCTTCCTGTCCACAATACTAATATTTCAATTCAATAGCATGCATGTTAGAATAATTCGTTGATTTACATATTCTCATCGATAACACTATGAGTACTTGTTAATTACTTTCAAAATATTTCTCTATGAATTCGATTACATGCATGGATAAATATCTCATATATAGTATCTAAGTTATAAGATTTAGTTCCCTTTTATTTTTCATTTATATCCATGATTGAATAAGGAATTTCTATTGGGGGGTGAGTCAGTAATTGCAAGGTTCTTAAAACTTTAATGATAAATCTTTAATTCTTTTCACCACTATTGGTTACTTGTGATATAATTCATACAAAATAAAATTGAATAATAATATGAGGAATTAACATTCACATACAATCAATCACATGAGTAACATATAAATATTTACATAGGTATTTTTACATGGAAACCCAAAGGGAGAAAACCACCAATTTTTTTTTTTTATGGTGTAACTTAAGCACCTACTTAATTACATCATTTTTTTTGTGTGAAATCCCTCACAGGAGGAAACAAACCCATTAAGATAACTCACCACTACTTGGCAGAAGGCACCAACCTCTAATGAATGCAAGAAAGTACATTCTCTAGGCACTGCTCTACTTTTCATACAATTTTCAAAGTGAAAATAGAAGAAAAAGTGTATACATATAAATACAAATCTGGTATGTTCTAATACCCTTTTATTTCCTTTAGCTTCATAGTTCTCCTTCAAACTGTGCTCTATAGTGCTCAACCAACTCAAGTCATTACCTTCTAATACACCTTCTCTCAGTGATGCTTAACACAGTCACACACCCACGACATTCCAGTCTATAACAGTCAACAATTATGCATTCCCACAAATTGCATAGCTTCTGTCTATGTTTATTTCCACTCCTACACAAGGAAATTTTCACTCAATGTTGAAAAATAACCTACCATTTACATTTCCCAAGTGTATTCCTTCACATTGAAGTCCTTCTTGTTTTTTCATATGATGCATAGACACTACAATTTCATTAAACCATAGAATGGTAATGTCATTATTTCTACACTTCAAAAACCACATTTTCATTACAATTAATGTACAAAATGGACACTTGAGAGTCTCCTATATTGAAATTTTTTTTTTATTCAACCTACACACTCCAACGAGGCTCCCCATGCTTATTGATTTTTTCATAGAGCTCCTACTTTAGTATGGATTTGTTTTGTAGTTGATTCAATGTAGAGTTACAATGAGGTCACGGATGTATTACTCTTTCTAATTACCAACCCATTGAGAAACAATTAACTTCACAATCATCTTATAGACATTGATGTTTTTATTGTTTTCAAAGGCAAGAAACATTCTGATAGCTTCCAGCTAGCAACTCGTATAAAGGTTTCCTTGAAATATGTCCCCTCTATCTAGACATATCCTTTACAGACTAATCAAGCCTTATTGTTGATTACTTGACACCACTCATTTAGCTTATTTTTAAAGACCCATTTTGTGCCTATGAAATATTTCTCTTTGGGTCTTGGAACAATCTCCAAGTGCCATTCTTCTCAATTTGGTCAAGTTCTTCATTCATATCTCTCACCCAGTACATTTCCTCACTAACATGACTCAAAAAATTAGGCTCAACCTGACATAACATTGCAAGATTTGCACAACTTGGGCTACCAACAAATTTCCTCCTGCTTTGAACCCCAAGTCTTTGATCTCCAAGAATTTGAATATAATTATGCTCTTTTTGTACATACCTTGATGATGTTTTTTTCATTTTTGTTGTGGTATTTTTCATGTCCTCATTATCTGACTCTATTCCATCATGGTATGATGGCCCTACATCCGAACTCTTTTCTCCATCTGAGTTCGTGCTTCCTTTGGAGAGCTCAAATTGTGATGTTATTTCATCTATTACTACATCAATGTAATCTTCAACCCTATTTTTCCTTTTGTTGTAGCACTTGTATCCTTTAATTTGAGGAGGTTACCTTAAATATATAGCCTCATTAGCATGTGAATCAAAGTTTTCAGGATTTTTATCATTCCTTTTGATAACTAATTTGCTCCCAAAAACATGATATTTTTTTTTTTTTAATCACTATTACGCATGAGTTGTATTTTATTTGATAAGTACACTACGACTTGTGTTTCTTTGCCCCAGAAGGTTTGAGGTAAATATTCTTCATCCATCATAATTGTGACCACTACAAGGAAAATACCCTCTAGTGGAGGTTATAAAGGAGGTTTTTAGTGTTATAAAATTGGCCAAAATTTTCAAAAAAGCATATGCTACCACATCCATTTTTGGATACAGAGGTTTTGACGAAGATTTTAATGGAAATTAAACACAACAAAAAAAATAGGTAGCCGGAGGTTATTACGGATTTTTTTTTCATCAATGCACTAATCAGGATTTAACACATGGATGTGTACATGTAGATAGAGGCTCGGGGCAGTCGAAGGCTAATGCACTAGGCCGTTAAGGTATAAAAAAACACTAGGAGTAGTATTAGTTATACAACGCACGGGGCCGTTCTAATTAGTCTTGGGATTTGAGCGGTGCCCATAGGTCATATCAAAGCGCGGGTGCGTATACTTATAGAAATTCCCCAATGCACCGTATCACACAAATGCATTGAGATTTATAATTTCTATCAGTATTCGTGCGGTGCAAATATGTCATTCAAATGCACTGGTGCGTATCAACACATAAATGCCCTGGTGCGCAGTATCACACAAATTCAATGAGATTTATAATTGGTATTGGTATTTGTGCAGTGCCTATGGGTCATCCAAATGCACTAGTGCGTATAGACACAAAAACGCCCTGGTGCATAGTATCACACATACGCACTGAGATTTATAATTTGTATCTGTATTCATGTGGTGCTCATAGGTCATAAAATGGCACCAGTGTGTATATCGACATAAACGCACCGGAGCGCCATACCACACAAATGCCTCAATATTTTTAACTGGTTTTGGTATTTGGGTGGTGCCCATAGGTCGTGAAAATGCACTGGTGTGCTTAAAAATACAAGCGCACTGGAATAAGAATACACACACCGGTTTTCATTTTGTATTTTTTAGAAACATCGACCTATGACAGTGCAATTATTGTGATTGTTTTAAATTCATTATTCATCAAAAGTCGACACATCTTATAACAATATTCATATTAATTAAATTTTTATTAATGGATTTGAATGTGATGTTTGGATTAATTTGTTATATCATATCATAATTATTGTGGTTTTTTAAAATTCATTATTCATCAAAAGTCAACACATATATATCTTATAACAATATTGATATGAATTAAATTTTTATTAGGGCATATGAGAACGACAATGGAGAATGCAATAGAATAAATTAAGACTTATTATTATTATATATATATATATATATATGAATAAGACATTCTTTGTCATACAAAATGGGACAGTTATTGGTATCCATTTATCTTTCAATTGGGGCACTATGTCCATTACATTAAAGAAAACTTCTAATTTAACACACATTTTTCAAAAAATACAATGCCTTGCTTTTATATCCAAACATAATGATCATCATTCTTTGCTTGAACTGTTGTCACTGCTAGAGTTACTTCCATGACTTGGGTTATTTTAAGAAATGTTTTGTTCACGGTGTTGACTGTTTTCTTCTTCTTCACCTTCCATCTACAAACATAAAGGTAAACTGTAATGAGTGTATATATATTGGTGAGAATAATGAAAATTGCAATATTAAATAATATACATCAATGTAAATTGAAAAGAAATGACGCACCAATACAACAGTTGACTCATAAACTATACGCATTCTTTCAAAACCGTGTAACATGCCATCTTTCAAGATTTGATCTGTTGGCGCAGTGCCATACTTTGTTTCCTACAAGTTTTATACCCCATAACAAATCATATATTTAATATAAAAGATTTGTTTTTTCTATTAATTATAGATGGAGCTAAGTGAAACAAGATCAATAGATGCTTACAAATTCCACAATTAAGTTCTGATATGCCAACATATACGCACAACCCATATTTAACCCAATTTCAATCAATTCCTCTGATGGTTCTTCTTTGTCTGTTAGCACATGATTGGAGACATTCAATGATGATTTTTGTAAAATAACTTAAAAAAAAAAATCTAGTTAAGTTGTTATAAGGAAGTAAGAATTACTCACAAACTTAGATGTCAATCCTTTTCTTCCTTGTCGTCCTAGTTTATGTGTTGAATGGGTTCCATTTTCTTTTCTTTTTTGCAAGAAAATACTTGAAAATTAATATTTAATGCTAAATTGTTTATTTATTTACCTAACGATCGAAAAATTCAATGATTAAATATTACATTTGAAGCAAGTTGTTGTTGAGATGGCTCCTCTAGCGATGCAAATTTTTCCATTTATTTGACCATCTCCTTGTACACCCTTTTGGACATTCCTACTGGCATATTTTTTATATCGGCTCGTTCACCTTTTGAGATTTTCATAATCTCCCTGAAAATGTAACATGAAAATAACATATTTAATTTTATATTGATATATGAAAAGTAATTATAACAAAAGTGACATTTATAAATAATTCTAGACAAACATCTAAAGGAATATTACTTTTTTCATTCCTTCTTTTTTTGTTGTTGTACATTTTTGCTATTAAAAGTTTGACATGTCTCATTGAACAATTCTCTGGAAACTCTTCCTTTAGTTTACATAAAATTTGGTTCTTGGAATCGTTGGATTGGTTTTTGTATTGTAAGTGGAAAGAACGTCTACACATTCATTCTAATAGATCTCTCAAACTTTTGTAAAAGCTTTCCCCCCTTTTGTTAACCTCTAACACCACTCTAGATGAGCTAAGGAGCAATTCATTTTCATTTGCATGTTCAATTTTTTTCTTTTCTTATAAAAACATTCCTTTTCTTAGTTGTGGGTTCTTGTAGAACATTAAACATATGTTAATTAATAGACTTTTTCACACATGTTATCTAATAATTTTAATTATACTATTAATGAAAACATAAAAAAGAAAGTCATATTGGATTGATAGTATTCTTTCATTCACCTCATTCATCCTTTTGCAATTTTTCCACCAAGATTTTATGCTCTTATGGTCTTAGATCAAAAATAACCTTATCAAGCTTTGTCATTTTGTGGCTCCACATGATACACAGTAAAAAATACATATTAGATAAACTTTCATATACTTCAAAAATAACTTTTTTGTAAAAGATATACAAAGAACTTGCCTTTTTTTCTTTTCTTAATGTGTTATCAGTATTTTTGTTACTTGATCTCTTGTAAGTAATTTCTTTATCAATCTCAAACCTGTACCATATCATTCAATAATATATCTATAAATAAATTGTTAACTTTTCAAGTAAAAAAAAAAATATTTAGAAACTGGTGTGAGTTTCATGGTGTGCGTACCGATGCCGGCGCATGTCTGTCTTCCAAAAGCACTGTCAAAATAGTATAATAGACCGTACGGTGCTCTATGTCAACAAGGAGCACCAGTGCATTACATGTCAATGACCGCGCCAGTTAACCATGATAAAATAATAAAAATCGTCTAGTTTTAGTTTTTTAGCATCAATCAGTATCATATTTTACATATGGCGCACCAATAAAAAAAATATTAATTTTTTATAACATTACATTTTGCGGTGCGCTTGTAAAATACAGAGCACTGATGCACTAAGTTACTCCAGGTGCACCGATAAAAACAATCTGTTTTTTTTTTAATTCATGTCAGGGCCCATATGGATTGGGATCCGACTATTCTAATCGTCCCGTCGGTTGGATGTCTTAGGCCTATATTTAGCAATACAAACCCTATAAATCTAAATTGAAAGGCCCTAATGCTAAAATCACAGAAAGAGGAAGAAGAAAGGGGAGAAACAAAAAGAATGTAAGGTTTGTATTTTTTTTGAAACATAACATTCGCAGTACACCATAATGAAATAGCACATGAGTTGCATATTTTACAAATGGCGCATTCAAGAAAAATATTTTGTTTTTATATTTTTTTATCACGGTGTTTGCGCGGTGTGTTGGGATAACAGAGTGCACCGGTGCGTTATGCCGCATAGGGTGCACCGACAATTTTTGTTTTTTATTTTTATTTTTTTATTTTTTAACGCAAGGGCCGATATGGATTGGGAACTGACTATGCAGGTCCTCCCGTTGGTTGGATGTCTTAGGCTTATATTTAGCAATACAAACCCTATATATATATATATATATATATATATATATATATATATATATATATAAGTCAAAAAATCCTAATTTTGAAATCACAGAAAGTGGGAGAAGAAAGGGCAAATACAAAAAGAATGTAGGGTTATTTTCTAAAATGGTTTTTTTTGCAAAACATCATATTTGCGGTGCACCATAATGAAATAGTGCACTAGTGCCATATGTTACATATAGTGCATTGATAAAAACATTTTTTTATTTTTTTTATTTTTTATCACTGTACTTTCGCGGTGCGCTTCTATAACAGAGCGCACCAGTGTGCTATGTTACGCAGGATGCACCGATGAAAAAAATTCTGTATTTTCTTAAGATTGACGTAAGGGCTGACATGGATTAGGATCTGACTATGTAGGTCCTCCTGTTGGTTGGATGTCCTAGGCTTATATTTAGCAATACAAATACTATAAATATAAATTGAAAAGCCCTAATTTTGAAATCACAGAAAGTGGGAGAAGAAAGGGCATAAAAAAAGAATGTAGGGTTTGCTTATAAAATGGTTTTTTTTTGCAAAACAACACATTTGTGGTGTGCTTTAATGAAATAGTGTATCGGTGTACTGAAATAGTGTAGTGCTGATAAAAACACATTTTTTATTTTTTCATTTTTTATCAATGTACTTTTGCGGTGTACTGGTATAACTGAGCACACCGGTGCACTATGTTATGCAGGACGCATCGACGAAAAAAAATCTGTATTTTTTTAAGACTGATGCAAGGGCCAACATGGATTGGGATCTGACTATGAAAGTCATCCCATGGGTTGGATGTCTTATGACTATAAAGACCCTATAAATCTAAATTTAAAATAAAAAGGGAGAAGAAAGGGAAAAAGAAAAAATAATTTAGGGTTTTGTTTCTAAAAATGGATTTCTTTTTTATTTTTGTTTCTTAAAACTGCAAAAAAGTAAAAAAAAAAAACTGCAGAAAAAAAAAAAAAAAGTCAAAAAAACAATAAGATTTGATTTTTTATTTTACTACATAAAAAAACTACAGAAAAAAAGTAAAAAAAAAACAATAGACCTTCATTTCTTATTTTACTGCATAAACAAAACTGCAGAAAAAAGTACAAAAAACCAATAAAATTTACTCACATCATTCGAAATTCTATGGTACAGGGCTTGACTCACCAGAGGTTTGGAATTTTGATTGTTTGAATACTTCTGTTCGAACGTATTTCACTGCTCCAGAGTGCTCTCATGCTCTGATTTCTTCATGTATGTGTCCTGCAAATCTCTGGCCAAAATGTTTTGCAAAAATAGTGAAATAATGAAAAGTGTTTAGTATTTAAAGAAATGTTTTATGAAATTAGATTTTTGAAAATATTTTGCAACCCATTATTGAATTTACCGCTTTTTTTTCATTTAAACAAAATAGGTTTGCACTTTTTTTATTTGCGGTTATTCATTTACTGGTGCATCATTTAATTGAACCACACTGGTGCGTTATGTTATAAAATGGCACCGATGTGTAAAATAAAAAAACTCACCGGTGCTGTTATCTGTACATTACGCACCGGAATTACATTTAGGTTTGTGCACCAAAATTTATTCTTGTTTTGCTCAAATGCAGGGAGAAAATATCATATATTATATCGAATGGACAATTTTTAAAAATCTGGCTCGTTCGATAATATTTCTGAATGTCCATTGCAGAGTTCTCCCTATCCATGTGGAGACGTGATATTTACTTCAGATTTGTTTTATTTTTTCACTATCCAATTGAATTTATATATTGTTTTTATCCATGTAGTGAATCACGCACAACTTAATTAAATTTAAAATGTATATAAATTTGTAGGTTCATGGAGATTCAACATCAAGTTTAGATGCACAAAATATTCAAACTGCTCCAAAATGTCGGAAGCTCTTATCAGGAGCTGCATATCGCAAGGCCCATTTGGTAGATGAAAATGGATAGTCGCTTCACCCCGCCAATTGTAAAAACATTGCATCTTCTATCCACAATCCCAGGAAAATAATGGTAATTATAATTATAATTGTCTGGTATATATATTGACTGATATGTAATTATTTCAACGTCAAACCAATTTATAATCATGCAATATTGTCAACGTGGTTACTAATTGATATCATATATTTTGTACTAATCATGTTCAATTTTTCTATTAGGATTCTAGTGATGATGAAAAACCTACCTACGATATTCTGTTGCACCCCACAACAATGTCAAATCGAGAGAATACTGAATTAAGAGAAAAACTTGGAGAGGAACGATACGAAGAATGGTTGAATCAACCACCGATTCAATTCCTGCTACGTCCAGATTCACCAAATAGGAATCACCACAGAAATAGTAGTTCTTTACAAGCTGGAAATGGAGGCAATCAAATAGAGGTTGGTATGGACGATTAAGTAAGGGATACGACTGCCATGGAGACAATGTTGTTAGATGGATTCCAAAAATGATGATCAACTAGAGGATGATGCTCATATCGCTAACACCTTTTTCAAAATCCATAAATTTTCTTCCACCACCCCTCTCTTCGAGCCTGGAGGTCAGTCAAATTGTACACAGTTGGGAACAAGGATGTTACTGTACAAATTGAAAGAAAATTTTGGATTGTCGAATGCATGTTTCTCAAAACTTTTAAGGTAAGTTACATAAAGTACTCCCCTTATATAAATTTTAAATATAATCAGTACACTGCAATGAACATTACAAATATTACATTTTGTGAATGTTAATAACTATATCAAAATTAATGTACTTTTCTTAATACATTTTTCCATGATCACCAACTACAGGTTATTCAAAGATAATGTTCTTCGGAGTGATAATGTATTGCCCGATAGCTGCAAAGAGGTAAAGAAATTGTTGAAAATGTTCAGTGTTGAGTACATATCATATCATGCATGTCGAAATGATTATATTTTATATAGAGGAGAATATGCAGACAAAGAGATGCATCCGAAATGTGGGCATGATAGGTATGATAAATCAAAAAATAAGGGTAAATCACATACTGGTACTCCTTTTAAGATATTGAATCACATGCCTATAATCCCAAGGATTCAAGGGATCTTTCATTGCAAAGAATTAGCTATGTTTTAGGGATGGCATGCCTCACACAGAAGTGAGTTTGGATTTTTGTGAATCCCTATTGATTCAATAGCCATGAATCATATAAAGGATACATGGCCCGAAAATTTCAAGAATGAAGTATGAATTCTACGACTCAGCATATCCATGGATGGCGTCAACCCATATTCCTTCCAGGACACCATCTATTCTGTTTGGCTTGTAGTAGTGATCAATAACAATATCCCCCCATGGTTGTCCGTGAAGAATGAACATCTTATGTTGGCTCTCATAGTCCCTAGTAGAATAATAGTAAAGAATATGGATGGCTACTTACAACCACTGGTAGATGAATTGAAGGAATTATGGGATGGGATAAATATATATGACGTATCAAGACCCATCATAGTAGAGAATATTTTTAGGTTGTATGACATATGTGCTTACACGACACATGATTATCTAGGCTTAGGAGTTTTCTTTGGTAAATTACATGTTTAATTTATTGATTTGTTTATATATGTAACAATATTCTTTCACATATTAGTTATTTAATTCCTTGTAATATTTTTTCTAATCTTCATGATATTCTTTAACATGCATTTCATATTAATTAATGTATAAAAAGATAATCCTGTAGTTCTTGTAACCAAAGGGTATTTTGGATGTAAATGTTGTGGACCTTTTGTGAAAGCTAGATGGTCCAAGGACCTATGAAAGTGAGTGTATGATTGCTCCAGGATATTCCTACCAGAACAACACCCTTACAGAAGAGCAACATCTGATTTCAATGTAAACGAGAGAGAACCCAAAGGCCTCCAATAATGACACCAGCTGAATGGATTAGAGTATATGAGAGAGAGAAGGAGAATGAGTTCATAGAAATGTACAATTCAAATGGGGAGCCTAAGTTCGATGATCCTGATTTCTTCAACACCTATGTTAAGAAGTTTCCCATTGGGATGAAAATTAAATCTATCTCTTATGACCTCCCATATTGGGAGCATCTTAATATTTCCCACTTAATAGATCCCATGCATGTATTTAAAAATGTTTCATCTTCTTTATGGAAGCACATATCATCAAAACAAAGTGACACATTGTCTCTTAGGAAAGATATTATTAATTCAAAAACTAAAAGGAAATATTGGCCAAGACGATTAGAAAGTATGGGATTAGAGGCAGGCATTGTTCCCTCCAATTCATGGTTTTTCAAAGAAGGTGATGTCCCATGGATTTAAAAAAAAATATGATATATCTTTGGAAAAGGAAGTTATAATGGATGTGAGGGTGCCAACTTCATACAGGTCTTGACTACGACGCTGCTTCACCGTGGATGACCATTTGTCTGGGTTGAAATCACATGACCATTTGAATCTTCTAAGAGTACGTATAATGTCAAAGGCATGATTTTATTATTTGTTATATTAATAAATTTTATCCCATGTGTGGATCATAAAACATAAATAATTTTATATATTATTGCACGTGTTTATAACTTTGCAGTGGCATCAAGAGATAGTTGATATTGTTTCTATATTTGAGAAGGAACTCCTGACGAGTTTCATGGAATTACATGTTCATCTTCTAATCTACCTGGTAGATGAGGTTGAATTATTTGGGGTTTTTTCTTGTCGTTAGATGCTCTTATTAGAGAGGTACATGAAGAAATTGAAAAATTTTGTTCGAGAAAGGGCAAATGCCAAGGGGTCTATGGCAGAGGGGTACATATCGTATTAGTCTAACTATTATGCTAGTGAGTACATCAATCAGATCGACAACAGACTAAGTGCGGTGATTTGGGACGATGAAATGGATGAAGACAAAAGAGAAAGAGAGTTGCTCCAAACGAGTGGAAAAAAGTGCTTGATAAAGAGTAAGTGACTTATAATTTTTCAAATTTACAAAAAGTAATTAATATTCATGTTGAACTTCAATATAATGTATATTTTTATTTTTAAGTACTATATAATGTTGGTTTGATTTCATCATTTAATGTAGAAATTGAGGCAATCAATAAATTAATTCATTACAATTCTAAAGCGACACAATTGTGGGTCACATTGTATGAAAAAAATAAGATGAAATTGGATAGTGACAGGAAAGAATTCAGATGGTTGAATGGTAGAAGTGTGCCTTATCCTGATGATTTAAAATTGAATATGCCAAAAAAATATGCCCCAATAGTTGGGTTGTTGACCAAGTCAAAGAGGATGCGCTAAACGTAGGGATTGGGTGCAACAACTCGATAATAATATTTTTAATTTATATGTAAATTTGAAACTTATATTAAGACATCTACATTTCATATTTTAACTGTTGGATTATTATTTATAAGACACATGAAACTATGATTTTTTAAACTTTTTTATAATAGGTGCATTTGTTCCCATCTATGTGGGCATATGGACACCATTTTCGCACAGAAAATTTCGATGCGGGGAACATCACACAAGACTGTGGAAAGTCAATTTTTATCAATCTAGTTGATCTAGCCACCATGATAAACAACTAGTACTAGGGACATTAGGTTACATCGGAAATATACAAGAGATCAATGAAGTGGATTTTTCTTCTTTCCAATGTGTTATTTTTAGGTGCTAGTGGTGGGACACCTTTGATCAGAATAATGTAAAGGAAGATCGCGATAGTAGGTTGATATGTATAAACTCTATAAAGATGTGGGATGAAGCTAAGGAGCCATATGTTTTCCCTAAACACTGCAACCAATTGTTATTTTACCCACATGTGTTGGATAGGGATTGGTGGTTCGTATTGACACATGACCCTAGATCAAAACATATTTTTGTAAACAATAGTGTTATCATGCCATGCGCACTAGAAGATATGAGGGTGATATTGAGAACCGCGAGTCATATGGTACATGTGTTATTTCATCAATATTTATACTTTTTAAGATGGGTTTTTCGAAATATTAGTATAATATGTATTTTGAATTAATCGGTAATTTGCATTGTGTTAATGTTAAAATCAATAATTCACTTGATAATTTGGTATTACGTTGATCTAAAAAACAATGGTGTATTGTATTAATTAATTATTATTTTTGTATCTAAGATCATAATAAAATAATGATAATTCTAAAGTACAAGAATTTATTTTTATTATTTTCTAAACTTCATTATGTTACAATAAATCTTATTATTCTCTTTTTATTATTTTATAATTATTTAAAATTTACAAATTTACAAATTTAAAATTTTTAACAAATTCATTTCACATTAATACAATTAAAATTTTACAAATATTTTACATACAAATACAATTTTAATTAGAATTGAATTACAATTAAAATTTTACAAATTAAAAAATTACAATTACAATTTCCATTTTAGAAATTTACATATATACCATTATAATTACAATTTTATAATTTTAAATACAATTAGAAATACAAATAGTACAGATTTACAATATCATGATCATTTGGTATTAAATTAATTAATAAACATCACGTTCATGATAACCATCGTACAAACATCATATTTGACTTAAAAAACACATTCAAAATCACTAATTGCATCATCGTGATCATGATCATCTAACAAAACAAAATTAACATTATATATTAACATCATCAGTACAAGTACACAAGCATCAAATATACATCTCATGCTATCACATACACATCTATCTGCAAGTTTCACATTAAATGAACATATCTAACATGACATAACAACATACACATCATGATGATCAACAACATGAACATAAAATACATGGACTATATGTATATATATATATATATATATATAACTGAATAATGTTAAAAATATACAACCATAATATAAATGTCATGGATCAGCTAGTGGTAGTACAGCATCAATATTGGTACTAGTGGCCAATGGTCTAGCCTCATCTCCATGATGACTGCTGGTAGATGCTAGTGGAGGCCCATGCTAATTTGGCGTGGCGCAAGGCCATGAATGATCATGAGATGATGGTACGTTGTGCCTCGCAGACTGTCCATCACGTGCTGCGGCTCGATCGTAACGTGCAACAGTCCTTGATAGTCACGTAAAAGTTGTCGTAAATCCTATGACATGTTGCATCAGGTTGTACATGTCACGCGGCATGCCTCTCCATGTCCGTAATAGCCTACCATCGGCCTCTATGTCTTTGAAATTAGTGGGCCTGATGCCTGCCTCAATAACCAATGCAATGAGTTGGTCGGCCAACTCCATCCTCTATCTAGCATCACTAAGAAGTCGACCACACACCAGTGCACCAATAAGAGTAGGTCTCTGATCTCCACCAACCTCCTGATGATCCTAAAAAATATCTGACATGCCCTCATCCTCATTAGGATCCACACCTAGATCAGGTGGTGGTGGCGGCATCTCCTCGCTATCAAAAGAGCCAATGTCTGCAAAATATATACAAGTACACAACAATAATTAGACAATTTCATTACACAATTTAATAAATTCAAGTTAAATAACATGTCAGAATAAATTTAAATAAAAAATTAATATTACCTCTATCATCTGGCAGCTCATTAGCTATGAAGAGGATGTTGGCACACCCTCACCAATCCAACCTCGCAGAAGGACAAGGGATCATAATGAAGGGATGCTCATCAACAATGGCTAACAACTCTAGTACCTCATCTGATATCCTCGCTAGAAAAAG
Source organism: Pinus albicaulis (assembly GCA_034641835.2). Classification (NCBI taxonomy): domain Eukaryota; kingdom Viridiplantae; phylum Streptophyta; class Pinopsida; order Pinales; family Pinaceae; genus Pinus; species Pinus albicaulis. Next base: position 996,198,114 of record CM076584.1, read on the forward strand.
ATTCTCCTCCCTCTTGGGCATCATTTGCCCCCACATATGCATATGTGCCTCAGTAATCGGCCTATGAGGCCGCCGAAGAAAAAAAGGCCTTGTCTCTAGAAACCTCTAAAAAAAAAGACAAAAAATATTTGAAGAAAAAGGGAATTTGACCCTCCCTTGTGCGTGAGCATGACATCTATCTAATGCTATATAGAACTGTCGCAAAAGAAATGGCATACCACCTCACAAGTCATGGCTGCTATAGAAAAGAATCAACATAATATAAAAGTTGGCAACTAATGCGTTACTCGTCACTAGTGTTGTGTGAAATGGTCAAAATGATAAGTGTGAGACACTGGACCTCCTCACGACCAAACACACTAATTCGTAACTGCCCTCCAGCGACCTGAAAATCTGCAGGAGATACTAAATTTTGTCCAATGTATCTCTGGGAATGAACTAATTGACTCCCTACCACACATCCATCTATAACCTCGGGGAATGAGGGAAAATCCACCCCTCTCCATGATAGCCCTGTAATAAAATATACATCCTCCTCAGTGGGCGTGTACCACTGGTTGATACAAACATTGAAACCCTGTTGTTGGGCATTACACCTTCGGATAATATATCTCAAAAAAAATCTATGGGACTTTACAGAAGTAGCCTCCTCATAGAACTTGAGGAGGCCTACCTCCCTTAGGAGCCCCTCCATCGCTGCTGTAATAGGGCGAGGGTACGCATCTCTCTCCCTCTCTCTTGCCTCCCATAGGCAAAACATGTTATAATATTCCGCCTATTATTGTTTTTGTTTCCCCTCTTCTATCCATTCATGTCTCTGAATTATTGACATATTAAAAAATTTTTTTTTATTAAATGACACATGTATCTATAGATATACGTATATAAATATTTTTTGAAAAATAAATAAAAAAAGAGTCGGTGCGCCAAAAACATAGTCATGCACCAGTCTCGATGCGTCTCTCCACAGAATGCACTGGATACAGTGCACCTAATGATATCCATCACACTAGGAGCGATGCTCCAGAATTTTTTTTTACCACACCGTTCACTACATGCGGTGTCAAGAGGCCGGTGCACTGACTTCACTATACTCCCGGGGCTTATAGCTAAGTCAACACACTGCCGTCCTGCCACCGTACATAGTCATCGGTGTGGTATTTTAAGAGGCCACACCATTGCCCCAAGCTAAATATGGTAAGCCATGCGCTTACATAAATAGCCATCCTGAGGTGGTTATTTCAGTCAACGCACCGCATCACCACTATTCAACTAGGTCAACGGTGCGGCCAGGTAGCCGACTGCACCACTCTTTTTAAAGAAATTTAAAATAACACGGTGCGACTTTGGTATCCATCCCAGAACCGGTGTGGATACCCTTAGCACCATTTTACCAGCCCAAACCATTGTCAATATTGAATTACAGTTCCAGTGCGCTAAAAAAATTACGCACCTCGGGGTGGATAATTCCGTCAATGCACCGAGTTGCCCCAATACACCATTGTTAACGGTGCTGCCTGGTAATCGACCACATCACACTTTTAAAAAAAAATTAAAATCACATGGTGCGTCTCACAATACCACCCCCGAACTGGTGCGGATACCATCAGCACCGCGTGCGGTGCATCCTGTAAATTTACAGGCAGCACTGCAAACCGGTGAGAGCCGAACTGCTCGAGTGCACTGCATGAAATTTTTTTTTTTAATGGTTAATTTTAAGGTTTTTTCAAATTCTAATCCACTAAAAGGTTTAATTATGAAAAAACAAGAAAAATACCTGCACATTTACCCGTCAAGGAGCCATATTGGTTGTACAATTTGCGAAATAAAATTTGTCCATTGTTTCATAAAATTCAAGCTGGAGATTGGTGGCAATTCACAACAGCAGTACATGCAATAAGTTCAATGGGAGCATGAATGTCAGTGTGGCTCAAACAAGGATAACTTGCACCAGTGCTTGAGAGCTCTGTAGCACTGAAAAAAGTGAAAAATATGGTTTTTTGGCTATAATTTTTTTTATATTTAACCCTGTTCTGGTGCGCAAGGTTTTTATTGGCATACCATCGCGTTTTCCCTATGCCGCTCCAGGTGGTTTTCGTTTTCATGCGCTTTTAGTAGGCACTGGGGCAGTGTAGTGGTAACGCACTGGTGCTCTATAGTAGTAAGACGCATGAGGCACGGTGTTCGGTGAACCAATGATTTGTGTTGTTTTTTGTTCGTAATTTTGTTTTTCTTTAACCCTTTTCTAGTGTGCCGCATTTATGGGGACCCCAGCATTTCTATCATTTTTCCCCTGGTAGCTTCTGTTCCACGGGATTTTTATGAGGCACTAGTGCTGACGACTTGAAATGAACTGGTGTTGTTCCTTAATTAAAGGCACCAGGGGAGTGTGTACGGAGCACACGGTTTCCGGTGTGCCAATGTTTCATGCGATTTTTTTGTAATATTTTTTTTTATTTAAACATCTACTAGTGTGCATGTTTGTTGGGTGCCCCATTATGTTTTATTTATTCCACATTGGGTAGTATCTATTTTCACATATGTTTTAGGAAGCACCGGTGTGGCAGACATGTAAGCAACTGGTGTTGTACAGGAATATGACACACCAGGCAAGGGTGTTAGGAGCGCATGATTCTCGGTGTGCCTATGTTTTGTGTGACTTTTTATTTAACCATGTGTCAGTGAACAGGGATTTCAGGGCCACCCGGTGCGTTCGCAACCCAGTGCGTTTAAGGGCGACTCGGGCGGTGTCAGTTTTTGCGCGTTTTTTATGAGGCACCAATGCAGAAGTTATGTAAGGGGAGAGACAGTATTTAAATATCTGAGAGGATATTTTTGAGATCTAAAATTTTGATACTTATTGTATTGAGAATTTCCATCTCCTTCATCTTTGAACATTCTACAATCAACATCCTTATGTCCCAAGATGTGACATTTATAAAAATGACCGTAGAATTAATGAGATTACATAAAATTTGAAAGTTAATGTCTTTTTGTATGAAGATACCTATGTTGTTTACCAGATTGATTCATTTATGATGGTATGGATCCTTGGGAAGGTTGGAGATATTATTGCAGTGATGACATCTTCTCTAACTACTACCTTTTTTTCTTCATTGATTCTTTCTTGATGTGTATTTTTATAGATTTGAGATTCCTCAAATCCTGCAAACATGAAGTTCATCTTTCCCATAGAGGATTCCTGTGGTATAGAGTATCCCAATCCTATTTCGTTTCCTAAAGACCGTTGAATATTAAAAATATGATCTCTCTTTCTTGTCCCTTCTTCAAAATTTTCATTTATACCATTTTCGATTTCAAATATCTCAAGATTCATTATCAAAGAGATGACCTATGCCTCAAGACTATGACAATTTTCTTCCTATTCATGGATCAAATCATTGAGAACTTATTATTTTCATTTTTCTTCTTCTAAATTGAATTTCAATGAAAAAATGCCATATTTTCATGTTCTTGAGATAATTCCCCCCTGTACCTTGAACAACTCCTACTTTAGATGCTTTTTTCTTCTTATAGCTTCTCACATGTTCCTTGTTTTTCTTCTAGTATAAGAGCTAAAGTATCTTTTATTTCAATAACTTCTTCAAGTTTTTCATTTTGATAAAAAAATTCCTCATTACATGAGTTGTACATGCCTTCCTCAACATGTTGCAGCTATTCTTTTAGTTGTATTTTCTTTTTCCTAGCCTTCATTAACTCATCAAGAGCACTGATGAGTTCCCAATCAAACTCCATTACTCCAACTTCTTATTCTTCCTGTTTAGATATAGTAACATTTTGTTTCTTGGATTCTAATCCAAATTCCATGAGTAAATAATCATTTGAATCATCTTCTGAATATATCTCGCTATCGGACTCTGGTGCTAATCTATACTCTTTCGAGTAGAACCCCTTTTTATTAAAGAAATTATTCTTATGATGTTTTTGAATTTTTTTTATTAATTTTTGATGATATTACTTTTCCGTCCTTTCCTCGTAAAGGAATTTCGATGTGTACAAATATTCCACAGTAAAATACTTTAAAGGGAACACTCCCTTTATAGTTTCCTAAGAAATTTTTTACCTTCATGGAAAACTGCGCCACCTATTCATCATTTTTGCAGTTAGAGTATTATTGATAGTATTTTTTTCCTTGGACTTCTGGGAAACTTTAAACGTTGCCTCTGTGGGTTCATAATTTTTTTTTTCCTGCTATGATCTCATAAGATGTTTGAGTACCAAGCAGGTAATTCATCCTAATATTTTTTAAATCAACCATCTCTACAATGGAATATATTTTGGTATTAAATCTCATGGGTATTGATCTTAAGACATTTTGAAAAATTGTATCTTCTCTGACTTCTTCACCGAATCCTCTAATCAGATTATTTACCTCATCAACTGTAATGAAGTATTCTACTATGTTTTCATCTTCTACTTTGAGGAAGTATTATGAAGGTTTGAAGTTTCACCTTATTGACTCTGTCATCTCCTTCATGAGTATGATTAAGCTTCACCCAAAATTCCTTCGCAGACTTATAGTTCATAAACTTTATGATTTTGGAATTACTAAGGCCAAAAAATTGGAATTATTGGCATTAACATTATTACCATACTATTTTTTACCATCTGCATGAGTGGCAAGGACATCAAGGACATCATAATCCACTAGTACAGAGCTCCAAACTTATACTCCTAGGGAAAAAATATAAGATTCCATTCTATGTCCCACTCATTGAAGAAGCTACTCTCGTGCATACAATCCTCCACTATGACTGCACTGTCCTCCATTAACTACCCACTACCTCCATAACAACATTGTTGACTTGGTCAATTTTTACCCTATCCACATGCTGTAGTCCCTATTCACACCTAAATATGCTTTATTCAACTAATAAAATGAGCCACATTCACATGAGAAGTAGTTTTTTTCCTACTAAATAGATTTTTGGTTCTCCCTACCCACTTATTCACCTATCTTATTATGAAAAGAAAAATTAATATTCCAACTAGCTAGAAGCTAATTAGGAATATTACATTTTCATTTTTCATAAATAATCTATCTCACTTCAGAAAAGGGAAAACTTATACTGAGTAGATGTCGTTTCATTTACTTTTATGAGCTCGAAAAGACAAGTACTTGACTGAATATTTTCACATTATCGGAGTCTAAAAAGAACTAAAAGAAGAATTCAGGGATTCTTTTTTCATCGTTATCGAAGTTCGAAAAAGAGATAAAAGTGCACTTCATGTCCTTTTTTGTTTTTATAAAAGCTCGAAAATAAGGATAAAACTATGCTTTGTGGTAAAATCATTCTTCAAATAAATGTGCACAATTAATCTGCTATGTCAGAGGTAAACCTTTTCATAATAACATCAAATGGATTAAAAATATTTGTTTCATGATAAAAAATGAATAAAACTATATTCATTGCAATAAATATGATTTGCAAATAATAAAATGACTAATTAAAAGAGTTTTATTGTTCATTTTTACCATTTGAAAGTTATCATTTTCATTTTGGAGCTCTGAACCTGTTTTTGCCCTCGAACTTCAACTGTTGATTGTGATCGATTCTATGGATGGTTTTCCTCGCCGTTTGATCTAGGTTGGTGCTATCAACATCCTCTTTCTTTCAGTAGTTTTTTTGTTTCATTTTGTTTTAATATCTTAGGGATTTGGGCCCCTTAGGGTAAATTTATTTTACAAATAGGCCAACGCATCCTTGAATGTTGAAATGTGCATTGTAGTGCACTGGAATTGAAGGCCAGGTGCACTTGCAACGCACTATCCCTTCACTAGGAATGTGACGGGTGCAATTCACATTTTTTTTCTTTGTAGTGTGCCCAATTTTTGCCTAATTTTTTTTGTGAACTGGATCCGCATGAGTCTTGTCATTGTGTTTTAGTTATTCAACAGACCAAAATGACAATTACTTGGAGGGAAAGTGAACATGAGGAAAAAAACATGATTTCCCTAAATGATCCGGGTAATGTAAGAGCCCTTAGAGACTCTGGGTTGCTGAAGTACTTTAGACTATCAGGTATGAGGTGAAAAATGGAACTATTGGAGTTCCTTGTTCAATCATGGGATCTAGAGATTGAGGCATTTCATATAGGGGACAAAGTGGTCCGAATTTTAATGGAGGATATCTATTTTCTCAAATGATTGTTGAGGCAAACCCTACCCATTTCTCTCTCAGGGTCTGCTCTCAGAGGAGAGATGATGAGAGATTATGTATTGGAATATTGCAATGTAGCGGCAGAACCTAGCAAGGATGGGGAAAAAACATCCTTGATGTTCGTGATTTTCCATTAAGAACCATTTTATTCACAATCTCAAAGCTTTCTGGTAACACTACACTACACGTAGCGAATAGATATTGCATGCAGTATGTAGTAGAGTGTCTAGAACAAAAAAATTTCAATTGAGTTGAAGTTGTGCTCTCTCAAATGAAAGAACAACTGAGGAATAAAAAGGGAGGAAGGAAGAAAAATTTCAACTATGGTTCGATCGTCATTTCTTTTGCCTTAAAGTGGATTCCACTTATGCAACCACATCATGTGGCATTCGGTATATCTAACCCTAGATATCCAAGGATGTAGAGGTGGGTAGAACTCATCGCTAGACATGTTGGTGAATCTATTATCCTCCTGTATTTTACAATATCACTAGATGACTATGGATTTTCTACAATCTGCTGAAAATAGCATTTCTTGACTATCAAAAATTTTCAGAAATCTCACTGCCTTCATTATCTTCATTAAACATTTTTTACTGTATCTCATCTTTGTCTCTTTCAAAATACCCTCATGATATTGAAATTTCATGCTTTAATCTCAGAACCCTCATTTGCACCCATTCCCCTATCCAAAACCCCACTTCCATTGATAAAAACCCATTTTTGACCCTCCCTTTCATTCATTTCCCTTCTTTCCTCAAAATAATGTAAAAATTCTTTTGTACATTGTTTTAAAACCAAAATTTACTCATTTTTTCATTCGAGCCTCCCTTTAAATAAACTTCGTTTATTAATAAACCCAACCCCTATATGTTTTTTACCCCCCCGCTTTAAAGACCTAGATCCCCGTTCCCGTATAGCCATTGCCCCCACCTTAATAATAAGCGCCTCCACTTATTATTTAACCCCAACCCCAGTTTATAAAATAACCCCCCCCCCCACCTGAACAATAAATCTCGGTGCTTTGTTATATACCCTGGCCCCACCATACATTAAGCCATATGCTTCGTATTACTCCGAGACCCCACCTTTCAAACTAGCTGACTAATGTATACGCCCGACCACCATCAGATCTCGCCCATTCCATCCAACGGTCCCAAGCTCATATCGCTCCCTCCACCACCCAGCGTTTAATGCCACAAAATCTTACAATATGGGTGGTATTCCGGTCATCACATCCACCACACGCCATCTCCTCTTTGCTATTGTGTCCCTCCACCCAATACCATTTACCACCTCCATCTTGTGCGATAAACTGCCCGTCATACTTCACACCCATTGAAAAACCATTAAGCCTCGTTCAAATGTGTTCAAGCCCCCACTCCTCTGCGTTAGACCTCTACAAACACTCTGAAAACCCGAAAGACCAAACCAACCCAGAAAAACTACAGTGCATGATTTTAAATTAATAAACTGGTTTTAATGTGCAAGTGACCAAGGTAGAAATGCATGGTTTGCATTTCTAAGGTCCTAAAAACGTCCAAACAGAGTGTCTGGGTGACAATTTAGAATTTTGTTTTCATCAAAGGGACCAGGAGTGCCATATTAAATCATAAACATCAGTGGATCATGACCATTGATGGTTATTCAAGCCATCCAACAGCAGTAAGAGTGCTCTACAGTGCAAGATAAGGAAAACAAAGATTTTTATAACAATGGCATGCAGAGGTGAAACCAAACAAAGGGACACAACCAAAAGAGAAGGAAAAATAGGTTAAGAGGTTAATCAATAGGTTAAAGGTTGAAAGAAATATTAGAAGAAAAAGTTAAAAGGAAAAACACATAAATATGAATGTTAAATCAAAAGGCAGAGATAAATAAAAATGATATAAGATGAGACAAAGTTTAATGATAATAAACAGAATGAAGACAAAAAGCAGATCAAAAGAATTAAATGAGAAAGAAGAATTAAGAAAGAGGAAAATCCAAGTTAAAAGCCAAAGAAGGGTTTAGTGAAAAATCTAAGATAATTTAACAGAAAAGATAGATCCGAATGATAAAGAAACTCAGCAATTACTTCTTCAAAACACCTTGGACACATATAACTTTAAAAAAAGTAGCAACAGTTATTGTAACAGTCAGAGATATTTCCTAGCTACTCAAAAGTTATTGTGAAGTCAATGAAAAGCCTTAAAAATCAAAAACATCTCAAAATTTAGCTCAACAGTTAAGTTAGAAGTTATTATTACAGTGGTTCAATCAGAGATATTTTTCTTGGGGCCTTGCATGGTCTCAAAGGTCAAAATACATTAACTCTTTAATAAATACAAATCTGAAATGCTAGGTTAGGGCAACCTACTCATTTTGCAGATAAATACTACATGTATGTAGTGTTGGTTGGTTAGTTGTTTGACTGCTTGATTAGAGGATTGGCTGCTAGGATGGATTTGATTAGACTTTGAGTTGCAAAGATTGTTGCACTATAGTATTGTAATTGTTTTGGACATCAGTAATACAAGCACCTCTACAGGATTCTTTAGCTATGTTTTTTTTTTCTAAATAAGACTAAATTCTATTATGAAACATATAATATAGGGAGGCACGGGCCTCTGCAGTTCTAGCCTACTCCAAAGGCATCGTTATACAAAAATTAAAAACTGTGACTTCCCTAAAGGGGAAACCAACCCACTTAGTAGTTTTATAGTTACCCTTAGTGGGAAACCAACTTTGAACATGTAGAATATCTTAGTATTTAAAGACATCGAAAAGAGAAAAAAATGAGGGTTCCAAAGACTTAGAACCCAAAGCGAGAAACCGGAAAAAACCCGAATTCTTATGTGGCATTTCTATGGAGAGGTGTCTCTTCCACAATGAGACACTGATACTCCCTGGTGTCATCTGCATGTTGGTCATAGGTGTAATCCTTCACGTGCTTGGTGGCATTGGTAGGGCATGTGATGCTAGAACCTCCATTGTCGCCTGATCAATCCTCACTGCTAACTGTCAGTGCTTTTGATTCTATTGTTGGAGGCCATAGCACCCTACAAAATAACAGACAAAGCACCCAGAACTTCCCCCTTTCCAATCAGTTGCTGCGTTGCAGAGTCTGAGATGGATTTCCTTGGAAATTTTATAGGATAAGGGCCTTCAATGCTGAGAGCTTCCTCTTTGAAGCTAATAGTGATAGTAGTAGTAATGTGTGGTCTATCCATGGAGTTAGTGTAGTAGAACTAAGTGGAATGAGGGGGAAATAGAGAGGCCACCATCTCCAGGCATGGCAGAGTCATGGGAGAATTGGTAGTGGGAGAAGTCAAAGGTGGGGGGTGATACCTATGTGAAGCCCAGTCTCGGCCTCGACCACTTATACGGGTGGCAGGGTAACGCCTGAGGGAATTATCAAGCGAAGGGGAGGAGGAATCAGAATGAGCGAAGATGGGAGGTCTTGAAGCTCTTCCACAGTTGTTGCATATGCAGCAACGCATGCGGTGGTGGCAGTGAGGCATGGTGGAGCTAGGTGTGGTAAAGAGGGTGGAAGGAGACCACAGAGGTAGAGGAGCGACTGAATAGGAGGGTAGAGAAGATGAGAGCCTAGGAGCTGAAGGAATAGAAGGAGTGAAAGGCTTGGAAGGAGCCAAAGGCGTAGAAGGCATGTAGGGCACATAGGCGAAATTTAGATGACAGTGGAAGCTGTGGGAGAAATGCATACCAGAAATGAATTTGATGTAATAGAGGAGACTGCAACACCTTCCTATAGGCATTTGGAAGCTCAAATCTGAGACTGCAGGGGGAAAATTGCAACTCGACGACAGAGGCAAGGAAGGGAGATGGCCATGTGAATTCATTTTGAAGAGCTAGTAGGTGCATCGACTGGTGAGCATAGTAAATGAGCACTGGTGAACGCAAAAAGGGTGATTAAATGCCCGCGCCTGGAGACCATCAGTGGCCATGTGTCTAGGCCACGTGCCACCCCATTTTATCCTTATTTGTTAATGTTTCCCTTTTGTTTTCCATATTTTCCATCATTTCTCTCATAAAAGAACACAAAATTTCACTACAAGGAAAATACCCTCTAGTGGATGTTTTTGAGGAACTCCTTATAAAAATACCCATACATCCATCTCTAATGGAGGTTACTATAGGAGTTTGGTGCGCAAAGGTTTTTGCAGATGTATTTCATCCAGTGTGCTTATCACCATAAAACGCACCGATGCATTCAACATTGGCACACCGGACACCATGCGCTCCATACACACCCACCCGGTGCATTTTATTACTGTAGCGCATCAGTGCCTTACATAATGTCTACATCGTTGCCTCATAAAAAGCATGTGAAAATAAAAACCACCCGGTAAGCAATGAAGAAAACACACCGATGCGCCAATAAAACCCCACCCACCGGAATGACGTTAAATAAAAAAAATTACGGCCAAAGAACCGCACAAAACATTGGCACAATGAACACTGTGCTCTCCATACACACCTGCCCATTGCATTGTATTACTGTAGCACACCGGTGCTTGATAAAAAATCTACACCGGTGCCTCATAAAAAGTGTGCGAAAATAGAAACTTCCCAGTGTGGAATGAAGAAAACACACCGAGTCACCCATAAAATCCTGTGCATTGGAACAAGGCTAAATAAAAAAAACTTTACAGCATGAAAACCACATTTTTCACTTTTTTCAGTGCTACAGAGCTCTCAAGAACCGGTGCAATTTATCCTTGTCTAAGCCACCCTAAAATTTTTTCTCCCATTAAACTTATTACATGCACTGCTGTTGTGCATTTCCCACCAATCTCTAGCTTGAATTTACAAAACGGTGGACAAAAATTCTTTTGCAAATTCTACAGCCAAGATGCCTCCTCGACGGGAAAATGTACAGGTATTTTTCTTTTTTTTTCCATAATTAACCCTTTTAGCAGATCAAATAACTTTAAAATTAGCCATTTAAAAGGAAAAAAAAATTGTAGCGCGGTGCGCTCGAGCCGTTTGCCTCGCATCGGTTTGCAGTACTGCCTATAAATTCATAGGTCACACTGCAACTGGTGCTGACAGTATCCGCACTAGTTTCGAGGCAATATCGATAGGCACACCGTGTTATTTTTAATCTTTTATAAAAGTGCAGTGTGGTCATTTACTAGGCTCCACTGTTGACAATGTGGGATAGTAGAAACACGGTGCATTGACTGAATTATCCACCCCAGGGCAGGTAATGTTGTCAATGTACCGCATACCGCATTTTGACATGATCAATGGTTCAGCCTGGTAAACCGGTGCGAATGGTATATGCACCGGTTCCAAGGCGGTACCGAAGGTGCACTGTGTTATTTTATATTTTTTTTTAAAATTTTGGTGCGGTTAGTTACCCAGTCGCACCATTGGCCTAGTGGAATAGCAGTGACACGGTGCGTTGACCAAAATAGCTACCCTAAGATGGCTATTTTTGTCAATGCACGGCTTTTTGTATTTCGCCTACATCAACAGTGCAGCCTTATAAAATCCTACATCGTTCACTATGTCATGATGGTAGGAGGTCAGTCCATTGACTTAACTATATGCCCCGAGGGGTAGAGTTTAGTCAATGCACCGACCTCCTGAGACCATACATAGTCAACGTTGTGCTACAAATTTCTTTGGAGCTCCTCCTCGATGCACTGAATATTATTAGGTGCACTGACGTGGTGCACTAGATAGAAAGACACATCGAGACTAGTGCGTGACTATGTTTTTGGCACACCGACTATTTTTTTATTTTATTTAAAAAAAAAAATTATATATGTATATTTATAAATACATGTCTCATTTAATAAAAAATTGTGTTTAATATGTCAATCATTCAGAGACGTGAAAGGAGAGAAGAGGGGGAACAACAACAACAATACGCGGAGCATTATAACATGGCTCTCCCATGGGAGGCGTGAGAGAAGGAAAGAGATGTGTACCCTCACCCTATTATAGCATATACGGAGGGGCTCCTAAGGAAAGTAGGCCTCCTCAAGTTCTATGAGGAGGATACTTCACTAAAGGGCCATAGTTTGTTTTTGAGACATCTTATCCGAATGTGTAATGCCCAGCCACAGGCTTTCCAGGTTGGTATCAACTAGTGGTACATGACCACTGAGGACGATATATATTTCAGTACAAGGCTATCAAGGACAGGGGTGGATTTTACCTTGTTCCGATAGGTTCCATCTGGCTGTGTAGCAGGGAGTCAGTTAGTTTACTCCTAGAGATACATCAGAGAAAATGTATGGTCTCCTACAGAGGTTCGGGTCGCTGGAGGTCAGTTATGTATTGGTGTATTGGGTAGGGATGAGGTGCAGTGTCTCTCACTTATCATTTCAACCAATTCGCACAACACCAGTGATGGGAAATGCATTAGTTTCTTCCTTCTATATTATTTTGATTCTTTTTTATAGGAGAAATGACTTGTTTGGTGGTCTGCCATTTTTTTGCGGTAGTTCTGTACAACCTTAGATAGATGTCGTGCTCATGCACAACGGAGGGTGAACTTCCCTTTTTATTTAAAGATTTTTTTTTTTTTTTAGAGGTTTCCAGATACAAGGCATACATTTCTTCGGTAGCCTCGTAGGTCGATGTTTGAGGCATGTATGAACATGTGCGGGCAGATGATGTGCAAGAGGGACGAGACTCTGTTTCCAGTGAGGATATCGCATGATGCACTGGAGTTTCTATCCAGTGTTGATGAGCATCCCTTCATTATGGTCCCCTGTACTTACGCAGGTTTAGATTGGTGAGGGTATGCCAACATCCTCTTCACAACTGATGAGTTGCTAGATGATAGAGGCAATATTACTATTTTATATATTTAAATTTATTCTAGCATGTTCTTTAACTTCTTTTTATTAAATTGTGTAATGAAATTGTCTAATTATTGTTGTGTACTTGTATATATTTTGCAGGCATAGTCTCTTTTGATGGAAACAACATGCCAACACCACCACATGATCCAAGTGTGGATCCTGATGACGATCAGTGCATGTCAGATGACGAGGACCATCAAGAGGCCAGTGCAGAGAGACCTACTCTTGCTGGTGTGTCGGTACGACCTTTTTCTAGGTGCGGGTGACTTGATGCTAGATATAGGTTGGAGTTGGGTGACCAACAGGTGCATTTATTTTTGAGGCGGGCATCAGGCCCGCTCATTATAGAGACATACAGGTCGATGATAGGATATTATAGATGTGGAGAGGCATGTCACGTGACATGTAAAACCTGATGCAACATGTCATAGGAGTTACGACAATGGTTACACGACTAAGGAGTAATTTTGCGTGTGACAGGCGTGGTCGAGCAATAGTAAGTGATGGGAAGTCCATGAGAAATGACTCATCATCTCATGATTGTTCACCTCGTGTCGTGCTAGATGAGCATGAGCCTCCACTAGCATCTAGCAGCAATCATCATGGAGATGAGGCTAGACCATTAGCCATGTCTAGTCAGCAACCTGCAACATCCATTAGTACTCATGATCATGAGAAGGCTAGACCATCAACCATTGAGGCTGCACCATTGACTGAGTAGGCCTCCACTAGTACTGATATTGATGTTGTACTACCACCAGCTGATCCATGACATTTATATTACAGTTGTATATTTTTAACATTATTAATTTATATATATATATATATATATATATATATATATATATATATATATATATATATATATGTCCATGTATTTAATTTTCATGTTTCAGTTGTACTTAATTTATAGGTTGGTGATCATCATGATGTGTAAATTCTCAGGTCATGTTAGATATGTTCATTTAATGTGCAGCTTTCAGATAGATTTGTATGTGATAGCATGAGTTATTTGACATGATATGTATATTTGATGTTTGCATTGTGATTATGTTAATATATAATGTTAATTTTGTTTTGTTAGATGATCATGATCACGACGATGTTAGCGATTTTGAATTTGTTTTTTAGTAAAATATGATGTTTGTACGATGGCTATGATGAACGTGATGTTTATTAATTAATTTAATATTAAATGATCATGATATTGTAATATTGCAATATTTGTAATTCTAATTGTATATAAAATTCTAAAAATGGAATTGTAATCGTATATATGTAAATTTGTAAAATTGTAATTGTAATTCTAATTCTAATTCTAATTTTAATTGTAATTGTATGTAAAATATTTGTAAAATTTTAACTATATTAATGTGAAATGAATTTATTAAAATTTTTAAATTTGTAAATTTGTAAATGTTAAATAATTGTAAAATAATAAATCTAGAGTAATATGAATTATTGTAACATAATAAAGTTTAGAAAATAAAGCAAAAAAATTCATGTACTTTAGAATTATCATTATTTTCTTATGATCTTAGATACAAGAAAAAGAACTAATTTATATAGTATGCCATTGTTTTTGAGATCAACATAATTGCAAATTATCAAGTGAATTATTGATTCTAACATTAACACAATGAAAATTTCCAATTAATTCAAAATACATATTATAATGTTTCGAAAAATACAGCTTAAAAAGTATAAATATTGATGAAATAACACATGTACCATATCACTCTTGGTTCTCATGATCACCCTCATTATATTCCAGCTCGCATGGCATGATGACACTATTTTTCTCAAAAATATGTTTTGATCTAGGGTCATGTGTCAATACGAACCACCAATCCCCATCCAACACATCTAGGTAAAAAAAAACCTAGTTGCAGTGTTTAGGGAAAACATAAGGCTCCTTAGCTTCATCCCACATCTTTCTAGAGTTGATACATATCGGCCTACTATCACGATCTTCCTTTACATTATTCTGATCAAAGGTGTCCCACCACTTCCCCCTAAAAATAACACACTGGAAAGAAGAGAAATCCACATCAATGATCTATTGTATCTTTCTGACGCAACCTAACGTCCCTCATACTAGGTTTTGATCACACTGGCTAGATCGACTAGATTGATCGAACTCGACTTCCACTCCATAGTCTTGTGTGATGTTTCCAGCATTGGCATTTTCTGTGCAAAGATGGTGTCCATATGCACACATAGATGGGAACAAATGCACCTATTATAAAAAAGTTTAAAAAATCACAGTGTCATGTGTCGTATAATAACGCAACAATTAAAATATGAAATGTAGATGCATTATAAGTTTCAAATTTACATATAAATTAAAAATATTATTACTGATTTGCTTCACCCAATCCCTATGTTTAGCGCATCCTCTTCATCACGTGGGTAATGACTGATGGCACAGTATTTCTCTCTGACTTGGTCAGCGACCCAACTGTTGGGGCATATTTTTGGCATATTTTCTTTTAAATGATCGGGATAAGGCACACTTCTACCATTCAACAATATGAATTCTTTCCTGTCACTATCCCATTTCATCCTTTTTTGTTCATACAATGCGACCCACAGTTTTATCGCTTAAGAATTGTAAAGTATGAAATTATTGATTGCTTCAATTTTTGCATTCGCTAATGAAATCAAACCAGCATTATATAATACTTATAGATAAAAATATAAATTATATCAAAGTTCACCATTAATATTAATTAATTTTTGTAAATTTGAAAAAATTATAAGTCACTTACTCTTTATTAAGTCCTTTTTCCACTCATTTGGAGAAACTCCCCTTCTCTTTTGTCTTCATCCCTTTCATCCTCCCAAATCACTGCACCTAGTCTGTTATTGATCTATTTGATGTACTCACTGGCATAATAGAATGACTCATACAATATGTTCCCCTCTTCCATAGACCCCTTGGGTTTTTCCCTTTGCTGAACAAAACCTTTTAATTTCTTCATGTACCTCTCTAAGAAGAACATCAAACAACATCAAACCACCCGAAGTAATTCAACCTAATCTACTAGGTGGATTATAAGATGAACCTATTAAGTCTATGAAAATCGTTGGCAGTTCCTTCTCAAACATACAAACAATCTCAAATATCTCTCGAGGCCACTGTGGAATGCTTGCCACATGAATTTCCTTTGACATGATCCAATGTACAAATGCAGATAATTTAGATATGGCACATCCTTGGTTTTCAGGGAATTCATGTTTCACACACCCACGCACAAACAAAGGATAATGACACTGCAAAGTTATAAACACGTGCAATAATATACATAATTAATTATGTTTTATGATCCTCGCATGGGATAAAATTTATTAATATAAAAAAAAAAAATCAAGTTTTTGACATTATACGTACTCTTATAAGATTCAAAAGGTCATGCAATTTCAACCCTAAAAATGGTCATCCATGGTGAATCAGCAACATAGTGAAGACCCATATGAAGTTGACACCCTCACACCCATTATAACTTCCTTTACCAAAGAAATATCATCTTTTGTTTAAATCCATGGGACATCACCTTCTTTGAAAAACCATGAATTATAGGGACCAACACCTGCCTCTGATCCCGTACTTTCTAATCATCTTGGCCAATGTTTCTTTTTCATTTTTGAAGTAATAAGATATTTCCTAATAGCCAATGTGTCACTTTTTTTCGATGATATGTGCCTCCATTAAGAAGATGAAACATTTATATATATATTCACGAGATCTAAGAAGTGGGTAATCTTAAGATGCTCCCAATATGGGAGGTCATCAAAGATATATTTCCTTTTCATCCCAATGGGAAATTTGTCAGCATAGGTGTTGAGTAAATCTGGATCATCGAACATACGCTCCCCATTTGAATCAAACATTTGTATGAATTCCTTCTACTTCTTTGTCTCATATGCTCTAAGCCATTCAACTTGTTTCATTATTGGAGTCCTTTGCGTTCTCTCTCGTTTACCATTGAAAGCGGATGTTTCTCTTCTGTAAGGGTGTTCTTCTTGTAGGAATACCCTGGAGAAATCATATACTGGCTTTCATAGGTCCTTGGACCATCTAGATTTCAGAGAAGGTCTGCAACATTTACATCCAAAATACCCTTTTGTTACAAGACCTGTGATATTATATTTCTATACATTAATTAATATTCATGGAAATTTAAATAATATCATGAATACCAGAAAAAATATTACAATGAATTAAATAACCAAAATGTGAAATAATATTGTTACGTATATAAACAAATCAATAAATTAAGCATAAAATTTACCAGAGAAAACTCCTAAGCCTGGATAATCACGTGTCGTGTAAGAAGAAATGCCATTCAACATAAAAATCCTCTCTGCTATGATGGGTCTTGATACATCATATACATTTATCGCATCCCATAATTATTTCAATTCATCTACCAGTGGTTGTAAGTAGACATCCATATTCTTCACTTGCCTTCTACCAGGGACTATGAGAGCTAACATAAGATGTTCATTCTTCATGGACAACCATTGGGGGATATTTTTATTGATCACTACTACAGGCCAAACATAATAGTTGGTGTTCTGGAGGGAATATGGGTTGATGCCATCCATGGCTATGTTGAGTCATAGACTTCATATTTCATCCTTGAATTTTTCAGGCCATGTATTCTCTATATTGCTCATGGCTATTAAATCAGTTGGGATTCACATCAATCCAAACTCACTTCTGTGTGAAGCATGACATCCCTATAACATAGAAAATTCTTTGCAACAAACGAGCCTTTCAATCCTTGGGATTATAGGCATGTGCCTCAATATCTTAAAAGGAGGACTAGTACGTGATTTACCCTTATTTTTTATTTATCATACCTGTCATGCCCACATTTTGGACACATCTCTTTGTCTACATATTCTCCTCCATATATAATACAATCATTTGGACATGCATGATATGATATGTACTGAACACCCAACATTTTCAACAATTTCTTTGCCTCTTCACAGCTGTCGGGCAAGATATTATCACTCGGAAGAACCTTATCTATAAATAACCTGTAGTTGGTGATCATGGAAAAATATATTAAGAAATGTACATTAATGTTGATATAATTATTAACATTCATAAAAATTACCATTTGTAATGTTCATTGCAGTCTACTGATTATATTTCAAATTTATATAAGGGAGTACATTATGGTAACTTACCTCAAAAGTTATGAGAAACATGCATTCGACAAGTAAAAATTTTCTTTCAAGTTGTACAGTAACATCTCTGTCCCCAATTGGGCAGACTTTGACTGATCGCCAGGTCCAAAGAGAGGGGTGGTGGAAGAAAATTTGAGGCTTTCGAAAAGGTGTCAGCGATATTAGCATCATCCCCTAGCTGATCATTTTTTTGGAATTCATCTAACAACATTGTCTCCATGACAGTCATATCCCTTAAGTAATCATCCATACAAACCTCTATTTTATTGCCTCCATTGCCAGCTTGTGAAGAACTTCTATTGCTGTAGTCATTCATAATTTGTGAATCTGGACGTAGCGAGAATTGAATCAGTGGTTGATTCAACCATTCTTGGTATTTTTCCTCTCTGAATTTTTCTCGTAATTCAGTCTTCTCTCAATTTGGCATTGTCATGGGGTGCAACGGAAGATGGTAGGTAGGTCATTCATCATCACTAGAATCCTAATTAAAAAAAAAAAAAATGAACATGATTAGTACAAAATATATGATATTAATTAGTAATCATGTTGACAATATTGCATGATTATAAATTGGTTTGACGTTGAGATAATTACATATTAATCAATATATATACCAGAAATTTATAATTATTACCATCATTGTCCTAGGTTTGTGGCTAGAAGATTCAATATTGTTACAATTGGTAGGGTGAAGCGGCTATCCATTTTCATCTACCAAATGCGCCTTGCGGTATGCAGCTCCTGATAAGAACTTCTGATGTTTTGGAGCAGTTTGAATATTTTGCGCATCTGAACTCGATGCTAAATCTACATGACCATGAAAATTTGTATACATTATAAATTTAATTAATTTGTGCATGATTGACTGCATGGATAAAAAACATAAATTCAATTAGATAGTGAGAATATAAATAAAATCTGAAGTAAATATTATGTCTTGAGATGGATAGGGAGAACTCCGTGATGTACTTTGAGAAATATTATGGAATGAGCTGGATTTTGAAGAATTTTCCATTTGATATAATTATATTATTTTCTCCTTGCGTTTGAGAAAAACAACAATAAATCTTGGTGCACATAGCTAAATGTAATTTCGGTGCCTAATGTACAAATCATTGCACCAATGGGTTTTTGGTAATGTGCATCGGTGCAATGTGATTAAGGGATGCACCGGTCATGAATAACCACAAATAAAAAAGTAAAAATATTATTTCTTTAAGTGAAAAAAAGTGGTCAATTGAAAAATGGGTGAAAAAATATTTTTGAAAATCTAATTTCATAAAACATTTCTTTAAATACTAAACACTTTTCATTATTTCACTATTTTTGCAAAACATTTCAGCCAGAGATTTGCAGGAGACATACCTGGAGAAAAAAAAGCACGAGAGCACTGTGGAGTAGGGAAATATGTTCAAACAGAAGTATTTAGAAAATCATAATTCCAAACCTCTGGTGATTCAAACCCTGTAGCATAGAATTTCAAACGATCTCGTGAATAAAGTTTATTGTTTTTTTTTACTTTTTCTGCATTTTTTTGTGCAGTAAAAGAAAAGAATCAAAGTTCATTCTTTATTTTACATTTTGTGCAGTTTTTTTTACTTTTTTCTAGAGTTTTCAGAAAAAAAAAAATAAAAAAAATCCATTTTTAGAAACAAACCCTACATTCCTTTTGTTTCTGCCCTTTCTTCTCCCTCTTTCTGTGATTTCAAAATTTGGGCTTTTCAATTTAGATTTATATGATTTTTATAGTCGTAAGACATCCAACCCAGGGGACGAATTGCATAGTCGAATCCCAATCCATGTCGTCCCTTGCGTGAATTTAAAAAAAAAACAGATTTTTTTTCCTCGATGCAGCCTAGGTAACATAACGCATCGGTGCGCTCTATTATACTAGCGCACTGTGAAAGTACAGTGATTAAAAAAAAAAAGTTATCAATGCGCCATATGTAAAATATGACATCGGTGTGCTATTTCATTATGGCGCACTGCGAATGTGCTGTTTCACACACGAAAAAAATCCATTTTAGAAACAAAACCTACATTCTTTTTGTTTTTTCCTTTTCTCCTCCCTCTTTCTGTGATTTCAGAATTAGGGATTTTAAATTTATATTCATAGGGTTTTTCTTTCTAAATATAAGCCTAAGACATCCAATCCATGGAATGACTTGCATAGTCATATCCCAATCCATGTCGGCCCTTGCGTAAATTAATTTTTTTATTTTTTTCATCCGTGCGCCCTACGTAAGTTAGTGCACCAGTGCGCTCTATTATCCCAGCACACCACAAAAGTACTATGATAAAAAATAAAAATAAAAATATTTTTTCTCAGTGTGCCATTTGTAAAATATGTAGCTAGTATGCTATTTCATTATAGCACACTGCGAACATTTTGTTTCACAAAAAAAAAATTACACTTTCAAAAAATACAAACACTACATTTGTTTGGTTTCTACCTTTTATTTTCCATCTTTATGTGATTTTAGAATTAGTGCTTTTCAATTTAGATTTATAGGGTTTGTATTGCTAAATATACACCTAAGACATCCAACCAACGGAACAATTTGCATTGTCGGATCCCAATCCATGTCAACCCTTGCGTGAATTTAAAAAAAAACAGGTTTTATTTTTCATCGGTGCATCTGGCATAACCTAATGCACCGGTAATATTTCTTGTACAAGTTCACCCTGAAAGTAATGTGATAAAAAATAAAAAAATAATTTTTTTTATCAGTGCACCATATGTAAAATATGTCACCGGTTTATGCTACAAAAACTAACAGTGGATGATTTTTATTATTTTATCATGGTTAATCAGTGCGGTGATTGACATGTAATGCACCTGTGCTTCTTGTTGACATACATCACCATACGGTCTATTATATTGTTTGTGTGGTGCATTTCGACAACCCCCACACACCAAAATCGGTGCATACACCATGATGGTGCACCGGTTTCTTGAGATTTTTTTTTTACCTGAAAAGATGACAATTTATTTATAAATATATTAATGAATGATATGATACAGGTTTTTATATTGATAAAGAAATGAATAACAAGAGATCAAGTAACAAAAATACTAATAACACATCAAGAAAAGAAAAAAGGCAAGTTCTTTGTAAATTATTTACACTAAATATTGCTTTTGAACTATATGTAAGTTTAACTAATATGTATTGTTTATTGTGTATCATGAAAAGGCACAAATGACGAAGCTCGATAAGATTATTTCCGATCTAGGACCAGAAGGGCATAAAATCCTGATGGAAAAATTGTGAAGGGATGAATGAGGTGAATGAAAAAATATTATCGATTTCTTTTTTTAATTTTCATTAATATAATTAAAATTATTATATAACATGTGTCAAACAGTCTATTAATTCACATTTTGTTAATGTTCTACAGGGACCAACAAATCAGAAAATGAATGTTGTTCTAAGAAAAGAAAAAAATAGAACATGAAAATAAAAATGAATTGTTCCTTAGTTCATCTAGAGTCGTGCTGGAGATTAACAAAAGGGGGAAATTTTTTTACAAAAGTTTGAGGGATCTAGTGGAATGAATGTATAGATGTTCTTTCCACTTACAATACAAAATCCAATCCAATGATTCCAATAATGAAATTTTATCTAAACTACAGGAAGAGTTTCCAGAGAATTTGTTAATGAGACATGTCAGACTTTTAATAACAAAAACACACAACAACAAAAAATAAGGAATGAGAAAGTAATATTCCTTTAAATGTTTCTCTAGGATTATTTATAAATTTCACTTTTGTTATATTTAATTTTCACATATCAATATAAAAATTAAATAGTTTATTGTCAAAAGATGAATGATTATGAAAATGTCAAAATATAAATGAGCAGATATCAGCAATATGCCAATAGGAATGTCCAAAAAGGTGTACAAGGAGATGGTCAAAGAAATGGACAAAATTGCATCGTAGGAGGAGCCATCTCAACAACAACGTGCTTCAAATGTAATATGTAATCATTGAACTTTTTGATCATTAGGTACAATAAATAAACAATTTACCATTAAATATTAATTTTCAAGTATTTTCTTGCAAAAAAGAAAAGAAAATGGAACCTATTCATCACATAAAATAGGATGATAAGGAAGAAAAGGATTGATATCTAGGTTTGTGAGTAATTGTTACTTCCTTATAACAACTTCACTAGATTTCATTTTTGTATTTTTTAAGTTGTTTTACAAAAATCATCATTGAATGTCTTCAAACAGGTGCTAACATACAAAGAAGAACCATTAGAGGAATTGATTGAAATTGGGTTAAATATGGGTTCTGAGTATATGTTGGCATATCAGAAATTAATTGTGGAATTTGTAAGCATCTATCGATCTTGTTTTACTTACATCCGTCTATAATTAATAGAACAAAAAAATATTTTATATTAAATATATGATTTGTTATGGGGTATAAAATTTGTAGGAAACAAAGTATGGAACTGCGCCAACAGACGAAATTTTGAAAGATGGCATGGTACACAATTTTGAAAGAATGTGTGTAGTTTATGAGTCAACTGTTGTTATGGTAAGCCATTTTTATTTCCTATTTACATTGATGTATATTATTTAATATTGCAATTTTAATTATTCTCACCAATGTATATACACTCATTTCAGTTTATTTTTATGTTTTTAGATGGAAGGTGAAGAATAATAAAACAATCAACACTGTGAACAAAACATTCCTGAAAATAACCCCAAGTCATGGAAGTAGCTCTAGCGGTGACAACAGTTCAAGCGAAGAATGATGATCACTATGTTTGGATATGAAAGCAAGGCATTGTATTTTTTGAAATATATCTGTGAAATTAGAAATTTTGTTTAATGTAATGGTCATAGTTCCCCAATTGAAAGACAAAGGGATACCAATAACTATCCCATTTTGTACGACAAAGACTGTCTTATATATATATCTATATATATATATATATATATATATATATATATATATATATATAATAAAATATGTTTTAATTTATTCTATTGTGTTCTCCATTGTCGTTCTCAAATGCACTAATAAAAATTTAACTCATATGAATATTGTTAGAAGATATATAAATGTCAACTCTTGATGAATAATGAATTTTAAAAAACCACAATAATTATGATATGATATAAAAAATTAGTCCAAATATCACATTTAAATGCATTATAAAAAAATAATTAATATGAATATTGTTATAATATGTGTTGACTTTTGATGAATAATGAATTTAAAACAATCACATTAATTGCACTATCACAGGTCGATGTTTCTAAAAAATACAAGATGAAAACCAATGTGTGTCAGTTACTGTACACTGACATGTTTGTATTATGAAGCACACTGGTGCATTTTTATAACCTATGGGGACTATAGAAATACCAAAACCAATTAAAAATATTGGTGCATTTGTGCAGTACGGTGCACCAGTGTTGTTGTATGACCTATGGGCACCACATGAATATCGATAACAATTATAAATCTCGATGCATATGTATGATACTGTGCACCAGGGCATTTATGTTTCTATATGCATTGATGCATTTTTATGACCTATGGGTCCTTCATGAATACTGATACCAATTATAAATCTTGGTGCGTTTGTGTGATAGTGTGAACCGGTGCATTTGCTATAAGTCTATGCATCGGTGAGTTGATATGACTTATGGGAACTGCAAAAATCCCAAGACAAATTAGAATTGCCCCATGTGTTGTATCACCAACACTATGCCTGGTGCGGTTTAATACCTTAACGTCTCAGTGCGTTCTCCTTCAACTGCCCCAGGGCACCTTCTACATGTACGAACCAGTGCGTTATAGCCAGAGTAGCACACTGATGAAAAATAAATCTGTAATAACCTCAGGCCGCCCATTTTTTTTAGTTGTGTTGAATTTCCATTAAAAGCTCTACCAAAACCTCTATAACCATAAATGCATGTTGTAGAAAATGTTTTTTTTGACAATTTTGACCAATTTTATCATACTAAAAACCTCCTTTATAACCTTCTCTAGAGGGTCTTTTCCTTGTAGTGTTTAGATTAACATATGTTGTATTGGCACCTTAATTTTGTCTCCTTCTTTCATCTTAATGTTTTCTTCTGCAAGGTGTGACTGGAGAATTCAAGGTCGTCCTGCACTTTAGTTCCACCTAGCTTGTTGCCTTGAATTTTACTCAGTAGATTCTACCAAAAGAATTTTATGGTTTGCCTTGTCCTTTGGTTTTTCTTGAAATGTTATTTTCAAGGCCTTCTTTTAATTTTAATTAGTAGAGTCCAACCAAAGAAGTTTATGGTTTTCTCTGTCCTTTGTTTGTCTTAAATTGTTGCTACAAAGATATTTTTAGTTTGATTAAAGAATTATTAATTTCTATTTAATGATATTGACTGTTATCTTGAATTTTTTCTTTGCCTGAAATTAATAGCTAGAGAATTCAGGGATTTCCTTCTCTTTAGGATTGTTGGATTGTTGTCTTAAGGTTTACTTAGTAGAGTCTAGCCAAAGAAGTCTATGGTTTTCCCCGTCTTTTGGTTTTTCTTAAACAGTTACCTAAAATTATTTTCTTGTTGAAGTATAGTTAAAGGATTCTTATTTTCCCTTTAGTTTTACTGATTTCACAACTTGCTGTCATTTCATATTTCATCTAATATAAGATATCCACTTGAAATAGTCAGCGTGCCCTATGAAAACCCTTGCAGAGTTGATGAACAATTAAATCTGTTTATGAATCCATAGCCCAATGGATTAATGTTTCTCACATTCTATTTTTTCAACTGAAACACTCATTCATTTAATCACACAATAAATTAATCACATAATCAATTAATGAACCAATTAAAACAAAAAAAACATTCCTGAAACTTCATAACTAGCCTAAAATCATAAAAAAAATCATAAGGATATATCATTTACAAACACAAACATAGAGAAAGTCATCTCAGAATCCAGGAATGCTAGGTACATGGAATTCAATGTGGTTTGATGTGGTTCCCTGTATAGTTGTTCTTGCCAATATTCCAAATCATGGGGAGAAAACATAGTGGCGACCATACGAGGGAGTTGAGAAATTAAACATCTTAATATTACCTCAAGAACTTAGAAAACCCATCTTCAAAACTTAGATAAATAAAGTGTTTTCCAAGAATGGTACCTGGTTGTTTATGGTGGACAACAACCATCCTTAAGACAGTTAAAATCATCCCCCTTATTGTGAAACCAGCTCTAAAAATAGACGAACAGAGATATAAACCCCTTAAAAATAAGCCACTTCAAGGGGGAAACCTACAATACATTACATGAATGAACAATTCTTGGATGATACAAATGACAAAACCTCCTTTCTATATATAGGAGTCAATGGGGCCATAATATAATCCTAGTGGGGCCACAATGTAATCCTAGCCGACATAGAAATAACAATGTAAGGGCACAATAATAACAATATTGGGGTTAGAGGGGGCTACAATAATAACAATAAGGGGGCTACACTAATAACAATATGGGGCTAAACTAGTAATATACGGACCTAACATGCCCCTCTCCTTCAAAAAAGTGTTGTCCTAAATGCTTGAGTAGCTCTGGGTGCTTCTGTATAAAATTCTCATCCTCCAATGTAGAATCTTCAGTGGGTAAGTTCTTCCACTTGATGAGATACTCTGAAATTGATCGATTTCATAGCTGTCGAGTTCTTATTTCCGTGACCACTTCAGGTTCAATATGTTTTTTCCTTCCTCATCAATTTTTGGCAATATTGTTTGAACTGGAAGATTTTCACCTATAACCTTCTTTAAGCATGAAACATAGAAAATTGGATGCACTCGCGATGAAGCAGGAAGCTCCAATTTGTATGCCATAGTACCAATATTTTGCAACACCTTGTAAGGACCATAGTAATTTGGTGATAATTTATTATCCTTCTTAGCTTGCTTCAGGGACATTTGTTTGTATGGTTGTAGTCGTAAAACTACCCAGTCTCTTACATCAAAACTTCTCTCGCTGCGATGTTGATCTACCTGTTGTTTCATTCGATTTTGTGCCAAATTTAGGCTATCCTTTAAGTGTTGGAGAAATTATTGTTGATTTTCGATGTGATCTTCTAGTTCTTGAACCTTAGAATTTTCTCTTAAATATGATGTGATGGACGGTGGATGATATCCATAAAGTGCCATAAATGGGGTCATTTTTGCTGCAGTTTGGAAGGAAGTGTTATACCACCATTCAGCGAAAGGTAACCACTTGACCCATTATGTTTGTTTATCAGATACAAAACAACAAAGATATCCTTCCAAACATTTATTCATTATCTTAGTTTTACCATTGGATTGAGGATTATAAGATGAGCTATGAGCTAATTGAGTACCCAAACAAGAAAATAACTCCGTCCAAAAATTTCTAGTAAAAATGGGATCTCTGTCGCTCACAATAACCTTTGGGTTTCCATGTAGCTTTTGAATTGTTTCCATAAATGTAGTAGCAACTGTACTTGCTTTAAATGGATGAGATAATGCACAAAAGTTTTCATACTTGGTAAGTATATAAACTACCACCATGATGAAACTCTTTCCTTTAGACTTAGGTAAACCTATGATAAAATCCATTGAAATCTCCTCCCAACGTTGACTTGGAAAGGGTAAAGGTTGTAGAAGACCCGGGGTCTTAATTGTATCAAATTTAATTTGTTGGCAAACCAAACATTCCACCACAAACTTTTGAATATTAGATTTAAGGCCATTCCAAAAAAATTCTTTCTTCACCCTGTGGTATTTTTTTAAAAATCCTGAGTGTCCTCCTAAAGGAGAAGTGTGCAATTCCAAAAGAATCTTTTGTTTTAGTTGGGAATTATTACAAAGATATAAGCAACCTTTGTACCATAAGGAATTTTTTTTCCAAATAAATGTATCAGATGTACTAGGATCTTGCTGCAACTTTTGAATGAGTGTCCATAGTTCTTTGTCTGTCTTCCATTCATCCCTTGCTTCGGTTATCCAATCTGGTTGGATAATAGAAATTGCACAAAGAAATGCTTCCACCTCTTCATTTTTTCTTGAGAGTGCATCTGTAACAACATTTAGCTTCCCTTTTTTATAGATGATTTCAAAGTCATAACCTAATGTCTTTGTGACCCATTTTTTCTACTCTTATGAAGATAGTCTTAGTTCCAAAAAGTGTTTACGACTATCATGATCAATTTTTACCTTGAAGTGTCTTCCCATTAGGTAAGGTCACCATTTCTTTATTCCATGTAGTATTGCTAACATTTCCTTCTCATAAATAGATTTTTGTAAATACTTTCCTTTGATTAGATGACTTTCAAAAGAAATGGGTCTTCCTTCTTGCGTTAAAACAACACCAATTCCATTTTTTGAGGAATGACATTCAAAAATAAAGGTTTTTGTGAAGTCTGACATAGCTAAGACTGGTGCTAGGCACATTGCCTCTTTAAGATGTTCAAAGGTCTTAGTTGCTTCAGGAGTCTACGAAAATGCATCTTTCTTCAATAATGTTGTTAAGGGTGCTGCTATTCTCCAATAATTCTTAACAAACTTGCGATAATACCCTATTAAACCGAGGAATCCTCGCAAATGCTTTATAGTTGTGGGGAATTTCCATTCCCTAATGGCTTTAATTTTGTTAGGGTCTAACTTAACACCCTCGTGACATACAATATGACCCAAATATTCCACGTCTTGTACTCCAAATAAAAATTTGGATGATTTTGCATATAATTGTTTCCCCTCCAATAGTTTGAGCACCATGTCAACATGTTGAACATGATCCTTCCAAGACCCGCTATAGATTAGTATATCGTCAAAAAATAATAGCAAAAATTTTCTAAGAAAGGGTTTGAAAATGGAATTCATCAACCCTTGAAATGTAGAAGGTGCATTGGTAAGGCCAAAAGGCATGACCAAAAATTCATAATGTCCCTCATGAGTTCGAAATGAATTTTTCAGAATATCTTCATTGTTCATTCTAATTTGAGATATCCTGAATGAAGATCCAACTTGGTAAAATAAATTTCTCCATGTAATTCATCCAATAATTCATCAATCACAGGAATGGGAAATTTATCTTTAATGGTGAGCTTATTGAGCTCCCTATAATTCGAACACATGCGCGATGATCAATCCTTCTTGTGCACCAATACTACTGGAGTAGAGAAGGAACTTTGACTAGGTTGAATTATACCAACCTCTAACATTTCTGCAATCATGCATTCAATTTCTCTCTTTTGGACATAATGATATTTATAAGGCCTAATGTTTGGAGGAACACTTCCTGGAATGAAATGAATAGCATGATCATGATCACAAATAGGTGGGAGTCCTTTGGGAGTTTCAAACACCTTGGAATTATTGTCCAAGACTTTTTGGAGATCTGCAGAAATAGATGATTTTGATGTTGGAACTTCTAGTGAGCATAATTGTGCAATTGCACCTTGTTATTCTTTCTTAAGAAGCTTTGTCATGACATTAGAGCTTATTATCTTTCCTAGCTTCCCTGCGATACCCCGTAATTCTACTTCCTTTCCTTCTAATTTTTTTTTTAAGGAAAGTTCTTAAAAATTAAAAGCTACTATCCCCAGAGATTGTAACCATTATACTCCTAGTACAACATCAGCACCTCCCGTAGGAATGGAAATAATTGGACTATTCAATAAATATTCCCCCATGGTTAGCTTGATATTATGATATTTTCTAGAACAATTTATAGTTCCTCAATTTGCAACCATCACTTGACATTCCAGTGTTTGGTATAGGAAACAATTCAATTCCTTGGATACCTTACAATGAATAAAATTATGGGTACTACTTGAATGAATTAACACTATTACCTTTTTCTTCTTGATATGTCCTTTTATCTTGAGAGTTTGAGGAGTGGTAATTCCTGCCAATGCCTTACATGATATGGTTGGACTCACTTCTTCCTCTTCTATGGTTGTTTCCTGGTGTATATCCTCTTCTTGTTCATTTTCTTCTTCCTCTTCACAATCTATGTAAAATAATTTCTTCTCAGCTCACTTATGACCTTTAGTGTATTTTCTATCACAATTGTAGAAAACATATTTTGCTCTTTTTTCTTCCAATTGTTGTGGTTTCAACCTTGTATGTTGTGGAAATATAGGAGTTGTAACACTTCCCTATTTATAAAAGTGAGTGGTAGGCTTCCTTGTCGCCATAATTTTACATTCAAATTTTCTTGCCAACCTCAATGCCTTCTCCAATGAATCAGGTTCCAAAACATGAACTTCATGTTGGATTTTATCCTTTAAAGTACCTATGAAGAGATCAATCCTGTGTTCCTCTGGAATATCAGTTACCTTTATATTCAATTTCTGGAAGTCCTCAATGTGCTCCCACACTAAACCCTTTTTTTTGAGATTTATCAATTGGCTATAGAAGTTCTTGCTCTTTGTATCCTGATAATGTGCTATCATTTCCTCCATAAAAATCGACCAAGTGACAATTGTTTTTTCGTTCTAAATGAGAAGTTGCAATGTGTACCTTTTGTGTGTTTTTCACATTATTGAGATCAAAATAATGCTCCGTCTGTAGTATCCATGTTACAGGATCCTTTCAATCAAAATTCCTCATATCCAACTTTGGAATATGGTGGCTCTTCCGTCCAACATTAGATTTTATGAAATCATGATTAAAAATTATTTTTTTCTCATCATGAGTTTCCTCTACAATATTTTCGCCATTAGGAAACATTTCTTGTATCAAATTTTCAAAACCTTCGATGTCTACTTTTATGTTTTCCATTTTTTCATCGATCTTAGCTTCCATGCCATCCATCTTGGCTTCCATGCCCACTTCCATGCCTTCCATATTAGATTTCGAACCATTCATCTTAGCTTCCATGCCTTTATTCAAACCATGCATCTTAGTTTCCATGCCTTTCTTCAAAACTTCCATTTCATTTTTTGTTGCTCTTTGCGATAGTGAAATTTGGTGCACTTTCTCTTGTAATTTTGATATCTCATGTTGTGTTTCTTTGTCTTCATGAGTCGTAGTAAAGCCTTATGAAGGCTTAATGAGTGTTGAATTCTTTTTAGGGGCTATTTTAGAACGTAATATGGATATCTATTCTTCAATATGCCCTTGGAATAAATTCCAACTAATTTTTTTCAAACGAGACTTATGTAATTCGAAAAAAAATACACACCTTTTTCTTGATTTTGAGGAGCGCGATATTGAATCTAAATTATCTCTATGATTTGGGAACTTCAATATTTGATATTTGGTACTGCAGTAGCCCTCTGAATCTTCTTTCGAATGCCATAAGTTTGACCTGATTTGGATTCTTGAAGACAAATTTGTGCCCAATCTCCTACGATGACCTAATTATGAACCAGTTCAGTAGAGCGAACTTTCATGACTTACCACGTGTCACTTATTCCTCCTCCAACTCTGAAATTGATAGACAGGAAACTAAATTCTGTGTGCTTGCATCCACTTTTTACAAAATTCCAATCTGATTCTTAGAGAGAGAGTTACGAATATTTTCCCATGATCACCTCTTTGAGATGCAATTTAGGAGCCTGAAAAAGTCCTAACTTCCATAGACCATATCTTCAAAAATATTGTGAACCAAGATCTAAAATTGTGCGAATATCTTTCTCAGGGGTTTAGATTTGTGCTATAAACATTGCAGATATTGATCCTTGATAGAAAAAAAGTTAGAGCAAAAATTCGACGATGACCTATTTAGGTTAAATTGAGGAGCCTACAAAAATACCTAACTTCAACAGATCATATCTCCGAACATATTGCAAACCAAACTCTGAAATTTTGCAGTGATGTTCCTCAGGATTATGAATTGGCACTCTAAATATTTCATCTTATGAACCTTCATATAAAATGATTTATAGTGAAAATGCCACAATGACCTATTTGGAGCAAAAAAACCCTAGAATCTAAAGCTCTGATACCAAATGTTGTGAAACTAGCTCCAAAAATAGAAGAAAAGAGATATCAACGCCTTAGAAATAATCCACTTCAAGGGGGAAACCTCTAATACATTACATGAATTAACAATTATTGGATGATGCAAATGAAAAAACCTACTTTCTATATATAGGAGTCCATGGGGCCACAATGTAATCCTAGTCGACATAAAAAAAACAATGTAAGGGCACAATAATAACAATATTGGGGTTAGAGGGGGCTAAAATAATAACAATAAGGGGCTACACTAATAAAAATAAGGGGTTAAACTAGTAATATAGGGACCTAACACACCTAGTGACTCCATTGGTTTTCAGTAGGCCTGCTAACTCCTCTTGTTTTCTACAGACTCCACTGAGAAATTATTGGGAAATCCTGATATCTTTAAACCTCAATAGAACCAAAGAAATAATACTTTGTGGATTAATTATTCATATCATAGATTGGTTTTTTTTTTCAAACTATTGTATAAACTTTAAACCTCTCTAAACATTGGGTCTAAGTTTTGGCTCCTAGAAGAATTTGTATCAGATCCCATCCTAACCCAAACCCTCCTACAATAATAGAAAATCCTGAAATCATCATTAGGAAATCTCCTAGATCCAAAAGTCCAACTATTAGCAGACCAATCCAAAAATCAAGTTCCCTACCTGAAAACCTTAAAAAGTTGCAGAATATCCTCTCTAGATCACCCCTAGAATAAAGCTTGCTTAGGACTAGATCTCAGAGTTGGATAACCTAGAGATTTTAGACCCATCCACCTTACAACATAATCCTATTTTACTAACCTCATCCCCCACTGTTCACCTCCCTCCATTTAACCCTTTACCTCCTTTTGTCAATCCTCCACTTGTTAACCCTCCTTTGTTTCCCCAACCACAAATCATGGCAACATGGTATGCCCCATTAGTTATACCATTGAATGTACTTTTTTTACCATAGGACTATCACTCCAAGATTCCCTTATATGATGGAAGTAGTTATAATAATTATCAACAACATGTGGATAGAATGAATGAATATTTTGATAGACAAGAAATAGATGATGAACTTTTAAACTAAGAATGTTTTCTCAAATCTTAGGGAGAGAAGTAATAAAATTGTTTAAAGGCCTAACATCTAATAGCGTACATGATCTCCCTTATTTTCATCAATTATTCTTAAACAAATGGGAAGTCAAGAAGAACCCTCTCCAAATCTTCTCAGAGTATGAAAACATTAAGAGAAACGTTGGAGAGGGTGTCCAAGAATACTGCACTAGTTTCAATAGCGTATACAATGCCCTCCCTACACACATGAAACCTCCACAAGTTATAGCTCTAATGAAATTTTCTAATAGTTTTGATCCATAGATGGCTTATCAATTAACATAAATAGAATCCCTTACATTAGAAGACATTAAGAGGGGAGCAGTAAGTGTAGAAGCCAATATGATTTCCAAAAGAGCTGGAATGAAAAATGAAGAAAGAGGCACATATAGGGAAGAAAATGTAGCCTCCACATCTGATACAAATATTGATAACCTAGTTAAATCCATGGAAAGGATGATAGAGAGGATGAATGTGAATGAGAGAGATTACCCCAGAGAAAACCAAAAATCTCCTCAAAACAGAAACCAAAACTACAACCAAAACTGAAAATTTAGGAGAAATCCCCCTCAAATAATACAGAGAGTCCCTGACCAAAAAATTAGGCCTCCTTTCCAAGAAAATTATGCTGGTTAGGATGAGGGGGTGATTGAAGAAATAGAGGAAAGTGAAAGAAATTTAATGGGATTCAATAATGAGGATACTATTTTCCTCACTGAGGAAGAGCAAAGCATGTTTTCCCCAACTCAATTTGAAGAAGAAAGCCTTGAATATTAATACTATAAACAAGGCTTTGAAAATTCCATCATGGAAGTACATAGATAGTATAACCTTAGAAGAAAAAAACCCAAGATACTCCCAAGAGAAAGAACTCTTAAATTTCTGCTAGGAAGATCGTTGAAAATGTTCCTAAAAAGATAGCAGAAAATTCAAACATAGTGTCTAAAAACTATGATAAAGGTAAAAAATAAAAATAGCCAACATAGTGGTGACCAAAGCAACACTAGTAATCCAGCTAGTGGCCCTAACAAAATTGTTTTAATTGAGTTTCCAAATAAAAATCAGCAAGCTGAAATTGCTATAAAAACAATGTCTGATAAGACTGATTTGAACTTGTCAAAAACACAGACACCTTTCAGTATTGAGAATGAAATTTCCAAGATATAAATCTCCATAACTCTTACTGAATTACTTTCCCAAGATGTATAGATATCGCAAGTTTTGAATTCTTTAAACATTGGAGAAAATGTTCATTCTACAAATTTGAATGATGAAAACCTGAACTTCTATTTGGACCTGAAGTAGAAGGTAAATTTCAAGAGGGAGGTGTTCCTCCATTTTATGTCAGTTTGAACATCCATGATAAAATCCTTGACAATTCCATGTTAGATTTAGGAGCTTCACATAACCTCATGCCAAAGGTAGTAATGGAAATATTAGACCTTGAGATAACTAGACCATACAAATATTTATACACTTTTGATTCTAGTAGAGTTAAATTTCTAGGTCTGTTAAAAGAACTTTGTGTTAATCTAGCACAAATACTAGCCAAGAGCCTAGTAATGGATATTGTAGTGGCTGATATACCTCCCAAGAATGGCATGCTTCTATCACGCTCATGGGGAGTTAAACTCCAAGGCACCCTCCAAATGGACATGACCTATGCTACCATACCTGTCTTCAGTCAACCAAGAATATTATATAAGGAGACTGTCATGAAATACATTGTCAACAGTTGATAAAATCCATATAAATCTCCTCTTTATTCTATTCACACAGTCCTTGATTCATTTATCCTTTACAATGATGAAACATTAAGGAACAAGTGGAAGAAAATGAGAAAACAAAAGAAAAAGAGGAGGAATAGTCAAAAAAATTAGCCCAAATAGAAAATAAACAGCATAGTGCCAGACACAATGACCAACACAACGATAAATCTGAAATTGAACCTCTTTGGAGTATGATCTTTGATGGTTCCTGTGGTAAAATTGGTTGAGGAGCACGTGTTTGGTTGCACAAAATTGAGAATAACCATGCAGAAGGCCACTCATATAAGTCAAACTTTTGATGTACAAATAATATAGCAGAATATGAGGCACTCCTCTTAGGGCTACAATTACTCAAGAAATTAGGATCAAAAAGGATTTCTGTTCATGGGGATTCTGAACTAGTCATTAGGAAGATTAAGGGAGAATATTAAGCTAAGCATCCTAGATTAAGAGCATATAGAATTGATGCCCTTAACCTCTTAATAACATTCAAAGAATATGATCTTACCTTTGTCCCAAGAAATAAAAACATTTTTTCCAACGGTCTAGAATTTGTAGCCATTAGTTGTCAAAATTTTTATCATAACAAATAATACACAGTACAGGTCAAATATAGACTAGTAGTCCCTGATAGTATAAAATATTGGCAAGTTTTTGAAGGTGACAAACAGATTGAATATTTCCTGCAGTCCAGAAATGGGTTTGAAATGCCAAATTCGGACTCATATCATGAAGAGGACTACTCTACTGAGGAACAAACTTATAAAGAAGAGCCTCCTAATGATGCTGATATAAATCCGTTAACAAAAGATGACCCACTTAAGACAACACTATGTGAAAACTCAGAAAAAGAAGACTTTGAATTGCTCCAATCCAGAGATGATACTTTTCCAAAGGGATTGGTTCCTCTAGAAGAGATGTTTGATTTTAATGATGTTGCTAAAAATCCATATATGGAATCTACTAAAGTAGAGGCAGAAGAATGCAATATAGGCAGTGAGAAAAGGCCAAAAATGACAAAACTGTGCAAGACAATGCAATCTCATATAAAACAGAAATACATTAATATTTTCAAAGAATTTATCGATGTATTTGCTTGGACCTATGAAGAATTGAAATCTTATGATACTGAGATCATCTAGCATAAGATCCCTCTCAAAGAAAACCATAATCCCTTCAAACAAAGATTGCACATAATAAACCCTGTACAACTGCAACTGGTTAAGAAAGAAATAAACAAAATGTATGATGTTGGATTAATAGTCCCTTTTAGATACTTAGAATGGGTTTCAAATCTTGTATCAGTACGAAAGAAGACAGGAGAAATCAGGCTATGCATAGACTTCAGAAATTTAAACAAAGCCTCCTTAAAAGACAACTACCCTTTCCCGAAAATGGATCAAATATTACAAAAGGTAGTAGGCTACAAAATAATTTCTTTACTTGATGGATTTTCATGGTACAATCAAGTGCTGGTACATGCGGATGATCAACACAAGACAAATTTCACCACACCTTAGGGCACCTTCATGTATGTTAAAATGCCTTTTAGGTTAATGAATGTTGGAGCTAATTTTCAAAGAGAAATGGATATTTGTTTCTTAGAAGATATAGGTTACTTCATTGTGATATATCTTGATGAAATCATAGTCTACTGAAAAACATATGAAGAACACCTAGCTCACTTAAGGAAAGTCTTCGAAAAATGTTGAAAGTATGGTCTGTCTCTAAATCCCAAGAAAAATTTGTTTGGCCTACAATAAGGGAAGATTTCATGCCACATCATATCTAAAGAAGGGATCAAGATTGACCCAAAGAGGATTGAACGAATATTGCAAATCAGTCATCCAAGAAACATCAAAGAGCTGCAATCTTTCATTAGAAAGATACATTCTTAAGAAGGTCCATACCAAACCTTGCTGAAATCCTCAAGAATATTACCAACATGCTCAAAAGAGAAACAAGAGTCAAATGGACCATAGAAGCAAAGAAATCCTTTGATTTGGTGAAGCAAGCTCTTACCCAACCACCTGTTTTAATCAGACCTGACTTCACCAACGATTTCTTCATTTTCTCCTTTGCATTAGAACACGTAGTTGCTGCTATCCTACTGCAGAAAAATATAAAGAGACAGGATCAGGCCATAACATTTTTTAGAAAGGCATTAAGAGATGGTCCTCCAAAATATCACATAATGGAAAAACAAGATTTTTCCTTAATCAAGGCATTAAAGGATTTCAGAGTCTACATTTTAGATTCACACATCATTTCATTTGTCCCTCACATAGTCGTAAAAGACATTTTGGCACAGGATCCTGATGGAAAAAGAGGTAAGTGGATTGTAGTCATATTGGAGTATGATCTGGAGATCAATCCCACCAAGCTAATCGAAGGGAAAGGACTGGTTAAGCTCATGGCTGAAGAAAATTTTCCATCA
Source organism: Pinus albicaulis (assembly GCA_034641835.2). Classification (NCBI taxonomy): domain Eukaryota; kingdom Viridiplantae; phylum Streptophyta; class Pinopsida; order Pinales; family Pinaceae; genus Pinus; species Pinus albicaulis. The sequence goes on from CM076584.1 coordinate 996,234,576, forward strand.
CTAAACATCAATATGATTGATGCATTGGATGAACAAGAGGAGCTGGTGACTCCACCTATTGAGGAAGCATTTCTAAACTCATATTGGTATGCTGATATATTATATGTGTTTTTTAATTTAAATATTCCTCCTGGTTTGTCCAAAACAGAGGCAAGATTCTTGAAACTTAAAGTTGTAAATTTTTGCATATTAGATAAAATTTTGTATTGGAAATATTATGGTGGTATATTGATTAAATGTTTGCTAGAAGAAGATGCAGATAGGATCAGGCATGAATTTAATGAAGGAGAATGTGGGGGCCACCTCCATTGGAAAAAAACTGTTAATAAAATCATTAGAGCTGGTTGCTATTGGCCCACCCTCTTTCAAGACATCCATAAAATGGTAATTTCTTGTCATAAATTCCAAATCTTTGATGGCAAAAGAAAACTGCTACCATTTCCTTTATATTCAATTTCCGTTGAATCTCTTTTTCAAAAATGGAGTCTTGATTTCATTGGAGAAATCCACCCTCCCTCCTCTACCCAACACAAATGGATCCTTACTGCAACTGACTATTTTACAAAGTGGATAGAAGCCATTCCTTCCAGGACAGTGTTATGAAACCAGCTCCAAAAATAGAAGAAAAGAGAGATCAATGCCTTATAAATCAACCACTTTGAAGGGGAAACCTCCAATACATTACATAAATGAAAAATTCTTGGATGATACAAATGACCAAAACCTCCTTCTATATATAGGAGACCATGGGCCCAGAATATAATCCTAGTCAACCTAACAATAGCAATGTAAGGGCACAATAATAACAATATTGGGTTTACAGGGGTACAAAAATAACAATAAGGGGACTACACTAATAAAAATAAGAGACTAAACTAATTATATAGGGACCTAACATGCCCCTTTGCTTCAAAAAAGTTTTCTCCTCAATGCTTGAGTAGCTCTGGGTGCTTCTGTATAAAATTCTCATGCTTCCATGTAGAATCTTCAATGGGCAAGTTCTTCCACGTGGTGAGATACTCTGAAATTGATCGATTTCATAGATGTCGAGTTCATGTTTCCGTGGCCGCTTCAAGTTCCAATATGAATTTTCCTTCCTCATCAAGTTTTGGAAATATTGTTTGAACTGGAAGATTTTCACCTATAACCTTCTTTAAGCATGAAACATGGAAAATTGCATGCAATCGCGAAGAAGCAGGAAGCTCCAATTTGTATGTCACAGTACTAATCTTTTGCAACACCTTCTAAGGACCATAGTAATTTGGTGATAATTTATTATCCTTGTTATCTTACTTGAGGGAAATTTATTTTTATGGTTGTAGTTGTAAAAATACCAAGTCTCCTACATAAAAAATTCTCTCACTACGATGTTGATATGCCTGTTGTTTCATTCAATTTTGTGCCAAATTTAGGTTATCCTTTAAGAGTTGGAGAACTTCTTGTTGATGCTTGATGTGATCTTCCACTGCTTGAACCTTAGAATTTTCTCTTAAATATGATGTGATGGATGGTGGATGATATCCATAAAGTGCCATAACTGGGGTCATTTTTGTTGTAGTATGGAAGGAAGTGTTATACCACCATTCAGCGAGAGGTAACCACTTGACCCATTGTGATTGTTGATCTGATACAAAACAACGAAGATATCCTTCCAAAAATTTATTCACTATCTCAGTTTTACCATTGGATTGAGGATGATAAGATGAAATATGAGCTAATTGAGTACCCAAACAAGAAAATAACTTCGTCCAAACATTTCCAGTAAAAATGGACTCTCTGTCGCTGACAATAACCTTTGGGTTTCCATGTAGCATTTGAATTTTGTCCATAAATGTAGTATCAACTGTACTTGCATTAAACGGATGAGATAGTGCACAAAAGTGTGTGCACTTGGTAAGTCTATCAACTATTACCATGATGGCACACTTTCCTTCGGACTTCGGTAAACCTGTAATAAAATCCATTGAAATATCCTCCCAACGTTGACTTGGAATGGATAAAGGTTGTAGAAGACCTAGGGTATTAATTTTCTCAACCTTTTTTTGCTAGAAAACCAAACATTCTGCCACAGACTTTTGAAAATGAGATTTAAGGCCATCCCAAAAAAAATCTTTCTTCACCCTTTGGTAAGTTTTTAAAAATATTGAGTGTCCTCCTAAAGGAGAAGTGTGCAATTCCAAAAGAATATTTTGTTTTAGGTGGGAATTCTTACGGAGATATAAGAGATATTTGTACCATAAGGAATCATTTTTCCAACTAAATGCATCAGATGTACTAAGATCTTGCTGCAACTTTTGAATGAGTGTCCACACTTATTCGTCCTTCTTCCCTTCATCCCTTGCTTCAATTATCCAATATGGTTGGATAATAGAAATGGCACAAAGCAATGCTTCCACCTATTCATTATTTATTGAGAGTGCATCTACAACAAAATTTAGCTTCCTTTTTCGTACATTATTTCAAATTCGTAACTCAACATATTTGTGACCCATTTTTGTTGCTCTTATGAAGATATTCTTTGTTCCAAAAGTGTTTAATACTATCATGATCAGTTTTTACCTTGAAGTGTCTTCCCATTAGGTAAGGTCACCATTTCTTTTGTGCATGTAGTATTGCTAACATTTCCTTCTCATAAGTGGCTTTATGTAAATTCTTTCCTTTGATTGGATGACTTTCAAAAGAAATGGGTCTTCCTTCTTGCATTAAAATAATGCCAATTCCATTTCCTGAGGCATCACATTCCATAATAAAGGTTTTTGTGAAGCCTGGCATAGCTAAGACCAGTGCTAGGCACATTGCCTCTTTAAGATGTTCAAAGGCCTTGGTTTCTTTAGGAGTCCATGAAAATGTATCTTTCTTCAAAAATGTTGTTAGAGGTGCTGCTATTCTCGCATAATTCTTAACAAACTTGTGATAATACCATGTTAACCCGAGAAATCCCTGCAATTGATTTATGGTAGTGGGGACTTTCCATTCCTTAATGGCTTTAATTTTGTTAGGGTCTACCTTAACACCCTTGAGAGATAGAATATGACCCAGATATTCCACCTCTTGTACTCCAAAGAAACATTTGGGTGTTTTTTCATATAACTGATTCTCTTGCAATAGTTTGAGCACCCTGTCAACATGTTGAACATGATCCTTCCAAGACATGTTGTAGATTAGTGTATCATCAAAAAATACTAGCACAAATTTTCTAAGGAAGTGTTTGAAAATGGAATTCATCAACCCTTGAAATGTAGAAGGTGCATTGGTAAGGCCAAAAGGCATGAACAAAAATTCATGATGACCCTCATGATTTCGAAATGTTGTTTCCAGAATATCTTCAGTCTTCATTCTAATTTGATGATATCTTTAATGAAGATCCAACTTGGTAAAATAAATTACTCCATGTAATTCATCCAATAATTCATCACTCACAGGAATGTTAAATTTTTCTTTAATGGTGAGCTTATTTAGCTCCCTATAATCTGGACACATTCGCCATGATCCATCCTTCTTGTGCACCAATACTACTGGAGGCGAGAAAGAACTTTCACTAGGTTGAATTATACCAGTCTCTAACATTTCTGCAATCATACGTTCAATTTCACTCTTTTGGACATAATGATATCTATAAGGCCTAATGTTTGGAGGAACACTTCCTAGAATCCAATGAATAGCATGATCATGATCACGATTATGTGGGAGTCCTTCGGGAGTTTGAAACACCTTGGAATGATTGTCCAAGACTTTTTGGAGATCTACAGAAATAGATGATTTTGATGTTGGAATTTCTAGTGAGCATAATTGTGCAATTAAGCCTCGTTGTTCTTTCTTGAGAAGATTTTTCATGACATTAGAGCTTATTATCTTTATTGGGTTCTGTACAATACCCTGTAATTCGACTTCCTTTCCTTCTGAAAAAAATTTAAAGAAATGTTCTTGAAAATTAAAAGATACCATCCCCAAAGATTGTAACCATTGTACTCCTAGTACAACATCAACACCTCGCATAGGAATGGAAAGCATTGGACTATTCAATACATATTACCCCATGGTTAGCTTGATATTATGGCATTTTCCAGATAAATTTATAGTTCCTCCATTTGCAACCATCACTTGACATTCTGGTGCTCGGTATAGGAAATAATTTAGTTCCATGGCTACCTTAAATTGAATAAAATTATGGGTACTACCCAAGTCAATCAACACTATTACATTTTTCTTCTCGATATGTCCTTCTATCTTGAGAGTTTGAGGAGTGGTAATTCCTGCCAATGCATTACACAATATGGCCAAACTCATTTCTTCCTCTTCTAGGATTGTTTCCTAGTGTATATCCTCTTCTTTTGAAGATTCTTGTTCATTTTCTTCTTCCTCTTCACAATCTATGTAAAATAATTTCTTATCATAATTATTATGACCTTTAGTGTATTTGCTAGAACAACTGTAGCAAAGCCTTTTTGCACTTTTTTCTTCCTATTTTTGTGGTATCAACCTTGTAGGTTGTGGAAGTCTAGGAGTAGCAACACTGTTAGAAATTAATGGAGAAATTTAAGTGACGATAGGATTGAGATTCTAATTCTAGATCTCAGATCCTAATATTCAGGGAGTGGTTCAAACCACACGATTGTGAGAAAGCCTATATGTACTAGGTTGTTCTCTTGATTGTATGTATCAGATTGTGTGAGTGTGTTTGTACACTCTCCAGGTTTTCACCTAGAGATCCATTTCATTAATTTTATCATGGTATTAGAGCACAGGATCAAAGGCTTGTGTTGGTCTATTTCCGCGGTGGTTGAAGCTAAGTATTTGGAGGTCGTGAAGGAAAATATGTGTGTCTATTGGTGAGTGCTTGCATCATCGATTGGGTTGTGCGTGCTGGGGTCCGTGAGATCCATTCTACAGTGAGATATTATTGCAGCGATTGTGACTGGTTAATTGCAATCGGGAGATCTGTTCTGGTTAATTGCTCCTGGATTTGCGAGGAGCAATCCCGTGGTAAAGAAGGAATCTATGAGCTCGTGTAGTGCTGCTAGATCCCATGACGAGGGAGCAGAGATTGCAAGAGAAACACATATATTGGAGAATATGATCTGCGTGGTGGAGCGTTGCGGACCATTGTGAATCTCTATCGATAATTTCCCAAGTGGTGCAGTGGCATTTGGATTGTCTCTTATGTAGCCCCACGGTGGACGACTTGATACACCAGTTATACGCCTGTGGGTACAGAACATCCTGTCTATGCTGCTGTTCCACATGACAAAGAGCCTCTTACGTGGACAATCATCCCATTGTAGAGCCTGCGTAGAGGATCGGGTTCATTGGTTGATGCAATCTGTGGTGTATGGATGCTGACTGTTTGAAGGCCACCGTAAGGGAGGCTCAGTCACCGAGTGGAATCGAGGAATTGAGCAGCGTTGTAAGCTGAGTTGCCAGCCCATGTGAGCGATGTATGTGAAGGAGGCGTAGTGCTTGTGTTGACGTTGTTGAGGGGGCGTTAACCAACAATGTGGCAGAGGAGGACATGCATGTTAGAGAAAGTTGCGACGAAGTTCACAACAGTTAGCTGAAGGTCAAAGGCAGATGGTCAAGATAGCCAATGAGTAAATTGTTTTAGTTAGTAAAGATCTTACCTGGAGATATTGATCCATGGAATTCTATGGATCAGATCGAGTGCCTTGACTGCCTATAGGAGCAGATCGAACAGTTCTAGAGCCACGCTGTCATTGTTGGCACGTTGCCTAGATTTTCTACATTCGTAATCATGAATGCCCATTTAAGATTTTCAAGGACTGTTTCTATCTTCAGGCTGTGAGCTTGTGCCGCAATATATTCTCAATGAAATTAGGGGACATTTTGTACTAGATTTGTGTCAAGTTATGATCCCCGGAGATTGGAGACTGTGGCATGGCTGCTGGATCAAAGCTCAATTTCTTATAATGCACTATATATCGAGATATCGCCTGATAAGGATCGTATACCATGAAATCATTGAACATTGTGCCTCCCATTGCGTTTCCTTCTCTCTTTGAAAAAATTGATTCGTATCCTCTCTTATTGACATTCTCTTTATTCAGGCCCGCTTGAGCCTTTTGAACCATCAAAGTTCTACTGACAAGAACTTCGCAAAGCAAGAGTTTATTGCTTCCTTTTTTATAAAATTTCTGTGCACTTTTTGATGAATCCGTTGCAAAATATATCCCCTACCCAAACATATTTCTTAGGGGGATCCACAACTATAACAAAGGTGAAAGGTAAGCAGATGCTTTAAAGGAAATAGACGCTCAACCCACCAAAAAAAATTCCTGTTTTTCTGAAAATGCAACAGTTGTTTCAGAGTGTAGTTCAAAGATATTGCATTTGTTAGAACATTATTTGCATGGATATTTTGTTCATTGCACTGGGGCCACGTAAGTATGTGAACCGTATGAGATTATTAATGCCAATTCTCCATTTTTTTGTGGACGAGTGCCATGTCTGCCATATCCATGCTATGGGGGAGCACTTCCATGTTGAGGAGGAGCCGTAGAGGAGTGGAGGAATGCTGTCAATGACACTACCTTGAGATATATTTTGCAGCAACTGTGGCTACCGATTGAATGCGTTGAGGCTTGGGGACTGATAACCGACGCTGCCATTGAGGCTCCAGTGTTGTCTCAGCCCTTAGATAGGAGGAGTGTGAGGAGCTATGGTGCCTGTGTGTGTTAACGCTACAGTGGAAGAAGCATTCTTGCAAGGGAAAAAATAGAAGGAGAAAATGGGTAGTCAAAATAAATTGAAAGAGTCTCCAAGAAAATTCAAGACAAAGCATCAACAGAGAAGTGAAAAATATTGTGTTGCAGAATTTTGTGATTTGCTGCAGGTTGACGGTGATGGAATAGCTGCTGATCAAGGTGCAGATTTGGAATTTGGTGAGATTATTAAACTATTAATGCCAGATTTACCATATTTTTCAGGTATGAATTATGAAAGCTGGACAAATGAAATAAAAATAGTACTATGGAAGTTAAACTTACTAGATTATGTTGAAGATTTTATTAATGATAATGGAGATACAGTAGCATTTAGTCTTATAACATCTGTAGTAGATGACAACATCATATTCAGCATAATATATGAATATGGAGAGATTCCTAGTACAAAGTTTTTATGGGATGTTTCAGATATGAAATACTATTTGAATAAGGGCAATCATGCTGAAGATATTTCTCTTGATAATGATCCCATATTTGTTTGTGAAACTGAATATGCAATGATGGGTGATGCATGTGTATCTGTAATTGAAACTTGTAATGATGAAAACACATCCATTATTGTAGAACCTGAAAGTTTTCTTGATGTAGAACTTGAACGTTTTCTTGATGCAGAATAAAGTTTTATGAGACTTATATATCTCATGATGAGTGGATCAATTTGATGATTGAAAAACATCAAATTGATGTACTATTGTTTGGTGATAAGGAAGCCTTATCTTCACAGTCAGATCAAATGCAGAACATGATTGTAATGACAGATCTGGATGACATAAAAGGATGAAGTAGGGAGAGATGGTGAAATGAAAGCTCTTTTGAAGGAGCAGGAAGATAAAAATATTGGTAGGCAGGAATCAACAATAAATTTTGAAGAATAATTGAAGTTTCTTGAAGCATGGATTGAAACACCATGTCTTTATGAAATTAACAAAGAAATTGTTGTAATCAATGGTGAAGATATCATCGCTGATGTTCAGATGATAGACACTGGAAATAGTGAGAAGGAACAGTCTCCTATTGAGCCTTCCATAATTTTGAGAAGGATGAGAACAAGAAATCAAGGTGTCCTTCACAAGGGAAGAAATGAGGCGAAGATACATCACTATCTCATGGCAAAGAAAGTGAAGATGAAACCTCATCCACGAATGAAAAAATATGGTATCAGAAGCATAAAGAATAAGATGAAAACTCTATTACCAAGTTTTTTATGTCTTTTACCATTGTAAGCCTAGCTGAGACTAGACCAGCATGCATATGTTATCATATGTTATTATTCTGTACCCTTACTCCATTAAGGTGGAGTGTTAGAAATTAATGGAGAAAGTTAAGATAGGATAAGATTGAGATTCTAATTCTAGATCTCAGATCCTAATATTTAGGGAGTGGTTCAAATCACCCGATTGACAGAAAGCCTATATGTACTAGGTTGTTCTCTTGATTTTATGTATTAGATTGTGTCAGTGTGTTTGTACACTCTCTAGGTTCTCACCTGGAGAGCCATTTCATTAATTTTATCAAACACTTCCATCTTTATGTATGTGAGAGGTAGGCTTCCTTGTCATTATAATTTTACATTTAATGTTTCTTTCCAACCTGAATGCCTTTTCCAATGAATCACATTCCCAAACGTGAACTTCGTGTTGGATGTTATCCTTTAAAGTACCTATGAAGAAATCAATCCTGTGTTCCTCTGGAATGTCAGTTACCCTTATATTCAATTTTTGGAATTCCTCAATGTGCTCCACCACTGAACCCTTTTGTTTGAGATTGATCAATTGGCTAAAGAAGGTGTTGCTTTCCTTATCCTCATAATGTGCTATCATTTCCTCCGTAAAAATTGACCAAGTGACAATTTTTTTTACGGGAGCGAGGCCATCGATATCATACACATGTATTTTTTTCTAAATGTAAAGTTGCAATGTGTACCTTTTGTGTGTTTTTCACATTATTGAGATCAAAATATTGCTCCATATGTAGCATCCATGTTACAGGATCCTTGCCATAAAAATTCCTGATATCCACCTTTGGAATATGGTGGTTCTTCCATCCAACACTAGAGTTTATGAAATCATGATTAGCATTTATTTTGTTCTCATCATGAGTTTCTTCTACTATATTTTCGCCATTAGGAAAAATTTCTTGTATCAACTTTGCCAAACCTTCGATGTCTAATTTTAGATCATTCTTCATGTTTTCCATGTTGTCTTTCATTTTTTCATTGATCTTAGTTTCCACGTCATCCATCTTAGCTTCCATGCCATCAATCCTAGCTTCCATGCCCACTTCCATGCCATCCATCTTAGCTTCCAAATGATTCATCTTACCTTCCACACCTTTCTTCAAACCATCCATCTTAGTTTCCACACCTTTCTTCAAAACTTCCATTTCATTTTTTGTTTCTCTTTGTGATAGCGAAATTTGGTGCACTTTCTCTTGTAATTTTGATATCTCATGTTGTGTTTCTTCATCTTCATGAGTCATAGTAGAGACTTTTGAAGGCTTAAAGGGCGTTGAATTATTTTTAGAGGGAACTTCAGAACCCAATAATGATATCTATTCTTTAGTATGCCCTTGGAATAAATTCAAAATAATTTTTTTCAAACGAGACTTATGTAATTCGAAAAAAATACACACCTTTTTCTTGCTTTTGAGGAGCTCGATATTGAAACTGAATTATCTTTCTGATTTTGGATATTCAATCTGAAATTTAGCCTTGATGTAGCCTTCTGAATCTTATTTTGAATGCCACAGGTCTGACCTAATTTGGATTCTTCAAGGCAAAGTTATTGTCAATCGCCCACGATGACCTAATTATGTACTAGTTCAGTAGAGTGAACTTTTACGACTTGCCATGTGTCACTACTTCCTCCTTTGGCTCTAAAATTGATATACCAAAAACTAAGTCCATGTACTTATGGCCACTTTTTACAGAATCCAAATCTGATGCTCAGAGTAAGAGTTATGATGTTTTTCCCACGGTCACCTCTTTGAGGAGAAATTTGGGAGCCTGAAACAATCCTAAGTTCCATAGATCACATCTCCAAAAATATTGCGAACAAAGATCTGAAATTTTTGCACGAAGTTCCTCAGTATACTGGCTTCTCATTATAAAAATTTCAGCTTCTGAAACTTCATATACGTAAATTTATAGTGTAATATTCCCAATTAGCTTATTTCTAGTTGGAATATTATATGTTACATCTATTTTTAGTCGAGAAGAATAAATGGGGTAGGGAGACCCTTAAATCTTTTTAGTAGCAATAAAAAACTTCCAGTGTGAATGTGGATTAGATTAGGTAGAAAAAATAATGTTTCCTTGGGTGTGAAAATGAGAAATGCATGTGGACTAGATCAAGGTTCACCAAATCAAAAATGTTGCCAAAAGGGAGAGTGGAGCTAGTGGGAACGACACAGTTTTGGAGGAGGAGTTTTTGCATGGAAGTAACCTCATAAATGAGTAGGGCCAAGGGTAAGGAACATCACTAAGAATATAATGGAAGGGTTGGAATCCATGTAAGACATTCAGAATATTTTTTATGTTTAAGTCTTATGACTTATTTCATGCTTCATTTGTTTAGCTGGGTTTGGTGCACTATTTAGTGCAAGGGTATTCTCATGTGGGAATTCCACACTTTTCGTTGGAGAACTTGGTGAAGGAATCTAAGAGGAGTATTTTGGGCTTCATTTCCACCATCAAACATTGGGTCAAGTAGTCATCTACAACTACAACGTAGTCCCTTGGAGAAACTGCATTATTTTTCATGGTGTTGTAGTCAAAGGATTAAAACCCCTGTTTGTGAGGTACTCTCCTAGGGAAAGGATCAAAATTTCTCTTGGAAACCTAGTAAGGAGAAGTTTCAGCCATTTATTTTTATTTTCCAGCCATATGTATGCATATCTTCAGTTATACAATGTGATTTAGTCATAGAACTGTAGATATAGTTGTTGTACCTCATGCTTTCCAAGAAACCCTTGTCGAGTTATCTTAAGATTGTGTAAAAGAGACTAGATCTGCATTTTCTTAGCTCTTTGAGTAATATATCATTAGATATATTTGTTTCAATCTTTCTATAGCATAAAACTCATTAAACTGCGCTACCACATGCATCAGAAATTCTCTGTTGCAGTAGTCATGGGGTTTTGATGTTTTTAGGTTATATTGGGCTTGCGAGATCTATTTAACTAAGATAAAATGATTTTTTTCTGATCCCCTTACATATTTCAGTGATATAATACATAATATAATGTATCCAAGTGTTTTTATTCATTATTATAATGTAATTTTCTGAAAACTGCGTTTTTGGTGCCTATATTCTTGATTTTCCTAAATAGGAATATTATAGTGGTATCAGAGCTCTGATATTGACTCATATTGTGGATAAAATACATTTACTGACATGGAGGAAATAGAGATCCAAAATATCCTTCTGCAAAATGTGCAGGACATTGCCAAAGATATCAAATAGATGAGATTTAAGGAATCCCCTAGAGGGTTTCACCATGGAGAAAGCTCTGACACTACATAGTTATTGGAGAAAACAGTAGCACAAAATTCTTCAAAATGCTCCACTATGACCACATTCCTATCTTTGGAAGGTGAGGAGGGAATACCCTTGAGGGAAGAAACCCTTGATGATTATTTTATAGAATATGAATCTCAATCCCGAAGGTTCAAGAAACATTTGAAAGTTCAGGAATCCTATCGGATCAAGGATGACAGGAGATCCTTCAATCACCATAAACAAAGAGGGTATGTGAATAATTTAGATCTACAATATAGTATGGGAAGTTTCTTTTTTCCCTCTTATGATGGATCACCCAAGTGCACAGCCAAGGCTTGGGTAGATAAGTTGGACACTTATTTCCAACTCAACAGAGTTTCTGAAGTGGAGGGTATGAAAACAACATCGCTGCACCTAGAAGGTGAGGATCATGAGTGGTTGTTCCATGGGTTATATACACTTGGGCATGATAGTATCACTTCATATCCACACTTCACCAGGAGGTTGGTGGAGAGATTTGACCTCAAGGATCCGGAGGCTCATTTTGTTGGACTCACCAAGCTCAAGCAATTGGGAGATTTAGGAAGTTATATCTCTGAGTTTCTAAAAATTTCAGTCATGGTATCTAAACTCACTATGAACCATAGAATATGCATGTTTACTGATGGGGTGGTTGAACTATTGCATGGGTTGGTGAAATCCACTAGACCCACTACACTCCAAGAAGCTATGGAGAGGGCTAGGGATTTGCAGCATGCCTTGCCCAATACCAAAGCTTCCTATCAACAAAAGATTTATTCTTGTCCAAAATAGAATTGGGAGAGGAAATCTCTTGATAATGATAAAAGGAATCTAAGGAAGAAAAAACTTTTTTTCACTTGTCGGAAGCCATGGGTACCAAACCACCAATGTGTTGCAGGGAAAGCACATTGCATTCAGATATTTTCTGACGAGGAGGAGAATACCAGCGTTGTAGCAGCGGAAGGAGATGTATCTCCCACAAAATATCTAGTAAATGCATTTGCTCCAATGGGAGGAACACTTGCAGCCTTGAGAGGAGTTCCCAAATATCTAACATTGAGAGTTAAGGGTACTATTATGGGGCAAAGAGTGCCAATATTGGTAGACAGTGTAGCTACCCATAACATTATTGATACACAGTTGGTGCAAATAAAAGGCATTCACATTGAATACCTTGAGGGGTTCTCATTTTTTATTTCAGGAGCTAGAACCATGCAGTGTGCCAAGTATGTTCCAGCATTAACCATCACTATGGGGACCTACACATTGACATACCACTTCTTTGTGGTTGATATTCCATACACCAATGTGATATTGGGTGTCCAATGGTTAATCACCTTAGGAAAGGTTACCACTCATTGGGAAACATTAGAGATGGAGTGGACTGAAAAGGGGAGTGGTAAAAATCAGAAAATCAAAGGCATACACACCTACCCACCTAGGATTGTCTCAGCCCACAGAATGGAAACAAATTTGCATAGAGGGGACATAGAATGGGTATTAGAACTACTTTTATTAGAAGCTAGAAGCAAGGGCTCATCAGTACATCCAGATGTATAACTTATTTTGGACCGATATTCTACAGTTTTTGGAGATATCGCACCTGGGAGGCCTCCTGACCGAGGTTTTGAGCACACTATTAAGTTGGAAGAAGGAATCTAAGCATTGATCACCACACCCTATAGGCATCCCAAAGCCTATCGAAATGGGACTGAAAAGACCATTGATCATCTTTTGGCTTTAGGACATATCAGGCCTAGCACTAGTTCTTTTGCCTCCTTAGTGGTCTTGGTGAAGAAGAAAGATGGCACATTGAGAATGTGCATTGATTATAGAGCATTGAAAAAAAAATAGCATGAAGAATAGATATCCAATTCCCAGGATCGATGAATTGATGGATGAAATAAGAGGGTCTAAAAACTTCTCCAACATTGATTTGAGATCGGGATATCATCAAATCATGGTGAGGGATAAAGATATTACCAAGACCACATTCCAATGTCACTATGGGCATTTTGAGTTTTTGGTAATGCCTTTTGGGCTAACCAATGCTCCCACAACATTTCAATATTACATGAACCAAATCTTCCGGGGTCACTTGAGAAAGTTTGTATTGGTCTTCTTTGATGACATTATTATTTATAGCCACACATAGGAGGAGAATTTACAGCATATTGGGGAAGTATTATGCATTCTTAAGGAGCAGAAATCCTATGCTAAGCTCTCCAAGTGTGAGTTTGGGCTCATAGAGATGATTTACTTGGGCCATATCATTGGGGTGGATAGGGTAAGATTCCATGAAGAGAATATCTGTGCTATTAGAGATTGGCCTAAACCAAAGAATGTCATAAAACTTGGGGGGCTTGTAGGTATATGTTCCTATTACCAGAAGTTTGTAAAAGGGTTCTCTCAACTACCAGCACCACTTACAGATCTAACCAAGAAGGGAGGTTTTAGTTGGACCCCCACAATGCAGAGAGCTTTTGATAAGCTCAAAGAAGTGATAAGTAGCTGCCCAGTATTGGTCCTGCCTGATTTTAACCAACCCTTTTTGTTGGAAGGTGATTCTTTAGGGGAAGGCATTAGGGTAGTATTGATGCAAGGAGGACACCCCATAGCTTTTGAAAGCCAAAAATTACTGTCACATGAGAGACTATACCCCATATATTATAATGAGATGCTAGCTATTATGCATGCTTTAGCCAAGTTCCAGCAATATTTGGTGGGAAATAGATTCTGAGTGCAGACTGATCATAACAGTCTCCGATTATTTCTTGAGTAGAAGCAGCTTTAGAAGAGGCAGCAGAAATGGATAAGTAAGATCCAAGAATATGACTTTGACATAGAATATGTCAAAGGGAAGAGAAATTTAGTTGAAAATGCTCTATCTAGGAGACCAGCAACACTGTCCTTAATGAGCATAGATGCAGATTGGAAGGCATAGTTGTTAGTGGAATACTCCAATGACAGCTTTGCATGTGAAATCCTAGATGGAGTGGTGACTGATGAGAGGTATAAAGTAATGGATGAGGTCATCTATTACCGAGATCGAGTCTTCTTAGCTATAGATTCTAAGCTCAAGGAGAATATTTTGCAAGCATCACAGGATTCCCCACTTGCAGGGCATCAAGGATTCACCAAGACCTATCGGGCTACTCAAGAGAGATTCTCATGGAAGGGTCTCAAGGAGGATGTAATCCAAAATATCAAGGAGTGCATATTTTTCCAACAAAACAAAGGAGAGCACAACCATCATGTAGGATTGTTACAACCATTCCCTATTCTGAATGGGAAATGAGAGATTATTTCCATGGACTTCATCACCGATCTACCTACAGTTCAGGGTAAGGATTGTATCTTTGTAGTTTTTTATCGACTAACAAAGTATTCACATTTCTTTGTTATTTATACATGATATACTACTTCACAGGTATCTGAGATTTTCTTCAGGGATGTGTTCAGACTCCATTGTCTCCCAAAGACCATATTCAGTGATAGAGATAGCCACTTCATGGGTGGATTTTGGAAAGAGATTTTTCGGTTAGTGGGGACTGAATTGACACCAAGTACCAGCTATCACCCACAAACTGATGGACAAAAATAAATAGTAAAGAAGTGACTGGAAGGTTACTTGAGGAACTATGTTTCAGGCTAGCAGAGAGCATGGCTGAGTTGGCTCCATTTGGGGGAGTATTGTTACAACACAAATTTCCATATGTCCATTGTCATGACCCCATTTTGAGCCCTTTATGGGTATGATTTACTCTCATTTTATAATGTAACTTTCAAGTAAATAAAAGTTCCTAGAGCAAGGGAATGGATACAAGAGAGTCATGATATACTCCAGGTACTGAAAGACAACATTGCTACAGTACAAAACCAACAGAAGATATATGGAGACCGTGGTCAGACAGCGAGGTAGTTTGAGGTGGATGATTTGGTTTATCTTTGTCTTCAGCCATATAGAAAATATACACTCAAGGAGAAAGGAGCTGAGAAGATCAAACCTCAATTTTATGGACCATACAGGGTGATCCGTCGTGTGGGAGAGGTTGCATATGAGCTAGAGCTTCATGGGGAGCAATATCCATAACATTTTTAATGCATCATGCCTCAAGAAGGCCATTGGACAACATGCAATTGCCATTATGGATCTCCCACCTATTGATGATGAGGGCCATCTATTTTTGCAACCAGAGGCTATCTTCAATACTCAGGAGAGGCAGCTAAGGAGCAGGCCAATCAAAGAATATTTGATTTGATGGAGGAATCTTCTTGATGAGGATGCCACTTGGGAAGGGGAGAATATATTACATCATCCTTGTTTATTGTTACTTGAGCACAAGAAACTTTGGGAGGGGAGGACTATAATATTCCCAATTAGGTTATTGCTAGTTGGAATATTATATGTCACTTCTATTTTCAGTCTAGAAGAATAAATGGGGTAGGGAGACCCTTAAATCTCTTTAGTAGGAATAAAACAGTTCCAGTGTGAATGTGGATCAGATTATGTAAACAAAATAAAGTCACCTTGGGTATGAAAAGGAGCAATGCATATTGAATAGATCATGGTTGACCAAATCAACAGTGCTACCAAGAGAGAGAGTGGAGCTAGTGGGAACAACACAGTTTTGGACGAGGAGTCTTTGCATGGAAGTAACCTCATAAATTAGTGGGGCCAAGGGTAAGGAAGCTCACCAAAAATATAAGGGAAGGGATGGAAGCCATGGAAGTCATTTATAATATTTTTATGTTTGAGTCTTGTTACTTATTGCATGCTTCAGCTGTTTAGCTGGGTTTGCTGCACGATTGAGTGCAAGTGTATTCTCATGCCGGAGTTCCACACTCTTCCTTGGAGAACTTGGTGAAGGGATCTAAGAGGAGTATTTTAGGATTCATTTCCACCATCATACATTGGTTCAAGTACTCATTTATAGCTACAGCATATTCCCCAGGAGAAACTGCATTATTTGTCATGGTGTTGCAATGGAATGGTTAAAACCCTTGTTTGTGAGTTAGTCTCCTAGGGAAAGGATCAACCTTTCTCTCAAAAAGCTAGTAATGAGAAGTTTTAGCCATTTCCTTGTTTTTTCCATCCATATGTATGCAAAGCTTCAGTCAGACAGTGTGATTCAGTCATAGATATGGATATCTAGTTTTTGTACGTCATGCTTTTGAAGAAACCCTTGCTGGGTTATCTTAAGATTGTGTAAAAGAGACTACATCTCCATTTTCTGATCTCTTTGAGTAATATATCATTATATCTATTTGTTTTTATCTTCCTACAGCTGAAACCCTCATTAAAATACACTGTAATATGCTTCATAAATTCTGTGTTGCAGTAGTCATGGGGTTTTGATGTTTTTAGGCTATATTGGACTTGGGAGATTTGTTTAACTAAGCTAGAATAATTTGTTTCTAATCCTCTTCTATATTTGGGTGTTATAAGACATAAATTAATGGATAAAAGTGTTTTTCTTTATTATTATAGCGTAACTTTCTGAAAAATGCAGTTTTTGCTGCCTATATTGTTGATTTTTCTAAATAGGAATATTACATATAGCGCAAATTCCACGATGACCTATTTTAGTTGAAATTCGGGGGCCTGAAAAAACCCTAATTCCCCATATCATATCTCCACAAATATTGTGAGCCAAGATCTGAATTTTTTACAGGAGGTTCCATAGGATTTCAGCTTTGCGCTATAGAAATTTCAGCTTCTGAGCCTTCGTATAAAAAATATTATATCAAAAATTCCATGATGATCTATTTGGAGCAGTGAAACCCTAGAATCCAAAGCTCTGATATCAAATGTTATGAAACCAGCTAAAAAAATAGAAGAAAAGAGAGATCAACGCCTTAGAGATCAACCACTTCAAAGAGGCAACCTCCAATAAATTACATAAATGAAAAATTATTCGATGATAAAAATAACCAAAACCTCCCTCTATATATAGGTGTTCATGGGCCCACAATATAGTCCTAACCGACCTAACAATAACAATGTAAGGGCACAATAATAACAATATTGGGGTTACAGGGGTACAACAATAACAATAAGGGGGCTAAAATAATAACAATAAGGGACTAAAATAGTAATATAGGACCTAACAGACTTCCACTAGCTCATCAATTATCAACTTCCTTGAAAACCACATTTTATCTAGATTTGGTTGTACTGGAAAGATCATTACTAATAATGTTGCTGCCTTTAGATCCAAGAAAATGGTGGATTTTTTCCACAAATCTCAAATTACATTGCGGAATTCTACAACTTATTACCCTCAAGGTAATGGGTTGGTTGAATCCTCAAACAAAATCTTGGTGAGCATCACTAAAATTTTTTTGGAAGAGAATAAGAAGTCATGGCACAACAAATTAGTACATGCACTATGAGCAGACAGATTAACAAATAAAAAATCAATTGATATGTCTCTCTATCAACTAGAGTATGGAGCAGATTAATTTTTCGCAACAAGCTTGGGAGTGCCAGTGATGAAGCTCATTTAAGAAGTACAGTCTGAAGAAAATGATACACAAAGAATAATAAACCAGACTGTCCAGCTATAGCGACCAGAGAAGAAGTATACAAAATAACACAGCAAGTGCAGGAAAACATCAAGAAACTCTTTGAAAAAAGGACCAAGGCAAATGATTTCATCTTTGGAGAAAAAGTGTTGAAGTGCAATTCAAGAAGAAAGGACAAAGGAAAACATGGAAAATTTGACAATCTATGGAAATGTACATACATCATCCATTTAGCAAGAGGTAACAATGCATTATTCTTACAGGAAATGGATGGAACAAAATTATTTGGAGGTATTTTCAATGGCAGGATGCTCAAGCATTATTTAAGTTGAAAATTTCAGTTTAAAGCTTTATTCATTATATATAACATTGTCTAGACAAAAACTCATAAAATTTGATACAAAAAGAAAAGAAAGAAAAGAAGAAAAGAGGGTGCATGAAAAGAAAAGAGGTAAATCCCTATACCAAAAAAGAATGTTTCTGAAAGTGTGCAAGTCCAAATGGCACTACTTTTGAAAAATAAGTCTTGTTCAATCATACATACTGATCATGATTGAAACAAATTTTGAATTTTCTTGCTGATAAGTTAGAAAATGAAGATTTCCCAAACTGTTTAAAATTGGCTTATCAGTAGTTACTATACAAAATGATATTGGTTCCAAAGTCTAAATCTGAACCAAAAAGAGAAGAAAGGGATACATGAAAAATTCCAGATCAAAGTCCTTAGTTTTAGTTTTACTTTTTGCAAAATAAAAGTTGTGTGCAGCTTGTCCAAAATGCCATAATTTCATGACAATCAAACTGCTTAATCTCGATTTAGTCGTGCTTTAAATTTCATGTTAATGAATTAGAGAATGAAAATCTGTCAAAATATTTAATCTTGACAGATAAGTAGATTAGGTAGAGAATAAAAGAGCTCATCAGTCTAATCTGGGCCTTTGGATGATATAGGGGTAGAAATAGATATTTTTTTTCCTTCAAAATAAAAATGATGCCAAAGGTTTGCAAATCTAAATGCACCTCCAAGAGGAAGAAAAAATGCTAGAATATAATGATGGTTATGTATAATTGACTTGCAGAAAGCATGTTGTTCAAATTTTTAAAGGCCAAAATTACAAAGGATGGAAGTAGATCAACAATTGCAAAATGAAAAATCTTCCAAATGCAAATAAGGCACTCATCTACAAATTCCAGAGGTATGAACTATGAGTTTCTTGTAACCTCCTAGAGGAGCTACCCTCCCTAGCTGCAGCCATTGTTGTCCTCCTGTATTTTACAGTATCACCAGGTGACTATGGGTTTTCTAGAATCTACTGAAAATAACATTCCTTGACTATGATTTATTTTCAGAAATCTCGCTGACTTTATTATCTTCATTAATCCATTTTAACTATATCTCATATTTACCTCTTTCAAAATACCCTCATGATACTGAAATTCCACGGTTTAACCTTAGAACCCTCATTTGTACCCATTCCCCTATCCAAAACCCCACTTCCATTGATAAAAACCCCTTTTTGACCCTCCCCTTCATTCATTTCCCTTCTTTCCTCAAAGCAATGTAAAAAATCATTTTTACATTTTTTTAAAACCAAACTTTACTCATTTTATCATTCAGGTCTCCCTTTAAATAAAATATGTTTATTAATAAACCCAACACCAATACGGTTTCTAGCCCCCCACTTTAAAACACTTGATCCCCGCTCCCATATAGCCTTCACCCCAACCTTAATAATAAGCGCCTCCTCTTATTATTTAACCCTAACCCCACTTTATAAAATACCCCCTTGCCACCTTAACAATAAAACCCACTACTTTGTTATATAGCCCAGCCCCACCATACATTAAGCCATATGCTCTATATTACTCTGAGGCCCCACCTTTCAAACTAGCCTGCCAATCCATACGCCTGACCACTGTTAGATATCACCCCTCCCATCGGACGATCCCAGCCTCATATTGCGCCCTCCATCGCCTGGCATTTAACGCCACCAAAGCTTACGAAATGGGCAGTATTCCCACCGTCACATCCACCACGCATCATCTCCTCTGCGCTATTGCGTCCCTTCGTGCATTACCATTTACCACCTCCATCCCGTGTGATAAACCACCCATATTCCTTCGCACCCATTTCAAAACCATCAACCCTCATTCAAATGTGTTAAAGCCCCCAATCGTCTATATTAAACCTTTGCAAACACTTCGAAAGCTTGAAAGCCCAAACAAATGTAGAAAAACCACAACACAGGATTTTAAATTAATAAATTGGATTTAATGTGTAGGTGATCAAGGTAGAAATGCATGGTTTGCATTTCTAAGGTCTAAAAAAATCCAAACAGACTCTCTGGGTCACAATCCATAATGTTTTATTCAACAACGGGACCAGGAACACCAGATTAAAACATAAACATCAATGGATCATAACCATTTATGGTTATTCAAGCCATCCAATAGCACTAAGAGTGCTCTACACCACAGGATAAAGAAAACGAAGAGGTTTATAAAAATGACATGCAGAGATGAAACCAAACGAAGGAACACAGTCATAAGAGAAGGAAAAAGAGGTTAAGAGGGTAATAAATAGGTGAAAGTTTGAAAGCAAGATTAGAAGATAGAGTTAAAAGGAAAAACACAGAAATATCAAGTTTAAACAAAAAGGAAAAGATAAATAAAAATGATAGAAGATCAGGAAAAGGAAAATGATAATAAACAAAATGAAGACAGAAAGAAGATCAAAATAATTAAATCAGAAAGAAGAAGTAAGAAAGTGGAAAATCCAAATTAAAAGCCAAATCAGGGTTAATGACAAATCTAAGATAAATTAACAGAAAAGACAAATCCGAATGATAAATCAACTAGCAATTACTTCTTCAAAACACCTTGGACACCTACAGCTTCAATAAAAGTAGCAACAGTTATTGTAATAGTCAGAGATATTTCCCAGCTATTCAAAAGTTATTGTAAAGTTAATGAAAAGCCTTAAAAGTCAAAAATATCTCAAAAGACAGCTCAGTAGTTAAGTTAGAAGTTATTATTACAGTGATTCAGTCACATATATTATTCCTTGGGCCTTGCATGGTCTCAAAGGTCAAAATACATTAACTCTGTAATACATGCAAATCTAAAACTGTAGGTTAGGGAAACCTCCTGATTTTGCATATAAATACTGGATGTATTATTCATTTGTAGTGTTGGTTGGTTAGCTAGTTGACTGCTTGATTAGAGGATTGGCTGCTAGGATGGATTTGATCAGACTCTGAGCTGCAAATATTGTTCCACTAGATTATTGTAACTTTTTTGGACATCAGTAATACAGGCACGTTTACAGGATTCTTGAGCTATGTTAATTGTGATGTTATCCTTATTTGTCAATTTTTCCCTTATGTTTTCCATATTGTCTATCATTTATCTGATAAAAGAATAGAAAATTTAGATTAAGGTATGTTGTCTTGGCACCTTAATTTTGTCTTGTTCTTTCATCTTAATGTTTTATTCTGTAAGGTCTGATTAGAGAACTCAGGGTCATCCTACTCTTTAGTTCCACCTAGATTGTTGCCTTGAATTTTACTAAGTAGAGTCCATCAAAAGAAGTTTATGGTTTTCCCTATCCTTTGGTTTTGCTTGAAATGCTAGTTTCAAGGCCTTGTTTGAAGTTTACTTAGTAGATTTCAGGAAAGGAAGTTTATGGTTTTCCCTATCCTTTGGTTTGTCTTAAATTGTTTTTGCAAAGGTATTTTTAGTTTGATTAAAGAATTCTTAATTTATCTTTAATTATACTGATTGTTAACTTGAATGTTTTCTTTATATGAAAGTAATAGCTAGAGAATTCAGGGGTGTCTTGCTCTCTAGGATTGTTGGATTGTTGTCTTAAGGTTTACTTAGTAGAGTCTAGCCAAAGAAGTCTATGGTTCTCCCTGTCCTTTGGTTTGTCTTAAACATTTACCTAAAAGGATTTTGTTGTTGAAGTATGGTTAAAGGATTCTTAATTTCCCTTTATTTTTACTGGTTTCATAACTTGCTGTCATTTCATATTTCATCTAATCTAAGAGATCCACTTGATATAGTTAGATTACCTTATTAAAAGCCTTGTAGATTTGATGAAAAATTAAATCATTTTATTACTCCATAGCCTAATGGATTAATGTTGCTCACAATCTATCTGTTCAACTGACACACTCACTCAATTAATCACACAATCAATTAATCAACCAGTAAAAACAAAAAAACAGTCCTAAAATTTCATAAATAGCCTAAAATCTGTTAAAAAAAGCATACATATATATCATTTACAAACACAAACATAGAGAGAGCCCTCTCTGAGTCGAGGAAGTCTATGTCCTTGGACTTCAAAATGGTTTGATGTGGTTCCTTGTAGGGTTGTTCTTGCCAATCTTGCAAATCGCACGGAGCAAATATAATCGACCATCGTCTGCTCGACTGCATTCTTTGACTGGTTTAGGTAATAGATTATCGCTATCGATGACTATGCATATGCAGGCGTCAACCTCCGAGGAGATCCAAATTTATTTTTAGCATAAGGCGCTCAGTGGGGTGAAATTTGTAAGAATGTTTTGAACCTGTTTTTTTATTTTTGTAAGGTTTATACATGTTTTAATATTTTAATTTTTTCCCAATACTAAACTAAGGTTTTGATTTATGCAGATGCAGGTCGAGTTTGACCAGTGGGATAGCCAAAGCAGGGAGAGGATGAGCCAGCAGAGAGGGTTGTCGAGAGAGTAGCCTTTAAGGATTTGGATATGGCTGAAACTCTTTTTGAGCTTCAAAAACAAATATAGGGGTTGACCTTTGAGATTTTGGATTTCCAGATTGAGGATTTACCCATGCAGCTGCAGCGCCATACTATTGGTGTTCCTAACTGGTGGATGCAGTTACTGTGTAGGATATCTAGATCAATAGGATGTTATCATGAGCATCACTAGTTTACTTTTGATATGTTACATCCATTTTGATGTTAGATGACCAATGTGTCTTGGGCACATTTTTTTTTTAAACCTATAACTATCTATCTTTTTTTTTTAGTGTTTCCCTATGTTTACTATGCAATCCTATTCAATTATGTGAATGTATCTTTAAGTTTGTTGTAAATGTCTATTTTATAGCATAATTTGCTAAGGAATTAGTCATTTTGTTCAAAATTACGGAAATGTGTTAATGTTGAAGGAAATAAAAATATCTTTCCAAAAGTTGAACTCTTAGGAACATACGATGCAGTGTTGGATTTCTCACACTATAAACACTAGTAAGTTGTAATACCACAAGTTGTGAGCCTAACCTAATAATGATGCGGTTAATACCAAATGGAATGGAATCAGAGAGAATTTCGATCAACGTGATATAGTAATTGATATGTTTTATATATTGGCCGATACAAATCTCTTGAAAACTCACTAACTCACAATTTGGATTGAAAATGGCCCACATTGTAGAGGATAGATTCTACATACTATGAATAGCGCGATCAGCATATCCAACGAATGGTTTCAAATATTCAAACATCTGCGATGAAATGTAAGAGGATTACTAACTTCAAGAAAACTCTAGAAAACAAAACTAAGACAGTAAATGTAAATCAACATCATATATACCATATAATACAACATTGTACTATGCTCATGTTCAATCATAGTAACGTTTGAGATACAACCCATTTTGGGGTTGTGCCAAAGGAATTCCACTATAATCTACCAACTCGTAGGCACCCTTAGAAAAGAACTCTTTTGACAATATAGAGGCCATGCCATAATGGATTAAATTTCCCTGTACCTATTACATCAGCTTCCTGATCATAAATAAGGACCATGTCACCCTCTGAGAAGATGTGAGGGTGGACATGCTTGTCGTATTGCGCCTTTATACGTCTCTTATGTGCTTCGTTGGTCAATTGGCCTTCACGATGTGTTTCATCAAGATGGATGAAGTTAAAAAGACGCTTCTTCAGCAAAGGTGTCAGGTGACAAGTTTATTGTGTGTTTTAACGATGATATTTCACATTGGATTGGCAATAGAGTTTCTAGACCATACACCAATTGAAAGGGGGTAAATCCAGTTGCATTTCTCACTGAGGTTCGGTATTCCCACAAAGATGATTATAGGATGAAATGCAAATTTTGTTAATGAACTCCTATCATTCATTGAAGCATTTGTTTAAGAATCTTGTTAATGGAATCAACTTGTGCATTTTATTTTGGATAATAAGGAGTAGAACTAACATCTAACAATCCTAATTTCGCAGTCAACACATTCATCAAATGATTACGTATATACAAGTCATGATCTATGACTATATCTTGTGGAACCCAAAACTGTGAAATGACACGATTAAAGAAAAAAATGCAGTTGTTTGTCCTATGTTGTTGAATGCAGACATTGCTTTGGCCGACTTGGTAAAGTAGTCTACTCTGACAATAATATAACCATGCCCCTCGAACACATGAGGGTTACAGGTCATGAAGTTAATTCCCCATTTTGAAAATGGTCCCATAGAGACAACAAGATACATTGGTGCTCGTGGTTTGTGGATTTTACGATCAAATATCTGGCATGCATGAAAACTTCTGACCACGAGGATGTAGTCATGAAATACGATAGACCAGTATTAACTGACGTGGAGTATATTATGCACGATAGCATATCCAAACAAGTGTCCACCACAAGGCCAAGGATGGGAACCATCTAAAATATTTTTAGCCTCCTCGTGAGTGAGGCATCTTCTTAAAATAGCATCAAAACCATGACAATAAAGTGTATCATCGACGATTACATAATCTTTAGCTTGGCATCAAATACATCACTGGTCAAATTGAGAGGTTTCAGGATGAAAAGTATGGGTCTAGAAAAAAATGATAAAATCCCCATACCAGGATCATATGATCCGATCAGAAACACA
Organism: Pinus albicaulis; assembly: GCA_034641835.2. Classification (NCBI taxonomy): domain Eukaryota; kingdom Viridiplantae; phylum Streptophyta; class Pinopsida; order Pinales; family Pinaceae; genus Pinus; species Pinus albicaulis. The sequence goes on from CM076584.1 coordinate 996,259,271, forward strand.
AAATAATCAGGAATAGATGGTTCCGATGTAGTAGTAGTACTATCAAAGGGAAGGTCACAGATAAGCATAGCCAAAACTAAATAATTTTTTGACTTGGATTTGACGAATTCCAAATCAAAATCCTGCAAAATGAAAATGCATTTTGAATACTTTCCCCCAAAAAATTGACGTGATAATATGTAAGGCATGGGGTTTCAATCTGAAATGAAAATGGTCTTCCGGAACAAGATATAGTGGCAAAATCTTTACCCAACTCGAACAACCGCCAAAGAAAGCTTTACTACATATGAATACTTCACTTCCATATCATCAATATTATGACTCACAAAATAGATCAGATGTTCTATCCCATTTTCTACCTAGACCAATATCATAGAAATGATCGTATCAGCCACAATGATATATAAGAAATAATCACTCTGATAATTTGGGGGATACATTAATGATGACCGAACGAGTGTATCCTTGACAACATCAAAAGAATCTTGTGAAACCTTATCCCAATGGATGTAAATCCCCTTTTTCAAAAGTTGAGTAAATCCTTTAGCCATTTCATCATAGTTGGATATGAACCTCCTTAGTAAGTTAGAATTTCCTTGAAGTTTCTGTAACTGAAGCAAATTTTTTGTTGCATGAAAATAAATAATGGCCTGGACCTTCAGTGGGTCAATTTTAATTCCTTGTTTTGAGATAATGAATCCTAGAAAGCAACCATAACCAACACAAAACACACATTTATGTGGATTGACATGTATTTTGTAGTGTTGGCAACATAGAAAGATAGCTCTCAAATGCATCAGGTGATCAGTCTGGTTTCATAAAGTTTCCCCAATGTTCTTTAAACCAAACAGGAGTTATTGATAAGTGAATTTTCCCAGGGACAGATGAATAATGTCTTATATTGGTCCTGTGGGCGGATATTGATTTGATTGTAGCCAGAAAATCCATCCATGAACGAAAATATTTCACATCCAGCATAATCATCAACAATGTGGTCGATAAAGGGAGTAGGATAGTTTTCTTTAAAAGAAAAAATATTGACATCCCGATAATCAACACACAATCTGATGCTTGCTTGTTTTCTCGTAATGGGAACAATTTTGGAAACACACTCAGTTAGCAGAATAGGGTAAATGAAACCAGCACACAAAATTTTTTCAACTTCTTCGTTAATGGCAATGACCTTCTTTGGATAAAAAGGATGAAGGCATTGATGTATTGGTTTGACATCAAGGTACATATTAATCGTGTGTTCAACAATACTAGTATATATGCTTGCCATTTCCTCGTAAGACTAAGCAAATACATCATGAAATTAATGAAAGAGAGAGTGATATGTTTCGAGTTCTAATGGATAACAAGACATGCCAACATGAATTTTTTCTACAACATCGGGTTTGGTCGTAATATCGATAGAAATGGTTTCTTCAATATTTCATAAGTTTCGCTACGACTCAATTGCATTAATAGGAAAATAATTCGAAAAGAATTTTTAGATCAATGGGTGATATAGTTCAATAATATTATTTTATTTGTAATCCTGAAGATGGGAATGACGATGATGATATTCCCATGGTTCTCCTTCTTGCATCATGGATTCCACAATATTCTCATCTGTCAAGAAAGGTGAGGAAAAAGGATCAGATGGAGTATCAAACTGTAATGAATGATCAACCCAAAAAATCGAAAACGATGATTTTGGATTTACCACCCAAGCCATGTAGATTGATTGCTATGCTAGCTCAATTGGGCTAGGTGGCAAGAACTCATCCAACGTAACAACTTCAAAATCACCTGCAATCTTCCTTAAGCTAGATGGAGTGGAAGATATCATGTAGCAGGTCTCTATGTTTGCAATTTTTGCTGACATCATAAGTGGTGCTAATGTAAAAGGTACCCATGAGAGTGAAATCCTTTAGGATTCCTACACAAATGTTTGGAAGTGCGAGTTGGGGTGTGTGAACTAACAAAACACTTCTAGTTACCTTGTTACTAGAGGGAAAAAGGATAGTTAATTGATGATTGTGATAACATCTTTATGTGGAAAGGAGATCATTCTAAAATATGTGGAAACAATCACGGTCATAGAATAAACCCATGGACTTCCGAGTAAAATGTTGTAGTTGAGGGATTCTTCTATGACCTCAACTTCCACATTCATTTTTTTTCCCGCTAGTTCAACATGTAGGTTATTGACAATACCGTATGTTTTATATGTACGTTAGTTGAAATCTTTAAACGTTGTAGGTGATTGAGATAGAAGTGACGAGCCAAGTGACTTCTAGTAGTTTAGAGACATAATGGACATAGATTCTCTCTCATCAATAATAGTATGATGAAAATGGTGATTGAGAACATTTAGTTATATGGAGAATGACAATTCTACTAGTAAATGTGGCACATAGCCCGTATGATTAAATACTACGAGATTGGAATTTGTCAGACCACTTCGACCAATTGCCAAAAGGAAAGCCTACTTCTGAGAGGGATAATTTTGAAGAACCTCAAGCGCTGAAATAGCTAAAGGGGATTGAGCCAAATATTCAACTATATTATAATTTTGAGCAGCTTGGGCTCGAGGATTAAATGTTGATTTATGAACGAATCCCTTTGGTGGCTTTATTGTTAATTCAAGAATAGCACTAGGTGGTATAGATTCTATATAAAAATTCATGGTAGAGGTAGTAGGTTGATTAGTAGCCTCACTACCATAATATTTATTACGGGTTGAGACCAAAAAATCAGTCGATGGCTTTGTGAAAGATAGCATAAGCACTTGGGAACTAGAAGCTGGATTCGTAGCAACCAAATTTGTGTTCGGATTTAGAAATAAATCTATCTGCTGTAGATGCATGCGAGGTCCTAACCAATTTTGAGACTTCAACCCAGTGAGGACGGTATTGAAAAAAGTGTTCCTCATTATAGATTATGTAAGAGTAATGAGTTTTCCGATTTCCAGACGATCGATCGGATGATATTTCCTACAGGGTAGAAGTTTTCTTTTTCTTAGATTTCCCCTTTTTATTACTTTCGAATTTCTTTTAACTTTTTCCTTTGTTAGATTACATGGCATGGATTTCGGAAGAAGGCGCAGGATTAGATGCAGTAGAGTGATGTGTGCTTGCAGTACCAACCATACCATCTCTGGCATGACTGTCCTTAGATGGAGGAGGAAGAGTAAAATTAGATTGCGACACGTTGGAAATTTTCTTGTAGAGCATGCCACACTGAGTATAAATCAAGTCTTAATATTGGGCATGAGAAATGACCTGTTCTTCAGTGACAATGCCACCCTTAGCCACATCCTCAGTTATAGGTGGTAATAGAAACAACAAATCACTCAGCAAGGAGATAATTAGCAAAAAATGTCTTACCCATTCTACGATGACAATGCTACTCATGAATATGATCAAAAATGTGAGTAGCATTAGTCTGTTCAAAATTATTCAAGAGTTACATTCCAGTCTCATGTCATATGGGTAACTAGAAGTGGGCCAAAAATATATTAGCTAGGGCAATGAAATTATCAAAATAAGCTCTTGGTATCTCAATGTACCATTTCGTGGTCAGACAAGTGAGTGTACGTTGGAAAATACATAGTTGAATAAAGTCATCATTTAGGGAGTTAGATGAACACCACAAATTATAGGTCATGACATAGGCCAACAAGTCTTCCCCAGGGTTTCCATTGAACTTAGGAATATTTTGAGGGTAATTTATGAGGTATCACCAGCCACCAAGGAGTGTAATTGATTGGATCATTGGTGAGCTGGTTTAAATTCGATAACTCTAAAGTTGCAACAAAGGCAACTGTCGATTTAGGTCAGGTTGAGCATAGCAAGGGTATGATTGAATTTCTTTAGCAACAGGCCTTTGAGCACCAACATAAGGAATCTATTGCAGGTAACCCAGATAGTGGTTGTTTTGAAAAGTAAATGCTTGAGGATTCTGTTGACCAAAACCTGGATACACTACTTGTTGAAATGAAGGTTGTGGCATTTGCGCTTGTGGCTACCAAGGGGTCTATCCACCAATATTATAACCCAAACTAGGATAGCTTGGATTAGGTTGTGGATAGGTATAACCTGGTTGTGGCTACGACATCCCATAATATGGTAATCTAGCTTGTGAATAAATGGTTCCGAATATGGGTTGTTGTTGTAAACCAGCTGAAGGAATTGGAGTCTGAGGGCCCAATACTTGAGGGTATTGGATTAAAGGACCCACCTAAGACAGTTGAGGTACAATAGTTTGAGTCTATAAGAGGGGTAAGGATGTATTAACAAGCGGATTATATGTTGGTGCAATAGGTTGAACAGGTTGATACGAGTGTACAACTGTTTGTTTTTGGATGGGTAGAGTGGGTTGCCATTGACAAGCATTCATTTCGACATTAGCATGACCAAATAATGACAGAGTACTATTAATATGGGTGACCATATGTTTCCCACCAACCTGAGGAGTATAATAAAATGGAAAATATTATTCTCCAATTGTAGGGAATCCATTTGAAATGGCACTAGATGGAATATACCCAGATGGAATAGCTTGTTATGGATCCAGGTGGATATTGGTGGCCACCCATTCCACTTGGGGCCCCACCATTGTCTCTTTCAGTTTTTTAGTTTCGATACAAATTACTATTTTTGACAGTTTTTCAAGTCCTGAACTTTTGAAGCCATTTTTAGGCCCTAACTCCTCATATAGATCTTTCTAACGAGCTATTGAGCATGTCAAACGGAGATCACATGCCAAAGTTATGTCCCCGGGAAGTTGAAACACCAATTTACCCAAACGAGGCCCATTGTTTTGGCTCTTAATATACTAGGGTTAGGGTTTTGGATGTTTAGGGTTTTCCATTGTTTCTAAATAATAAATAGGTCCTCAAGCCTCATTGTAACTCAGTCCAGAGGAATGTAGCTACCACATCTCTTCTCAGAGATAAGCTACCAGCGTCCTAGCTAGTTGATTTCTATTATGTCTGTAAGGAAATTTAAGTTCTTTGATATTAATGAAATGAAGTGTTATTTCCACTACATATTTGTATTTATGGTTAAATGTGTATTTTTTTAAGTTTCTCCATAAATCTGGATCATATATTTCTCTGATTATGTGTTTAAGGACCAATTCGTTCACTACTCACTATAGATTTACCAGTTAGAATATCGGATGATGACATTGGTGAAATCCATGAGTTTGAGGATGCATCAGAGAAGGTTCAAGATAAAGATTGATAACTAGGTGGGACAGAAGGGCCACCATATGAATGTGACTCTAGTGAAGTTGTGAACATCGACAGAGTAGCAACATCAGGTGTTGTTGCAACTCGAATAGATGGTCGAGCTGAAGTTGTTGGCACAGGCATGGTGATTCGACCAAATGTATACCCTATTGGATCTATGAGAACTCTAATGGAAACAGGATCAAAAAAAGAAGAGGAAGGTGATTGAGGAAAAGACTCAGACAGGTAAAGCTCTGCCCCAAAATGAGCTGGAGTTAAAGGTGTTTCGTCTTGTTTTATTTCTTTAATCAAATTTAAACCAGGTGGAAGAATTTCACCGTTAGGCCTAAAGTATATTTCAGGAGGTTGATTGCACGATATGGGAGACTCAATCGCTATAATAGATTTTGAGGTGACCGATACAAGAATAAATTCAGGTCGTTCAAATTTTTGGATTCAGATGTTCTGGAAAAAAAGTGATGGGATTCGGGTCAACTTCCAATTGAACAACGTTGGGTTCGGGAGGTATGGTCTCATTGATTGGATGGATCTTGACCACAGGTAGATGTAAAGACTCCATCTCAAAAATATTATATGAACCAAGATTTTTAGGAACAACTTGTGCGAACTCTTTCATATGTGAGGATGATGTCACACCAGAGGTACTTATAGTACTAGTTTCAGTAGAGCGATGTCCCCTTTGCTGACCAGAAATGGCTTCAGGTGGTAAAGGTGGTTTTAGTGATATTCTATGTGAACGACAGGGAAAGGGATGTTATTCTCCCATGGTGACTAATTTATTTTATGACCAAAAACAAATAAACAAAATAAAATAGTAATTCTAGGTAGAAATTTTACCATGTAATTGTGAACTGTAGAATACATCCTGGTGAACCAAGAAGCACAGGAGGTAATCTTCCCAAATGCTTTATTCGATATATCACAAGTTAAAAGGTGACTGGCTAAGTTCACTATGGATGGATAGAAACATAAATTTTTCCTCCCAAATATACCTGAAGGTACATGGAGGCCCAAGTTTGTATTAGAATTGTCTAATGTAAAACCGCATAGTGAGGACACTCCATTATACTTTTCATACTAGAACACTTCCCTATATACCCGAAGGTACGTGGACGAACTCTGATATACTTTTGTACATGGTGTGAGGTATCACACTCAGAATTTATCGCAGGCAATTTAACGACAATTGCTATGTTTAACGATGCCAGAACACGTCTCTAGCCTAGACCTTGTAAGTGTTATTGTTATGGTTCCAATGCTTTCTTAGGTAAAGTGATGTAAATTTTAAGTTGATCTTGTTTAGAAATTTTTTATTTGTTTTTCACCACGTGATGTGATGGAAATTCCTAAAATTAAAAACTAAAATGATAAGAAAACTTTTCAATTTTAACTTTTTCAATGAAAATCCTAGCTACTAAGGGAAATAAAAATCAATTTTAGAGCAAACAACAAAGAGCACAAACTAAAATGAAACTTTCGTAACTTGTTCCTATGAAACACTCACAATTCACTATATGCACATGTATTTTTTTTCTTTTCAGCTCCCTTAATGTGAATGCAAGAAAGGAAGCTATATGCATCAAACCAACAAAAAAAATGTTTTCTTCTTTGGGAAATGAGGATTTTAACAACAATTTCTCTTTTATGAAAAATGAAGAATGGAACTAAAATTTTCCTACAGGAAACAAAGAATGACACAAAAATTTCCTTTACGAAAACAAATGGATCTAATGCAAAATTAAAGTACTTTGAATTTTATTTTCCAATGATAAAGAAAAACACTAAAGAGACGTTGAAAAAATATATTTTTCAAAGGAGGAAGAATCTGGAAAGCTCACTGGTCTCTAAGAGGTATCAGACAATTTAAAATACAGAAAAGAATGGTTGAGAATGATAGAAATGAAAAATTTGAACGGAATTTAGTTGGTTAAGGGGGCATCATTGTCTCTAAGGGGAGACAGTGCGTTGCAATGTAGCCCTGAGTGGGAGACAGTGCATTGTAGTGCACTATGTCTTGACCAACAATGTGTTTGACGTAGCAGTGATTGAAAATGGAAGCTATAAAGCACAATTATAGTGTAATTATTTAATTCAAAACTCTAATAACTAAAATAAGATGCTATTGATGAGTATTAGAAAATGAAAAAACACTAGGAATGATAGCAAAATCCCCAGCAGAGTTGAAATTTTTTTATGCAGAATTGTGATCTATGAATAAATCAAATTCCCTAAGTGTGGTTCTAGGGACTTAGAACAAAAAATGAAATACTTTTCTAACACTTTATCTAAAATAATAAGACACACAAAATTATATAAGAACCTACTTGCAATACAAGTGCTTCTCCTTCTCCTTTTGTCGCTTTTGTTGTCGCCTTCAATCCAACTCAGATCGCCAGATTGATTCCTGGAAACATAAACAGAGAACAAAAAATGTATTTCAATATAAAGATGCCTACTTATCTTAACCGTTGAAATCGATTAGATGTGAAACATATATATCATTAAAGAATCCATTGCATGAGAAATAGAAACATAAAAGAGATACATATATTGGAAAATGAACAACAATCTTTATTAAGGAGTAGAAGGGCGAGGTTACAACCAGTGATCGATTCTATGCCACCAGCTCCAGAATTATCCTAGCCTTATCACGTCCAACATCACACCAGCAACATATCAGTACTTTCACTCTATCAAGTGAGAATCCAACAACATCTCTTTATCAAAATTATTCCTTTCCTAGCACTAGGAGTTGTACTCAATTTATAAGGAAACTAATGGTAGTTTCTCAATGAATGAATTTCTGATAGTAGGCAAGACATGTTCCCATGTTCATAGGTGTTAAATGGACACTTGGGATTCAAATTTTGACACGTATTGAATCTTATAGAAGCCGCTGGCCATGTGGAGATTCCCAGAACAATGAGAATTCCGCTCCGAGGTGACCAACGCACTCTTGAATGTCGAGAAGTGCATTTTAGTGCACCCTTTAATGGAGGATGTTGCATATGAAACGTAGTTAAAACATTTATAGGAAGCGTTGGTGATTTCATAAGTGATATGATATGTACTTCAAACCTTGGAAATCTCAAAATAAAAGCCATGAATGAATTTTTTTTCTCTTAGGGCATATAGCAACTGAAATGTAAAGGGATGATAAAACCTATTTCATTGGTCCTAGTGATGATGTCTAGTTTAACCAGGTCATGGGGGATGATACCCAAACTAACCTATGGCGACGCTTCCAATGCACTTTAACCTGATCAATTTCTCTATTCTAGATCATGGAAATATTTCTTTACAAAATATAGTGTGGTTTTGGCTAGAATTATGCTTTGGGATCCATTTGAAGCACAGACTATTCAATCACATGATGAACATACTTTACATACTTCTTAAGTAATAACACATGAAAAAAATCATGGACTTTCATTATTGGAGGTAGTGAAATTTAAAAGGTACTAGTCTAATCCTTTTAGAATCTTGAAAGGCACACAAAACCGAGGTTCCAACTTGGCACAAGATCTAATCCTTAAGGAGATATTATTGGGCCTGAGCACAAGTACACATGTTCCCCAACCTGAAACTCATTAAATATCAAATTTTGATCTGCACAACTTTTCTGGCTGTCCTATGCTACCTTTGTATTCTTCTTGATTACTTTTATTTCCTGTTCCATTTCTGCCAACATATCCGGTCCTATCAACACCCTATTCACTAGATCACTCCCATAGAAGGGAGTATTACAAATCCTCCCATGCAATGCCTAAAATAGACTCATCCTCAATGACACCTAGTACCCATTCTTATAATAAAACTCAACAAATGGAAGGTACTCCTGCCATCTCCTATACTGATGGATTACATAAATCCTCAAAATATTCTCCAATATCTTGTTGAACCTCTTTTTCTTTCCATATATCTCCAGATGATAAGATGTGTTGAAGGATAACTATATACCCAAACATGAAAATGTCTCCTTCCAAAACCTGGAAGTGCACTTAGCATCCCTGTCTGACAAAATATTCTTCACAAAACCATGTAACCTCACAACATCTATGATGAATACTTGTGCGATGTCACTATCTGAATAGGTAGACTTCACCAAAAATTAAGTGTGTTACCTTTGGTAACCTCTCCACTACAACCATGATGTAGTGATGCTGCCTAGATGTCTTCGGAAAAATTATGACGAAATCCATATAAATGACCTCCCATTTCCACTATGGAATCTTAATATGCTTCATTAATCCACCTTGATTCTTATACTCTCATTTTACCTATTGACAATCCAAGAATATAGCCAGAAACTATGCCACTTCCTTCCTCACATTCAGCCAATAGTAAAACAATTTCACTACTGTTAAATTTTTCTAGTATCCTGGATGACCTGAATATGATTTTGCATGAAACTATCACAAGACAGTATTGTTGTGCTCAGTGTCGTTTGACACATGAATCATGTCCCCAAATCTGATCATAATACATGTTTTAAGGTTATAGTGCACATCTTGATATCCGTTACCCTATTGTATCCTTTGCATAAGCTCCATTCACATGTCATCATCTTATCCTTTCTATAAGATCTAATCTAGTAATTCTGTCCCTTAAGAACTCATAATTTCCATATGATTCACTTGTATCATCTTATTAAGAGAATATACAGCCCTATTCTCTTACCCTTAATGTACCTGATCTCAAAGTCAAACTCACAAATCATCGCCAACCATATAGGTTTCTTGATATTTAGATTTGGTTGGTCAAATAGATACCTCAATCCACTGTTATCACAAATAAATATAAAAATACTTCCAAAAATATAGTTCCTCCAGATATTCAATGCATGCTTTCCAACTCAAGATATTTTTTAGGATAATTATTCTTATGTTCATTCAGTTTCCATGACTCATAGCATACTACCCATCCTTCCTGCATAAGGACCCCACAAATATCTCCCTTGCAAGAATTTTTACATACCATGAAATCTTTGTCCTGATCTGCAATATTTAGAATTGAATCATTGTTAACAAATACTTCAATTGTTCAACACTTTCTACACATTCCTTTTTCCATTCAAATTTCTTACCTTGTCACTACATTGATCTAATAGGATATGTAATCTAAGAGAAGATCCTAATGAACCTCATGTAATACAATTCTAACCCCATAAATGATCTTACCTCATCCACATTTCTAGGAGCTTCCCACTCCATGATAGCCCTTTTATTTTCAGTATCCACCGTTATGCCATCCTTGGAAACCACATCTCCCAAGTGATGTACCTATGTCTAAAATAGACTGTATTTTCTAAGATTAGCATACAAATTATGATATCTCATAAATTTTTATATAAATGGTAAGTTTTTGACATGCTCTTACTCATTCTTAGAATATATCAAGATATCATCACTAAATACAATAAAAAAAATTTCCAGATAAGGACAAAACATGTTATTCATGAAGCACATGAAAGTAGCTAGAGAATTAGTCAATCCAAACAAAACTACAACAAACTCATAATTCCCATACCTAGTCTAGAAACTAGTCTTGTAGATGTCCTCTTCTTTGATCTGTACTAGATGATATCCTAATCTCATATCAATCTTCGAGAACAGTTCTTCTCCCTTCAACTAATGAAACAAGTCATCAATCCTAGAAAACAGATATATGTTCTTGAAATTCACCTTGTTAAATTTCCTGTAATCAATGCATATCCTGAGAGTACCATCCTCTTTTATTGCAAACAACACTGGTGCACCCCACGAAGATAGACTTGGCCTAATTTATCACTTGTAAATAGTTTCCTTTAACTACAACTTCACCTCTACTAAATATGGAGTTTTAGTCTTGTCAGGTTACTTTAATGCTGGTGTTTTCCCTAGTACGAACTTATTGGAAAATTCCACTTATCTATGGGATGGAAAGCTATGTTGGAAATAAATCCTAAACCTGCTACAAGATCGAGTACCTTTTCAATACCTTCACATCCTCATCATCCTTACCTTTATCACTATAAATGTGTAGTTCAAATAACACATACCCTTTTATGCAATTTTTCTTTTCCTGCATAGCTCCCACCATTCTGACCGATGTTGGTTTCTTATTTCCCTGAAAAAATATTTGCTCTCCATTTTCGTACAGGCACTCAATCGCCTTATCATAACAATCCACCTTATTCACGTGAATATATAACCAAACCATACCAAACATTATACCATATGATCTCAACAAAAATACCTTAAAATCTATTGATGTAGGAATATCATTCAACTTGAATTCACAAGCTCTTATCCAATGATGAAATATCTTCTTTGTACATGTAGCCAAGTACACTAACCAAGATTCTTCATTGACTTCTTTATTCAAAACAAACTTATGCACCAATTCAGGGTAACAAAACTATAACTAGATCTAGTGTCAATCAAAATAGAAACAAATGGATAAAAAATATTACTGTCCATTTGAGTAATAGATGCTTGGTGATCTTCCTGCATGTTATCCAATGCTACATAGATACCAGGAATGCTCTGCCCAACAACCCCAATACTATGTTATTCCTGTGCATAGTAGATATGAAGCCTACCACCCTGATATTACAAAAAATCTCTCTTGAGATGCTTCTTACAACATATCCAACATTGCAACAATTTTGTACCATCACCTTTATTCACCTTCCCTCTAGGTTCTGACCCATGTTTGTGTCTAGCTATGTTGAACTTCTTGTAAGGTGAAACATTACATTTCTCTTCCGAATTATGAGGTATTTTTATTTTCATACTACATTTTCATATAGATTTATATTTCTCTTTCAAAACATTCTACAAATTCTCTTATGCTTTGATTGTACAAGCATTACTTCGATTTCCCAATGACTACCTCAAGTTATTGAGTCTCTTCACACTCCATCCGATCTCTAAATGCTACGAGAAATCCACTGAAAAATATCTAAGCTTTGGATTTCTCATCTTTATGACACAATTTACTACATCAATAAATCCATGAACTTGTTCGTATACTCCTCATGTGTCATCGATCCCATATTTAGCTCCTAGAATTGTTTGAATTTACAGTAGTACTACCAATCCAACAAGTATTTATTCATGAAAAGCCTCTTGAATTCATGCCAACTCAAGTCTTTTATCCTGTTGTATCTAACTCAATTGACATCTCCCCACCAGATTTCTGATTTCCCTTTGAGGCCAGGGATAACTATTCTAGCCTTCATGCTATTTGTGTAAGCATGCATCTCAAATAATATCTTCATCCCAAGTAACAATGACTTTGCATCCTATGAATTCCTCAAATCCCCATCATAGGTAGGTGATTCACTTTCTTGAAATCATATGGAAAATATTCCTTGTCACTCCTCCTATAAGGATGATAATGATGAATATCATAGTGCCAATGAGAACACAAACTAGAATATAACCTATGCCCATCACCTCTCTTATCCAGAGTATACAAGAGCCTTCCATCTCTGATCCTATCATATCTATCCAACTTGTTCCCACCATGAGATGTAATTCCATAGGCCACATTAGCCTTATCCTCTTGCTCATTCCTGATTTGAAGTGGTTTCTATCTACAATTCTAAAAAAATAAAAACGATTATTGCATTTACTTTTGTTTGGTTCTCCTATTCTTAAATGTTGTTTTCATTATCCTCTTTGGAACTTCTTATTTCTCCCTTCAACCTTCTCATTTTATTTGTCATGTCATAAGAATTCCCAACAACATGCTACTCATATCATCCATAGGGATAATCTCGTGAACAATAGTCTACCATATTGCTAGCCATCTTTGATATCTTTCCTGCAACTATGCCATGTAAGCTAAACCAAAACATAATATAAAAAACATATCTCATTATAGTTCAGGGAGGGATAGCTCATATGCCATACCAACCATATTAACATGATAAATGTATAATCATTATCATAATCAGTATATCAATATCATGGAATTTTTTATATAGTTTCCATGCATGAAAATAGCAATGACATATCATAACCTCATGCACGAAACTATCCATCATTTCAATGGATGCATAAAAAGACATAAATCTTAACATGCATAACCAACCCATTATTGACATACACTCAAGATAAACACATCCAACATCAACACCATCAACTTTAACATGAAGACACTATTGCATCCATGAACACCACCATGCATAAACAACAAGCACATAGACCACAAGCATAAATAACACATATGCAACTGATATATATGCATGACAAACACATGGCCATCTAGTCCAAGGGGTGAACCATGCTCTAATACCACTCTATAACACCCTGAAACCACATTTCCCCAACTTAACTTGTTATTTTGGGTAAACATGTGATGAGAGGATACTATGTTGTGATTCAACTCCTCAAGTACAATTAAGGAAGTGGAAGTGAGATGACACACCCAATATAACCTTCCACACATTCTATAAAAATTTTAGGAGCCAACCAACCCTTATAGGTGACCAACCCCTGACACAAAATGAAATTTTACTGATTTAGACCTTCATTCGCTCGCATGACAATACATGAATGTGACTAAGGCCTTCTAGTCACTCCCACAATAAGGAATTCGGATGAATCTGGACTTTTCTAGGTACTTTTGTTCTAGTTACCTCGGATTTTGAGCCAATTTTTCAGTGCTAGGTCTCAGGTCACTTCCCAAAACTTCATGAAGCCTTCAAAAATGATAAATAGCAATGGAACAAACATACTACTTCAATCATTGATCGAAGTGCATGTTCTAAATCCTTCTACTCATGACATAAATTTCATCAAACATGTCACAAATATGAGCATAGGGTTATCATACTAATTTTAAAATTGTCAAGAGGAATTGAATCCTTATCATGATAGCTGAATTATCATATATTAGGTCATATATTCATTTGTACATTCATTTACCAATCAAAACGTGATTAAGGCCATACATCAACTTTTTCACAAAACATACTCATAACCAGCAGATAACCAACATAATTAATAATGATATAACAACTAGAAAAGCCACATATAAAACAATACATTTACACATGAAATACCAGGGAGAAGTAGCTCTTATGAGTGAATGCATAAAACAACTTGGTGTGGGACTTCCTCGAACCACCCGACCATAGATTGGGTTGAACCCAATATTTATTTGAACCAATCACCCCATGCCATATTCCAAGAATGAATGTGGCACTCACAACAAAATGGACCAGTGCTTCCTTAGTATTTTCCACAATCGCCACCATATCACTAGGCCTAAACCCTCATCAATACAACCAAAACTTATTGTAATCCCCACCGGAACATTAGGCCCTAAAAAAGCATGTATGAATCTAGATCTCTCTACCTAAATCAGGAGGAATTTATCCATCTCAACCTCTTATCTTTACTGTGCATCCTGCATTACCAGTCGAGGAATTCCTAGGCCTAGGAGGTCTCCACCCTCTGGGATTTACCGCATATCACTCCATCACTAATCAAGGGATTCCTAGGCCCAATGAAGATTAATATCCTCTGAGATTTACCATGTATCCCATTATTCATTGGTTAAGGATTCCTAGTCTCAATTAAGGGTATTTTCCTCTGTGTTTTACCATGTATCCTTCCATTCACTGATAAAAATATTCCTAGGCTCAAGAGAGGTGTTCACAACTAGGATTTACTAGGTATTCCATCTTGGGAACCCTAGGCCTTATGAATAATCCTGATACCACCCCACTCTGCTTCAGATCCATCCGAAAATCCACCTCAACCAAATACAAGAGAACCCACCACAGCATGACCATTCGTAAATGGCAAGGAAAGGCTCAAATCCACTGTCACACCTAGTAAAACCCATGCCAATGAAAATAAGAGAACCAAATCCACACATTCATGTACCATGAATTCCAAATATAGAAAGAAAATCACACAAGAAAATTGATACATGCAAGAAATATCGTTGTAGTTGCTTGATCCAATTCGTCCTTGCTTCATATTTTCTTGCCTTCACCTTCTTCACTCTTCCTTTGATTTTCTTGATCCAATGCTAGAGTGCTCCAAGAAGGCTCAAAGTGTCCAATAGTGGGAGCAAGAGAGAGTAGAGAGAGAGAGCTCCAAAACTGAACTGACAAAAGGTACCAACTGATCCTCAAAACAATTTTTATCAATGACAGCAATATTCTCTTCATTTTTCCATTATTTTCCTTCATTTTTCTCCTCACATGCAACCTGTGACCTTTCACCTTCCTTTGCTCCTAATTTCCATTATTTTGATAAATAAATTACCAAAAATGCCACTTTTAATTTCCAAATCCTTTGTGAATGTCTTTTCCAATTTCCTTAGCCATAATAGACCAAATGAACACCCACACTATGATTTTTTTCCCAAAATTGAGCTTCGAATATGTGTTCCATGAAATTGGTTATTATTTTTCCTTTATTAACTTTATTACATGAATTTTGACAAGGGATGGTACACCAAAATCAAGTCAAGGGGGAAAGGAGAAACACTTGTCCAGAATCAAGTACTTTCACTATCATGAATTTGGGAACTATGCCACAAAGTGCCAATATAAGAGGAAAAACATGAATAACTAAGGAGGAGAAATGAGTGAAGCTTTGGGTTCACAATTCAAGGTTTACTTCAACCTCATTGCATGCATTCCAAGCACATTGATGGGAACTATGTGGTATCTAGATAGTGGTGCCTCCTTCCCCATGAAGGGTAACAAATAATTCTTCAGTTACATGGAGGAGAAAGATATCCAAATGCACATTAGGATGGGTGGTGAATGAAGGTACAACGGGACTGAGATCTGCACAGTCATCTTTCAGAGGGAGTCAGGATCCCCTCTCAGGCTCAAGGATGTGATGCTTTTATCGGGTCTAAGCAATAATATGATTTCTGTCACAGTGTTAGAAGACTATGGCTATGATGTGATATTCAATAAAGGGAAGGAATTCCCGATACACATCTCCATGGGACAAGTGAAGAATATTTGGGTTATAGTGAAGACACTCTACAGGTTTGATGTGGAATACTATGTTGCATTGAGCACAAAGGCAGAGAAGGTGCAGAGCTGAGATGTCAGTGAATTATGGAATATAAGACTTTTCCATTCACAACATGGACATTTGCATATCATGAAACAAATCACCACATGCCTCCTCAAAGGAGCACTAGAACAATAAATTACATGCAAAGGATGTGCCTTTGGGAAGCACACTAAAGCTACCTTCAATGATTGTGATAGTAGGGCACATGTAGTCATTGAAAAGATCCAGTCTAATGTTTGTGGACCTTTTTCGACATACTCCACTACCAGTCACAATTATTTTTTTATATTTGTAGATGATTTCTCAAAAAAGTGATGGATCTTCTTCATGCATAAAAATGACGAGACACCAAATTTTTTGGATTTAAATCACTTTTTTAGAAATAATTTACATTAAAGTGAAGGCTGTTAGGAGCGATAACAAAGGTGAGTACATGTTGAATGAGTTTAAAATTTTTTGTGCTAAAGAAGGCATTCGATGGGAGTTGATAACACCCCACAAACCACAATAGAATGGGGTGGTTGAGAGGAATAAAAAGGGTATTGTGGGAGAAGCAAGGGTGATGTTGCATGACCAAGGCATACCTTTTCACTTGGGGGCCGAAGCATGAAACACAATGATCTATTTGAAGAACAAGATTCCTCATCACATTCTTGCGATGATTACACAAGAAGAAGATTTTCAGGGAAGAAAACAGATGTGGCATACTTTAGGATATTTGGAGCATCCATATATTGCCATGTCTCCAAGGAATTAGGGAAAAATATAGAGCTGACAATAGAGTTAGGGATATTTGTGGGGTAGAGAAAAACATGTCATAATTATTGTGTGTAATTTCCATCCTTTATAATGAAAGTTGTTCGAAAGGATGTGAAGCTTTATGAGGAGAAGATAATGATGTGTTCTCTTGAGGGGGAGATTCATTTTCATTCAAATCATGATCTTTTGAATCCAAAAGAAGAACCTGCAGAAGTTATGGATCAACCGCAAGAAATGGAGCCAAGAGTGGAGAAAACCACTAAAGAAGAGACATCTAGAGAATGAAGGAAACAAACCGAGGAAGTTGAAAAATTATTGTAAGATGATAGAGAGAATGTGGTAGCATGCACTTCATAGCGCATACATAGAAGGTCACCAGATCAGTACATTGGCTACATGGCTCTAATGGCTGGCTAGTAGAGACAGAACCATTCTCGTTCAAGGAAGAAGTAGAGAATCCTATATGGGTTGATGCTATGGTATGGAAATATGATTCTATTGTCAAAAGCAAGGTTTAGGAAGTAGTCCTAAGATCAACAGATAAATTAGTGGTAGTTTTAATAGGGATTTACAAGTTAAATTATCCAACATACAGAATCATAGAAAAGCATAAGGCTAGATTTGTGGCCAAGGGGTATTCTCTAGTTGAGGGAATTGATTAGGGGAATACATTTTCACCAGTAGTAGGGTAATCTTCCATTATATGGATTCTAGCACTGGCTCCATAGATGGGGTGGAAGATCCACCATATGGATGTGAAGACATCATTCCTCAATGGATTTATTGAGGAGGCATACATCAAGAAACCTAAATTTTTTGAGAACATTGACAGAGAGTCACATGTGTGTAGACTCAAGCGAGTGTTGTATATATTGAAGAAAGAACCTCATCCCTAGTACACCAATATTGATAGCTATATCACTAGTTTACACTTCACCAAAAGTGAAGCGAATGTAAAACTCCATCTTGTTTTTGTATAAGGATAAATTTTGACTATTTTCTTATATGTTGATGATTTTATTTTAACTCGTAATGAAGATATGATTAGATTTTGCAAGGAGGACCTTGCAAGAGAGTTTGAAATGAAGGATATGGGACTCATGCACTATTTCCTTATATTGGAAGTATGGAAAGGGGATGAATAACTACTTGTCTTTGAGGGAAATTATTACAATGAGATACTTCAAAAGTACCGCATGTAGAATTACAAGCCCATGGAGACACCTCTAGAGACCATTTAGGCGAAGGAGAATGTCACTCTAGGTAAGGAAGTGAATGTTATTTTTTACATGAAGTTGTTGGATTCACTCATGTACCTTGTCAACACATGGCAAGACATGTGCTATGTAGTAAATGATTTAAGCCAATCTATGGTTTGACCGACCAAATTATTTTTTAGGGTTGTTGAGCATGTTCTATGGTACCGTAGAGGAACTACTCATTTGTATTATGGTACAGATGGAAAAAGGGAGTGAATCTATGTGGCTTCAATGGTTCGGATCGATTTCAAGAGGAATTTTCAGTGTTGGGTAAACAATGCTTTATTAGTAGAGGAGGATGTAGAGATTTGTGCAACTCAACTTAGTAGAAGCAGAGTGCATTACTGTCAGTAAAGAAGCATGTGAAGCAATCTCGATGAGAAATATTATTGTTGTGTTATTTTTTCAGATGATGAATCCTACTATGATTTACACTGATAATAAGAGTTGCATCAACCTCTATAAAAATAGAGTTTTTCATGATAAGTCCAAGCACATTGATATTTTGTATCACCATCTACAAGATTATGTGCCGAGGTAGATCATGTTATTCCAGTACATTCTGATGGAGAAACAAGATGAAAACATATTGATAAAGGAATTTTGAAGAGGAAATTTTGAGTTCCAAAGAGGCAGGATTGGGGTGGAAGAGACTACCTTTCTAGCTGAGAGGGAGTGTTGAAATGCAACAAGAAAAATCTAAGTTTCACCTTGCCTTGGTCAAGCTAGAGAAAATTTGAATTTCCATATCAAATATTGTTAACCATCTTTGATCGGCTTTTCTATATGTGATACTTGGACATTGATTCGGACTTATATTTCCCGACCATGCTCGGATGATTCACTATGTACTTTCGCCTCGCTTATACTTGTATACATATTGAATCTATTCGGACTTTCTATATATGATGTATTTTTTATCGAGCATGGGTATGCCCACCTCAACTTGAGCCGACTCTGCTTTTCTTTCATTGGTTTTTGGCAGTGGAAATCCGGTGAAGTCCTCTCTTGTCCTTGCGAAGTTCTTTCTATGTGCATAATACATTTCGGCCATCATGTACCCCTTCGACCTCATATATTAGGGGGGCATATGTTATAGCATCATTTCTCACCTTCATATACTTCATGATTTCTTTATGGCTTTATGGGCACCCATTCCTACATACTTGGACAAATTCACTTAAAAACGAGCGTAAAAAATCCCCATACGCGACTATTCCCATACTTTTTCCGCGTGTATACGCGAGTCAACTAGCACTTTTCTCGCGTATGCCATTAAAATGATTAAAAAATATATAAAAAATCCTAATTTACGTGGGTTGATGGCTACTCTGGTAGTTCAACCACCCCAACCCATGGCCAAGTCGTTTCCAACTATTGAAACTACTTGGAGGGACTATAAAAAGCCCTCATGTGTATGGCCTAAGGAGAGAGAGAATTATTGATATTATACTCTTGTTGGTATTCCCTATCCAAGTCCGATTCCCGTGCCTCCTCGCACTTTCGACTCATTGTAGGAAACCCTTGCTTTCCTTGAGATGCACATCCCTTTATATGTCATCTCGTATGCACCGGCTTTGAAGAGTATTAGCGAGGCAAAGGGGTCGGGACGGATCCGGACAACGGTCCGCTCGAAGGCCATGGAAGGATCGGGTGATCTCTCCACTCATTACTTTTGTACATGCTATTTTATAATACGAAGTATCATGCTGTTCAGAAATATACGTGTTAGTGTATGCTTTTCATGTATGAAGAATATTGTTATTTAAGCATTCATTATGATTTGTTTAATGTTATATATGCATTTCACTAACATTAGAGTAGATATATGCTATACAACCAGTTCTTCGTGCTGGTTTCTTCTTGTCTTTTAGGTTAAGAAGGAAGGACGGTTGTTGGGGGTTTGGACCGCTGGATCTACTTCAACAGTAGGACCTACGGGTAACTTTCTCATTCTACTCTATTTAGTTTTTACGAACGTGCATGGTTGTGTGAGTCCTTCTTAAGTAGCATGCCCTCGCTCTGTGGAGGTTGTAACCTAACGAACCTCTAGGGTGATATTCCTCGAAAGCAGCTGAGTGACTCACGTGGGGATCACATTCTTGTGATTCTCTCGTTGGGTGGTTTTGCCGTTTGGTAGGTTGCTTGACTGCTTTTAACTTTCATTTGCAATCCGAGCTTTTACTTTTTCTGCATTAGTTTGAAGTCGGTTTCTTTTCCAGGGCTTGATCCTTTTCTTTTTTCATTATTTACCTTTTGCATATGCGCTTTTTCTGCAGCACGATCCACGTATACATGCAATTTTTTCTAAAAGGGGACCCGCGTATACGCGCAGTTTCCATTATCACGAACGCGTATGCACGCAGTTTGCATAGTTGTGAAGTAGCGTATACCTAGTGCGATTTTGAATTTTTTGGGTTTATTGAATTTTTGGTCCTTTCGGTTGTGAAGACCGTTCTCACAAAGATGTCTTTGTGCTATCCGGGTTGTGAAGAAAGTGTTTTTTTATCTTTTCTCTCTTTCGTTTGATTGAAAACTAGTCTTTTGGGCAAAGTGTTGTTGTTGGTGCTAGCACTTCGTTTGAGTACCAAGACAGCTGCTTTCGAGCATTCTTGGCTATTCTTCTTTATCAAAATAGAGGAGAGCTCTTGCTTATTTACTCTCGCCTACCCTTGTGTTGTGCTTTGCATTACGTTTTTGCCTCTTTTTCTTGATTGGTTTTTCCCGGAGTTCGATGAGAGCTAGGTTTTGTTGCAACTTTTGAAGAGTTTTTGTTTTCTTCTTCGAAGTTTTTTTGTTTGCGATCGAGTTTGCACTATTTGTCTAGGTCGATTGGCCGAGTTTTCTCGTCTTCTTTTTCTCTTATTGATCTTGCTACTAGTTAGCCTTATAAGGTTTGGGAGCATTGTTGAAGTTTGTGCTTGAATTGGCCTTGTTTGGTTTGGATTTTTGATAGTTGTGCTTGGTCTTTGTGAGCTCTTTCCTTATAAAACTAAAAAGCTCAAAAAATATTGGTTTTGATTTTTGTTTTTGCATTTCAAAAACTCAAAAAACATTTTTTGTTTTGTTTTTTTTGTTGTTGTTGCATTTTTTGTTTTCGTTTATTCATATCTTTTGGAGCTTTAGTGAGGTTTCTTATCTTTTGGTCTTTGGCTTGATATTTGGGAGAAGTTGTCATTCATTTCTTCTTCGGGTTTTTTGAGCGTTTTGGTGTCTTATATTAAGAGTTCTTGATTTCGAGAACTAGCTTTCCGAGACAACAAAAAGAATTAAAACGAAAGAAATTTTTTGGGCATTTCACTACCGCTTTAGGAGATTGTTGCATCTTAGAATTTGCATGCTTGTAGTGATTTGCATTAGGTGCATTTAAATCATTTAGTCGGTTTCATAGTTTTTGTGAGTGTGAGGTTGTTATTTGAAAAGAAAGATACAATTTTTAATCTCGTAGAACACCGTATAGAGATTACTTTTCATCGAAAGACAATAAGCGCATGTGCATGTAGCTAAGTTTTTATTAATTTCTTTTGCGTCAAAAACACCATACGTTTCATCTCCATATCCTTGTGACTTAATATAACAACCCATAAAATAAGCGATTTAATCTAAAATCAACTAGCAAGTTTTTCTAAGTGTCATTACACCAACTAGCTAGGTTGTAGGGCCTTTGGAATAGGTGAGTGGAGAGTTAACTCTCCAAGGCCACTCAAAAAAACATAGAAGTTGATTAATTGGAGCGAAATCCAACTCCGTGAGGTGGACCAGGGGAAAGCTCTCATCCGAGAGTCAAGTGTGAGGGGGAAGTGAAGGTTGAGAAGAGGGATAAACCCCCCTCCGGTAGTCTGAATCGACCTCAAGACCGTTCCGCCGCGCTTCGATACGGATTGGTGCCCATAGTTGCCACTCCTAGGTTCCACACGGGTGACTACGAGGGGGAATACGCGTGGTGCACCGAGGGCGTATGTTGCATCACTTTCGGCGGTGATTTCCCAGGGGGTGCCCTTGCGAAGCTTGGGTGCTTGAGCCGGCAAAGGCCGTCGTTAGGAGGTTGGCGTAGCTCGTTTCTAATACCTTCGCTAGTTGTTCACGGGCCCTAATCATCCTAGCATGCTTTTCGGGAGGTCCTATATTTCGCTTTCCGTATTTTTGGTGTCGGTCCTCATCACACGGAGCGGAAATACTTGGAGGTTGTTTGCTTGCCGTATCTCGTGATTTTTTTAGAGAGTGCTCTTTGCTCCTAGCTTGCCTAGCTTTTCAATTCTTTGGAGTCTAATTTATAAAATTTATAAAAGTGGTCGATCAAGCGCCTCAACGTTCGAGGAGAATCCGGGGGTTATCTCCCGAGAGTCCGTAGCCTCTTCGAGAGGCGTAGGAGTAGTCGGCGGTGGTTACCACCCTATGACGTCCCGACGCAATGGAGAGAGATCCTCCACAAAGGTGCGAAGGTTTCGTAGTTGATTCGGTGTCGGTCCCGAGAGGAGCGTTACGCTCACCTCGCGAGTGTTGTTTCCTCGGGAAGAAGATTTTCGGATAGAAGACGTGCCGAGCCTCCCGCTACGGTTCCATCTCCTCTTCCTCCCGATTATCCGTTCGTTCTTCGATACATCGAGACCCAAGCTCGGAGAGAGCCGCGCATCTTCAGTATCATTCTTATCTTTCGATGGCCACGACTAGGAACGCGACTTCTACCGTGGGAGTGCTGCGAGCATTCGGACTCCCTGTACGTGCAAGGCAGGGGGCACTATTGCTTCATCTTTGATTGCTTCTAGTGTTGCTGTTTGGCTCGCGGGTTCACCCAAGCACATGCTTCTCATTCTAGATCCCTTTTGTTCGGGGATGCCCTCCGTTGGGAATCCCTCTTTTTCCTTCTTTGCTTTAGCTAGATCTACGCCCATGTCTAACATGGCTAGTGGATCGGCCTTCGTTTCGAGTTTCCCCTTTGGGATTGGACACATTCCCGGTTCAATCCTTCTTTAGGGTCGTTTCCATTTACGTCCCGGACCCGCAGTTTCAACCCTTGTCCGCAAAGTTCGACTACTTTTATAGGATGGAACCCTGTTTTTACTACTACTGGGAGCGGGGAACCGATTTATGCGTGAGTCATCAAGGGAATGCTTCTTTCCCTTCTTCGAGTGCTTATGCGACCTTTTTCTCCTCGTTTTCCAATGCTTGGAACCCCTATCGGGGCTTTCCTCTTCTTTTAACACTTCGGCAGAGACCGGTGCGGGCTTTGGTAACTCGGCATGGGGGAGGAGGTTCTTCTCCTTTTTCTATGGGTCCTTCTCGGTAGCTCCCTGTGCCTTATCAAATCCGAGCTATTCTTTTCGAATGTAGGGAATCCATCCCATCAAGGATGGAATCCTCGAGTACTCCGCCTCGCTTACCTTTTCTACCAACGTTAAACTTGCCAAATTTGTCGAAGTTGACTCAATGATCCGATTCGTTATAGTCGGGGTGGCCTCCGGCTCCAACCAAACTACCTTCGGACATTCCAAAGTTTGAAGGTAAGAATGAAGATCCAGCAGACCACATCACCACTTTCCACTTATGGTGTTCTTTCAAACTCCTTGATCGATGATTCGATTAGGTTGATATTATTTCAACACACCCTAAGCTGGAAATGCCTGCCAAATGGTATATAGAGTTCACCTGGGGCGGTTTCGCTACATTTGGAGAACTGCCGTCACATTTCTAAACCATTTTCAGTTGCCTGTCGGATATGAAGCCGGGACCGAACTCTCGGCTAATTTTAAGCAGATGAGGCAACTCACATTTCCGATCACATTCGTGAATGGAGGAGAAGGAAGAGGCTTATCAAAGCTCATATTCCAGGTGAATTCCTTCTCGAGTGGTTTTTTGAAATCTCTGCGATCGGATATTTCAAAGGATGTATCCCTATCTCGGGGTATTTTCCGAGGAGCAGGCCATTTTTAGGGGCCCGTGAGTTAGAACCGATCTATTCTCGATCCGGGGGTACTTTATAAGTATTTACCCAATGCTCCTTGCTCCAAATTAGATTATATCAAAACTAAACCCGGTCCGCATGGTGACGGACTTGTCGGATCGGTCGAGTAGTAGTGCAGCCTAGCTCGTTTCTCAATTGTAGTGCTTGTCTTTACAATCTTGCTCCTTCTAGTCGGGTTGTGCACAACGAGTCATCACCTTCCCGCCTTTGTCCATAAATCGTCGTCCAATCTTCGATCCCAAAGGAAATCAACGATCCGATGGGAAGAAGAAGGGGCGAAATAACAAGAAGAAGGGCAAGAAAGGGAAGGGCAATGCAAAATAAAACCAACGAGCTTGTTGGTGAGGGTCAAAAGGAGAAAAAGAAAGTGAAGTTTCCATGCAAGCTTTGCATTGGAGACCATCTCACACACCTTTGCCCTAAAATTCAGGATGCTCGCCGCTTGTTATCCCGGCTAGGGGTTCTTCTAGTTCCTAGGATGTGTTAACAGACCCTTTTTACCCAAGGGCGACGATTGGTTGTTGGCGCGAACCAAAATCCTGGGGCTTCCTCTGGAGGTACTCGGGAAGGGGAAATTCCATCGAACATTTTTATGATGAGTGCTCACGCGGATATCGCTACGAGATCCCGTGATTATGGCGAGAGGAATCTTCGAAAGCTAAGGAAGTTCCCGATGCTACCGAGCCGCTTCACATTACGAAGCCAGCATGTCGAGTCTATGCATCGGATGCCCAAAGCATCTTCTAAGCGGTCAACGATTAATCTGATACGCAAAGGTCGCCCGTAACTACTCGATTGTAGAAGATGCCGGTGTAGAGTCCTTGTCTATGTTAGCTTTAGAGGTACTCAGTCTTTTTCCGGCTGGGCTTGATTGCTTTGCTGCATCGCCATTGGGGCTATTGATCCAGAAAAATTCTCTTCGATTACTTTTGATATGACTAATTTACAGAAGAGACTTCCTCATCACATGGCCTTCCATATTAAATCGTCGTATCGAAAAGTGCAATATCTTTCGAACGGTTGTTGATGAGGGTGCTTCCATGTGCGTGATGTCTCTTGCATGCTTCGGAAGACACTTGGATCTCCCAAAGTTGTTCCATCTAGCACGCTCGTTCTTACTCGCGTTCGATGGTCATTCTCGCGGCATCATGGTATTGTCCCGACTTTTCCCATCCATGTTGGGGGAAAAACCGTCGATATTGAGGTTGAGGTAGTGGATGTAGCCTTGGACTACAACCTTCTATTGGGGAGGAACTGGATTTATGAGATGGATGCTATTGCATCCTCATTATTTTGGATTGTATGTTTCACGAAGGGAGGATTGTCACGATGGATCAACCGGACTGTCCTCCGTGAGACCTTTGAATCGTCGTCGACTCATTTGTTCCTAAGTTGGATAATACTAAGGCGCCCGTTGAGAATCTGAGGAGTTGGAACGTATTCCTCCTTGATGGGTACTTTGATCTTCCTCCTCCTACAGTTCATATTAATGCTATTTCATCCTCCAAGGCTCCTCTTCAAAGAGAGTTCTTTCGAACTCATTATTTTTCGGACCCTTGGACCTTACCTTCTCCCTATCGCCACATTAGAGGAAGGTCAAGTGGGTGGAATGGCATTCCCGATAGCATGTCGAGATTGCATATCGCCTATTGTTGACTCTGCGTGAAACCATCGGCTTCTCCTCTTTCACCGGAAGAGTTGGATGGTGATGTGGCTCTCGGCTTGGAAAATTACTTCTTCTTCTACCTGTAGATTGTCTAGGATGCCACTCTTCCATCCGAAGAGGCCATCCCGGAAGCAATGGCAGTGTATAGATAGGCCGTGGGATGATTTGCATCATCGGGCCTTACTTCCTACCCGACTTGAGCGAAGTTGAAGAAAGTTTTCCAAGTCCTCGCTCTCCGGTCTCGTTCACCTTTTGGTCTTGAGCCCCTTTGGCACCAACAAAGGTTTATCTGTGTGAAGGGAACATGGTGGTGATCTCTCCTACTATCCGTGAACATTTCTGTGGATCCCAACATTATCGAGAATGTCTTCATTAGAGATCCGAATGTTCCCGTGAAGAGATTCAAATTTATACGCAGCTCTTCAAAGAGTATAGGGATGTATTTTCTTGGTCTTATGAGGAAATGTCCGGCATCGATCCATCTATTGTCCAAGACATGAGATCAAGACGTATGAAAACGCTAAGCCAAGGTGAGGCAAAAACTTTGTCCGGTCAACCTAGGAAGGCGCTGACTATCAAAGCTAAAGTTGAAAAGATGCTTAAGGCGAGATTCATTTTCCAAGTTCCTCCGAGCGAATGGGCTTTCAAAACCCGTTCCGTTGATAAAAAAGCAAGGAACGATTTGAGTGTGCATCGATTTCAGAGACCTAAATAAAGCGTGTCCTAAGGATAATTACCCCACACCTTTCATCGATCAGATTATTGACGAGTGTGCGTGATGAGATTTTCTCCTTCATAGACACGATTTCTTTGGTTATAATCAAATTACTATCCATCTAGAAGATCAACATAAGACCGCATTTTATTTGTCCTTGGGGTACGTTTTGCATATAAGAAAATGCCTTTTGGTTCTTAAAAATGCTTTGGGCTACCTTTCAACTGGAGCATGTCTTACGCTATCCACGACATCAAAAAGATTATCGAGGCATACTAGATGATTTATGTTGCTCATTCTCGAAAAGAGAATGGATCATCTGGTCACCTCACGAAAATATTTGAGAAATGTCGTTTTTTATAAAATTCGATTGAATCGAACAAGTGCGCTTTAGCGGTTACATCCGGTTGGCTATTGGGATTCATTGTGCCTAGGGAAGGGATAAGGGGTAGATCCCTTCAAGGTTGAGGCACACTTCGGTTGCCTTCCCGTCTTCCATCCGTCGCCTTCAAAGTCTTAAGGGAAAGTCTAATTTTCTTCGAGGTTTATCGTCAACTATGCTTGATATTACAAAGGGATATATGAGATTGTTGAAGAAAGGGATTTCTTTTCTTTGGGACGACTACGCTCAACACTCGTTCGATGCTTTGTGAAAAAGGCATTGACCTCGCTCCTTTGCTCGAGTCCACTCGATTATAGCGGGTAGATTTTCTTTTGTATCGGGCAAGGGCGAATCTACCATTGGTATGGTTACGGGTTCGGGAGGATGATGCTCTTGTAGAGCATGTTATTTACTACCTTAGTCGAGTCACTCGTAGGGCCGAACTTAGGTACACCCCGATAGAAAAGTTAGCCTTAGGGCGAGCTTCATGCGTGCGGTGACTTTCGGCATTACATTATTCTTCGCAAAAATTATGTTTTGGCAAAGTTTGCCAATCCATTTCGCGTTTGTCCTTAGCAAAGCAGTGATTGGGGGCAAGTATAATCGATGGATTGTGATTCTGCTGAATTTGATCTCGAGTGCTGTCTTCCAAATCCAAGAAATCATTAGTTTTTGCGGAATTGATCACGCGAGTTGCCTGTGGGAAGAGATGATCTATGATGAGTCTTTTCCGATGAACACTTGTTTCTTATCTCTTCACGGGATCCTTGGTATGGGGATATCATTGTATATCTCCAGACCGCAAAGTTTCCTCAACTTTTTCGAAAGATGAGCGTCGTAAGCTTTGCTCACTTGGCCAAGAACTATTTGATCTATTGAGTGACGCTTTATACCATCGAGGGGTTGATTCAATCCCAAGACGCTTCTTAACTTTCGAAGAAGCCGAGGTCATATTTGAATGATTCCCACGATGTGGAGCTTGTGGGGGTCATTTATGCGGAGCTTGCTACAGCTCAAAAGATTTTTGTAGTCTTGGATACTTTTGGCCGTCGATTTTCAAATATTGTATTGAATCGGTCAAAAAGTTTCATCCTTGTCGTGTTTATACTCGAAAAATACGTGCTCATCCCGGCTCCGCTTTTTCCGGTCATTCATCGTCGATCCCTTTACAAAGTGGGGTATTGATTTTACTACTTGTAACAGCCTTCTGCAAAGGTCACAAGTACATTATTGTAGCGATGAGACTACTTCACGAAGTGGGTCGAGGCTATGTGCCTACTTTTGGGAATGATGGTGAGACTATCGACTCTTTCTTTCTCTTCAACCGGGTTATTGCTCGTTTTGGTATACCTCAGAGATTTTCATTGACCATGGTAGTCACTTTCGTAGAATAGTATGATGGCCGAGTTGGCTCTCAAATTGGGTTTTCACGTCGAGAGCATTCATCTCCATATTATCCTCAAGCCAATGGGCAAGTGGAAGCCAGTGAATAAATCCTTGAAGACAATTCTTCAAAGGACAATTGATAAACATAGATCAAAGCTGGCATATTATGACTATATCACTCGACTTTGGGCATACAAGACGTCATTGAAAATTTGCAATCGCTTTTACTCCGTTTCGCCTAGTGCATGGAGTGGAATCACGTCTTTCCTATCGAATGCGAGATTCCTTCTCTTAAGTTAGCTATGGAACTACGCATCGATCGCTACCTAGTCTTGCGAGTCGGCTTCTTCATCCGGAACATCTCGATGAGCGACGATCGAGATGCCGCCATGATGAACGGCAGACATAAAACTCGAGTTAAAGTCCCGATACGACAAGGCGTGTTAAGCCTAGGGTCTTTTCGGAAGGTGACCTTGTTTTGGTCTATGCCCAAGAAAAAGATGCCTTGGGGAAGGCGGGAAATTTTAAATCCATGTGGTATGGCCCTCTATATCGTTAAAAAAAGTCCTTAAGAAAGGAGCTTATACCTTGGTTGATTTTGAAGGGAACGAGTTGCTGGGGAGCCTCGAAATGGGCTCTATCTCGAAGAAGTATTATGCACAGGCTTCGGCCGGCATCGTGCTTTGTATATAGTAGTTTTTGCTTTGTACATGTGCGCATTGATTTTCGATTTTTTGATGAGTTGGTGATGTTTTTGATCTGCTATGTGCGGGTTGTCTTGGATGTCATGAGTCATTTTGGTTTCACCGATGGTGCTAGTAGACACACCCTTTGAGCTTAGCTTCCCAGTGGCTTGGGTGCTTCATTATCCATCCAGGTCAAAGTCTGTTAGTGTGAAGAGAAGTCCGCATTGAGTCCTGCTTCCAATAATATAGCGAGAATACAACTTGCGGTGGTTCATCTACTCTCGGAGGCAATATCTTTGGGTGTTGATTCATTGGTAGTTTCTTGGACTCTCAGTGAGTGAGTGTCGCGGTTGAACAACACTTATCGCACTGAGATCCATTTTTATTACATGATTGTTCTTGAGGGTATGTTTGTTACAAAGGTCATTTCAATTTTTAACTTTCATTCATATTCCTCGAGCTGAAAATTGGTTTGTTGACTCATTAGCTAATCAAGCTTTGGATTGGCATATTAATCATTCAATTCAATAAATTTTAAATCATCAAAAACATCATACATTTGATACATTTATCACATCACATAAAATATCGCTATAAATATATCATCGCAGTGTCAAAAATCTTTACAAAATTTGGATCCATAAAGGTTGTACAAAACTTGGGCTTATGCCCCATCATGTTCGATCTCAAAAAGAATATCGAGTTCTCTAATACATAAAATCTGTCTCACTCACGAGGTCCCTACCCAAGTCGTGTTCCTATAGAATGTAACTGCGGTAGGCCCACACTGCGGAATAATCTAACTCCGATCCCGGGTACTCCTACCACGTCTCTAGATGGCTTCGAGCGAGTCCTCACGATAGCCATAGGGATTTGGCGGGTTAATCCCTCCAATTTTCTGCTGCTCGGGCCCGGAGTGTCCGTCCGAATCCACCTGTCTCCCGCTCGCGCCCTACGAAGCTTATGGTGCAGGAGACCCTTAGGATGAGCGGTCCAACATCTGAAACATGATCATTTTTAATTGTCGGTCATTATGAATCCAATCGAAAAACATGTTTGTTTTTCATTTTTCATACATATTTGAAAAATCCAAAAAAATTATATAAGTCAATCAAACCCTACTCGACCGTGCCCTCATGCGTGCTCGCAGTGGAAGTACTCAGATCCGGATCTCCTCGGAAGTCCATCAGACACAGGGATGAGTCGTCCCCCTGTGATGATTTGTTCTCCCCACCAAAGGAAGAACTCATTGTCCCATTTGGTGTGGTACCCTCACTACCCCCCAATCTCTTCATCATGATCGCCTCAACGGGCAATTCTTGGGTCCCGCGGGCATGCGATGGTAGAGATGACTCTGGTCTCAAAGCTGGAATCTTCTCAAAGAAGAATGTTGTCAAAATGGTACCATAGCCAAAGTGTTTAGTCTTTACTTGGCGGAGTGAAGTTAGTTTTTGTTTCATATTCGAGTATCGTAGTCGTGCATCAATCGTACACATGAGTCAGACACTCTATCGTAATGCTCATTTGTGTCCTAGATGCCCGATGCAGTGAGTGACGATATCCCCGCCACTCTGCTCAGATGGTGAAAAGGGAGGATTTTCATGTGCAAATCCACGATATCTTTAATTGAAATCTGTGTTCCAACCTTTTTGGAATTCTCACGCAATATACGTGGACATAATCTTCCATGACAAACCCTCCCAGGGCTTTCCATGCAAGTCAACGGTTCTCGAGGAAAGTCCGGTGATGAAATATATGTCTTCCACTTCAATGCGTAGTGGCATCCGATCAATTATGAAGCAATCTCGATACTGGTTCCCGTAATTTATGAGCACTTTCAAGCAACAGCACATTTCTTTTCATATTTGGCATTTTAAAGAATTTCAACAATCAACTCCGTCGAGGATATTTTGATACTGCGCGATCCGCATGACCTCTTGGTCTATTGCGCTATGCTCACGTTCCCTCCATGAGATTGTCATCCTAAGAAATTTCATCAAATTATGCATTAGCCACGCCTTTTATGTTTCGGACCTACGCATACGCGGTCCTTTGCATGGTTGCGTGTATATGTGAGTTTCATTCAATGAACCCACGTATGCGCAGTACGCATATTTTAGCAAGGGTTTTAAAGCTAAAAATCACTTAATTTTAATTTCCAAACGGACAAAATGAACAAACGGGATGATTAAGTAGCCTACCCGAAGTTTCGTCTGAGTTCCGATGGTCGGTTGTTTCCCTGATTTGACGAGAAAGAAGTTTTTAGCTCCGCAGCACTTTTTCCAAATCGAGCAAATGCAATAATGAACCAAATAAGAGGTAATTTGTCTATTTATGGCTAAAAAGTTGAAAATTTTTGCAAAAATTTGTTATGCTCATTTTTTCGATCCGTATTAAGTCTGCATAACTCGGTTTAGCTTGGAAGTGCCTAGTTTGGTATGTTTTTAGGTACATTTTGACGATTTTGAGATTTTTCCGGTTTGCTGATCCATGTTTTTCAGACTCGTCACGGTAGGTATATGAGCTTCAACGGCATATAGGTTAGGGAAATCACTTTCCGTTGCATCTTGCATTCTAGCCTCCATACCGATCACTTGCCTTAGGGTTGATCCCATCGGGTCATGAGTATTACACCCATTTCACTCGCCGATTATTTAATCATGACTTGATGGTAGAGCCTTGCACCTTTACATGGGCTTCCTAGCTAGTTCCTCGCCATCACTTGTTGCCCATGCTGCGTTTTATGTAGGCTCGGGAGTCCTCTTTAGTCCTGCCATGTCTTATGTGTTGAAGCTTCATTCTTTCTTCTTCACTATCATTTTTATGGCTTTTACCCTAGAGGCTCCCTGGTGTCGTTAAGTTGTATTACTTTGCATTGCATATTGGCTACTTGTTTATCCCTGGCCTTTAGCCGGCTTCATTTGGACTCGATGTTTAAGCCAACTTTTGACCTTGAATTTTCGTACAAGTTAACCATTGCATGCACTTAGCTATCACGACTTGACACCTTTGTACCCATGGATGGAACGCTCTCTCGAGTATCGCTACCGCTTTCACCACCTTGCATTGAGCATAGGATTGTTCCAATCCCGGGAACTAGTGCATCCGATTACGATACTCATTCTATCCATTGTGCCATAGCATTCTTTTATTCTTTTTCGTGCTTATTATATGAAAAAGACAAAAAAATAAAATATAACAAAAAAGAGAGGGAACGGGATGTATCTTCGTTGTTTTGATGTAGCGAGTCTAGAGTCGACTTTTTTCGCCCTTGAACAAAGCACATATACTTATATATATCTCCTTCATTTGGGATGGTTTTAGTTTTGACCTAGGTTCAGCCTTTACCATGTTTCACTTGTCGGTTCTCCCCCGATTGGTTATCTCTTCCAATCATATGGAGAGTTTGTTCTCGCCTCCGCATAACAGACTTATACTGATGTCACTTTTCTACTTGCCATGGTCATCGCGAAGTTGTGCTTTTTTTCAAGGGAAGTCTAACCGCAGTTGGCTATTCTGCGGTGTCTCTTGACTCATTATTCAGGTCGGCCTACCCGGGCCTCGTCAGGTATCATGTTCTATCACATCGGATGTTTTCGGTCTTCTACTCGTGCTTTGGTTTGAGAAGGTCCCCATTGACTTCTTGTCGGCGGGTTTGTCTCTTATCGACTATCGACACTATTGCTCCGAGAGCAAACCTAGAGCCGCACCTTGGGCCTATTTCCATTATGTGATAGGTGACCTCGAATGCTCGCATTTGATCATCATCATGGGTCTTTGAATGAGTGGCTTTCCCCTTGTGTTTCGACGTCGACGACACATTATCACACTTGCGATTCGTGCGCACCTTAATTTCCATTTGACCCTACTCCAGTGATTTCTCGCCTCTGTGTCGGCTTTCATTATTGGTTGGTTCAGGAGGGTTTCTTCCATGCGCTAGCTTCATCTTGTGCACGTCGGAAACGCACTTGGGTTTTGGTTTCGTCACTCTACTTTCGTCGCGATTCTTTCAAATCTTGGCTCGCAGGGTTACACTCACGATCTGGACCCGATGTGGGATGCCTTAATGCCTTCCTTCCACAGATCTTTTCCCCATCGACTCCAGACTCATTGCTCGGGAATAAGGTCTAGATTCTTTTTGTCGAGACCTTAGGGTTTGCGTCATCAGCGCGGACTCTTCACTATCGACAGTGGGGATTCATTATTGCCTCCGATTGGTAGATTCTTTCATGTGTCGACTTCAACTCATTCATTCGCACTTGTCGATTATACTGGGGCACCTTGACAGCTCATTTTCATTATTGGTGGGGTTGTCTGCGTTGGTTAATGGTATACATCATTGATCGGTAATCCAAAACTTTCTCACATGGTCGACTTCACTCATTTATTCCCATTGTGTAGAGTGTGCCATAGTGATTTCGGTGAAGACCTCGGGTTGCATCGACATTTTTTCGGTTCACTTTCGACGAGTCCTTTCGGTCGCACGTTGATGCTGCTCCACCCTTATATGTTACGAGCTTCAACACGAAAGAGCATTCTATATGTTGGCACCCGAGATTGCGTGATTGTACCGTTTGATTCCACCTCTTATGATCAGGTACTTGGAGATTCGATTTACTTATACGATCAGACAAACCGCTTGCACCATCTTTGATCGAGCTTTCTATATGTGATACTTGGACATTGATTCGACTTATATTTTCGGACCATCCTCGGATGATTCACTATGTACTTTCGGTTCAGCTATACTTGTATACATATTGGATCTATTCGCACTTTCTATATATGATGTATTTTTGACCGAGCATGGGTATGCCCGCATAGCGAGTTGACTCTCGTTTTCTTTCATTGGTTTTTGGCAGTGCTGAAATCTACCGTGAAGTCCTCTCTTGTCCCTCGCGAGGTTCTTTCTATGTGCATAATACATTTTGGCCATCATGTACCCCTTCGACCTCATATATTAGGGGGCATCTGCTATAGCATCATTTCTCACCTTCATATGATTCATGATTGCTTTATGGATTTATGGGCACCCATTCCTGCTGAACTTGGACAAATTCACTTAAAAAACAGTGTAAAAATCCCCATACATGACTATTCTCTGATACTTTTTCCGCATGTATACAGTCGAGTCACGTACTTTTCCGCATATGCGATTAAAATGATTAAAAAATTTATAAAAATCCCTAATTTCGCGCCTTTGGGTTGATGGTTACTCAGGTAGTTCAACCACTCTAGGGCAAGTGACCCAACTGCTTTCCAACTATTAAAACTACTTGGAGGGGCTATAAAAAGCCCTCATGTGTATGGCCTAAGGGAGAGAGAATTATTGATATTATACTATGTTGGTATTCCCTATCCAAATCGATTCCCCTATGCCTCTGCACTTTCCAAGTTCATTGTAGGAAACCCTTGTTTCCTTGAGATGCACATCCCTTTATATGTCATCTCGTATGCAGCGTTGGAAGGAGTCTTAGCGAGGCAAGGGTCAGACAGCATCCGGGTATCGACGGTTCGCCAAGGTCAGTGGAAGGATCGAGTGATCTCTCCACTTGTTACTTTTGTACATGCTAGCTATATCTGTAAGTGCCGTCTTTGTTCCCGAAATATACGTGTTAGTGTATGCTTTTCATGTATGATGAATATTGCTATTTAAGCATTCATTATGATTTGTTTAATGTTATATATGGATTTCACTAACATTTAGAGTAGATATATGCTTTGTATGCATGACCCGTTCTTCGTGCTAGTTTCTTCTCGTCTTTCGTGTTAAGAAGGAAGGACGGTTTGTCGGGGTTGGACCCTGCCGGATCTACTTGTACCGTAGGGACCTCACGGGTAACTTTCTCATTCTACTCTATTTAGTTTTTCTAAACATGCATGGTTGTGTGAGTCCTTCTTAAGTAGCATGCCCCTACTCACGTGGAGGTTGTAACTCAACGAACCTCTAGAGGGTGATATTCCCCACGAAACACGCTTGAGGTGATGTGGCACTTTTCACTTAGTAAATTAGAGTTGGTGAAGCTTAAGTTCAATTCAATATTATTTATTTATAATTTGTAGAAATTTATTTCAGTTAAGTTGAGTTATTGTGAGCTAAACTAGTTCGAACTGTTGGAGAAACTAGTGGAAAGTAAAGTTGTGTAGTGTAACTTCAATGACACTCAATGGTCATCCAGCTAAATGATCAATTGTCACAAAGTAATTGTTGCGTGAAGAGAATTCAAGTTACCTAGTAGAGATAGAGATTCCAAGACAATGTACTATCAGTTGTATCCTGGAACAATGGGTACAGGTGGTGCATGCAGTTAAAGAATGGGCCTATAGGAATTGCACAATCCAATTGAGGAATTTACCTAAAAAATAGTGGCTAAATCCTCAAGGAAAAATTCAAGGAAATAGGACCTTAGGGGCTTGAAAACATTGCTAAGGTTGAGCCCTTTAGGTAGAGAGATATACTATATACTAGCAAGTTGTGCTAAGGCTCTAGAAAGCATTTTATTTCATCTCTATTATTTGGTTAATGCAATACAAATAGTAAGTGTTTTGGAGAAATTATTTTCCCTTAGATAAATCTCTATGCATGTGTGATTCTTGTTCTTGCATGTTAATGTTATGTGTTATTGATCATGAATTAGCTTCTGTGGATGAGTAGAGTAGCTTTTAGTTTTGTGATTTATTAAATTTTATGAGCATTTTAGAAGCTATACATTATTTTTTAGAGACCTCTTATTGTCGGTACCAAGCATTTTTGAAAGACAAGAGGAGGGTGGGGCCTTTTATTATAAAACATAACTAAAGAGATCAGATTATGTTAATTAGCACAATGAGGAGAGGCCATCCTTAGCGGAAGAAGTGTGCCCTTTATAAATGCATCACATACTATTGGAGCGATGTCCTTGAGCCAGATCATGATGAGGACAAATATATTATTTGATTAGTAGTAGATAGATGCAACTCATATTAAAAAGGATGAAATATTACCCAATTAGAGAAGTGAAACCTAAGCGTGAAAACCGATGATTGGCTTCTGAGATCATGTGGGAAAATATTGGGTAGGTAGAATAGCTTTGTGAAGAGACAAAGTCAAAGGGAAAGGTCAGGTTGTGAGTGTACATGGAGAGGAATCCACTAAAGGAAGGTTGATGTTGACGTTGAATTGGTTAGAGGTCAGGGGTTAGGTCGTCTAGTAGAATCCATGGCCTGTGGAAGGTAAGGTTGAACCTAAATAGGTCAGAAGTTTGGGGTAGGGACTTGCAAGTAAAGGTGATGTTGAGCATTTTATAGGATTAAATTTAACTAGGATGGAGCTTGAGGTTGAGTCAATTTTTTGTGAACAAGTGGGGTAGCCTCATTTCCCACACACCAGATATGTGATGTGGATCTATGGTGAGATTCCACGTGGCAGTAAAGAATAGGGAAAATAAGGAATATGCATACTTCAGGTTTTCAAAAATATAATAATAATAATAATGAAAATAGTGTAGAGAGAGAGAAGGTAGAAAATTTTTAAGGTCCCTTTTCCATGACAATACTATATAACACGTGCTAACAGAGTGATGACCCCTCCTACTCAGAGGGAGTGGGTGGGTTGTGTTATATAATAGCATTAGAGTGAAATTTCAGCAGTCGGCATGAACAGGCTTAATAACAAACAAGAGATGATTTTGAGACCTATTGTGTAACAATTTAGATGTTAAAGTTGGTCTCAATTATTGATTATTTGTTACTATTGAATGAATGATGATTTAGTTGATGGAGATTTAGGGTTTAAATAATTGCTACATTTGATTGAATATATATATATATATATATATATATATATATATATATATATATATATATATATATATATATCTGTGTGTGTGTGTGTGGCTAACAGTGTCTATGAGTAAGAACACATCACAAGCATCACAAAATTCAAGGAAACACAACTATGAGGACTGGAATGGTTGAATATAGTTCCTATCAATCACATCATGGAATTGATGGGGAAAAAGCTAATGATGAAGAAATACGAGTTGGTCAAGGGGAAGGGAATCACCCCCTAGATTCGATGAATACCTTGAGAAGCCTGATGGTTTAGGTGAGAAGCTTTAAAAGGAACAATGAAATGATAGTGAAAGCTCAACAAAGGAAATTGGAAATAAATGCAGTCATTTTGCAGAGTCTCTCTGATTGGAAGAGGCAAATGAAATCTGACAAGAGAACTAGCCATAGAGATAGGAAATACCCTCATGAACTAGGGGAAAACATCGATGGAGAAAATTCTGGTAGATCTAGAAAGATACATAGGAAAGGAAGTGAGCATATTGTGTCACGGTATGTAACTTTGAGCACCACAAGGGGAAGAAATAGCACACAAGTG
This sequence comes from Pinus albicaulis, assembly GCA_034641835.2. NCBI lineage: Eukaryota > Viridiplantae > Streptophyta > Pinopsida > Pinales > Pinaceae > Pinus > Pinus albicaulis. Next base: position 996,296,738 of record CM076584.1, read on the forward strand.
CATTATTCTAGAAAACGCCATAGTTTTGTTGTTCATAGGCATCACCATTCTAATCATCACTTTCATCCTCTGGAATTAAAGAAAATGATCACTTTCTTGAGGAGTTCATGAAATCCAAACCACCTACATTCGATGGGGACATGAAGAAAGTATAAGAAGCTAAGTCTTGCATATTGGGGAAGAAGAAATTATTCAGAATACATGATTAACATGAAAGGTAGAGTTGTTACCTACAACCTCATAGGGAAAGGAGATATCTAGTGGGAGGACTTCAAGAATTTCAGGGGTATTGTTGAGCGAGAACTTACCTTGGAGGATTTTTGGAAGATCTTCAGAGAACAATATTTGTCTAACTGTTACTATGATGGAAAAACTAGATAGTTTTATTAGCTCAGAATGGGTTAGTTAACTAGTGATGAACATGGAACTAATTTTCTATAACTAATGAGATATGTGTGTATATAGAGGATGAGAAATACAAAATCTAAATATTTGTCAATGGGTTGCCTATGCCATTTAGAGACAAAATTTAGGTTCTAGAGCCACAAATTCTAAAGTAAGGTATCAAGAATATAGGACAATACTATGAAAAAGATCCAAATAGACCTAATACCAAAGGTAATTGGACATGGGTATTGTTAGAAATAAGAGATATTGGCTCAAGAAAAGCTCTCAGAAAGGAACGAAGGTAAACACCCAGCTTAGTCGAAACATCCTGATTAGAAAACTAATGTCATTGTTAGAAACAAAATGCAACACTCAATGACAACACCACCCATGTTTGAAGGTCGTGAGGCACTCAAGTGTTGGATTTGTGCTAAAAACCATAGAAGGAGATATTTTCCTCATCAAAAAGACATCGTACCAAATATTTATAGTACTCAAGAGGTGAGCATGGTGGGTGAAGTTGCTCAGAGTATACCCAAATTATGTTGCAATGGATAACCTACAAGAATATCACCAGGCATCCATCACGGATATCGAAGGTAAGCTGCAAAGACAAGTTATTTCTGTTTTAATTGATCCAAGGTCTAACTATAATTATTCTATTCCAGATCTCGTCAAGAAATGACATCTAGTCATAGAAGTGAACGAAGAACCTTGGCTAGTTCAATTTGGAACTGGAAAAAAGTGAAGGATCAACCATTGGGTAAGGTCATGTGAATTTGAACTATGTGACATTCCCACTATTGGTCCTGTATATGTGGTTTATTTTTGTAACTCTATCATTCCTTTATTTAATTGTCAACACGGGGTTCATCTTTTTATTTCAAGGGTGTCGGCACAGTATGTGCAAGTTAACTAGCCTAGGGATGCTTCTTGCTAATGCAAAGGAAAGATTCGTAACTGTGAAAGATGTTGTTCTTAAGGAAAATGATGCTAATATATAATTGAACAATTATATTGAAGCAAAGTGACTGCTAAATCAAACTGAATAGAAGTATAAGTAAAATCAGCAGGAATGGAAATAATGGAAACGAAACTAGAAAGAACAAAGTTCTAATTAAGCTGCTTCAAGAAAAAAGATGAATGAAATTAAAGAATCCAAGAAGTAGTAATTGAGTTGTGCAATTTTGAAACTACAATACAACTAAGAAATGTGTGCAATTGTGCAGTATGGAAACAACAACGGAATTCAAGCAATCCGAGTAACTGTGTGATAACGAAAGAACATAGGACTATCTGTATTGCTAGCTATGCAACCAAGAAAGAATAGTAGAATTAAATCACTAATAAGGCAATGATATAACTTAGCTATGAATTTCCTAACTTAAACTATTTTGAAATGGAGTTCTCTGGAAAACTAACTGATCATCAGTGATCAACCAATTACTCATGGTGTTAGGTTAGAAGGGAAACGTGAGGTGCAGAAAGTATACTATTGAGTCAGTCCTCTTCTACTCAGAGGTTAATAGCCATAAGTAGCAAATAAACCATACTTAAAAAAGCATTTGTCATGCACAGAATTGTACTTACTACTATGAAAAAAACTATTAAGAGTCCTATAAGAAAAGATGTAGTTACATTATCAAAAGTATATGTTGCAACTGCATAAAATTTATAAATACTAATTCTGCAAACTCCCAAAACAGAACATATGAGTAGAACTTTTGAAGGTTGGGCCCAGAACTACAAAAGCTATAGCACTATGAACGCTTCAATAGGGGATTGTTCAGAGTTCTATTTCATTCAGGAATGCTCTTCAAAAAATAATTAAACAGGCTACATTAGGATTTCATTATGAGCTATTCATCCTAGTCTGTTCTGGCCTTTTCAAAGGAAACTTCTTGAGAATGTATCTCAAACAACAGCCCACTGCGCGTGGCTGTCGTTTGAGTTCTTAAACTCAAAAACCATTCGCTTGCCTTTTAGTTGGTTGCCTGGAATTGTTGATGAACTCAATATATGCAATATTTGATTCGTCGTCATCTATTTGTCCTCGCATTCCTAGTTTCCTGCAGATAGGGACAAAAAGAAGTCAATTCCTTGTGTGAATCATTATCTATGTCCTTAGTCTAATTGTTTCTGTTTCTATGCTATTTCATCCCTTATTATTGATATGAAAGAAGATTTCCTCAAATTTATAAGATAATTCATAGTATTTAGAGGAGGAAATCATACCTGAATCTAGGCCCAACATTACTCCCCTACTTAACTTTTTGCATGTCCTCATGCAAAAAAGTGGTTGAGGTGTAACCGTGTTATTGAGTAGGCAGGGTAGGGCCTCTCCTGAGGCGTTCTGAATCCATGCTTCCTTTTAATCAGTGTAAAGGCAATGATTGTGGCTCCTTCCGATAGTTCATAATCATGGTTGTATTCTTCAAGGGGAAGCCAAAGGAGTGGGTTCTGGTACCTGCAACCTAACCAGGTTGGTCCCATTTGGGTGACTATACTGGTGTATAGGTAAAATCTAGATGCAGCAGCCTTGAAGTTTCTATAGCTGAATGGCTTCCAGCTCTTTACATTGTTCGTGGAGGCCATCCATCGTTGTTTGGCTGCTGCCAAGGCCGCTTCTCTGATATCTTCGAAATAATCTTGGGCTCCTGCTATGACAACCTTATGGATGGGTTCAAGTTTATTTTTCACACTTGGATTCTTCATAAAGTTCTGATGCCGGATGATTGTCTGTAATGGTTTTTTGGGTTCTCCTCGGACCCATAGCTCCGGTTGTGCTCCCTTTTTCGAAAGATGCCATAGGCTTTGGCCCATCCGACTTGATTTTTTTCATATGACAAAAAAATTTGTAGTTGGATATCCCCTATGAAGGGGCTCGGGTTACTATCGTTGTCAATTTCCAAAATAAAATTGTGCATATAAAGCTCGCACAAGAGGTGCTAAATCTGCTCGTCCTGCTCATGGAAACATTAGACAAATTCTCCTACTGATTTGAAAGAAATGGGCTTTCCTGCCCTTAAAGCTTTGACTTTTAGCAGTAAGTACCGTTGCATTAAAAACAGGGCATAACTAGTCACAAAGGATATACATGACAAGGCATCGTTATAAAGAGAGTAGATTCCGGCTATCCGTTCCTTGGCTTGCTCCATTTTCTTCTGTGTTGCTTTGACCTTAGCCTGCTCTTCCCTAAGTTGAAAAAATATTTCGTCCTCCATGCGAGAGAGGTCATCGAGCTTCTTCTATAGTGCCTAATGTTCCTTCAATGGCACCACTTCTTTTCTACATTGTGCCAATTCATGGCGTGTCTGCGCCAGCTCATTTTGCAATCGTTGCTTAGTAGCTAATTCCACCAAGTGAGCATAGTTGGGGAATTCCTCTGTCTGGGTGGATGCTTCAGTATGAATTTTTTTTTTCTGTCTATGTTCCTACTTCTGTGGTAGTGGTCAAGTTGGTTTGTGTTCCAAAATTTGTGGTACTTGCTGGTTCAGTTTAAGTTCCAATGATGGCAGTTTCTACCTTCAGCTTCCTTGCCATATTTTCCTTCTTTAGTTGCCTCCTAAGTTTCCTTACCAGTTTTTTTAGTCTCCTGTAGTTCTTCTTCAATTTCTTAATTTTTCTCAAGTGTAACTCTTCCTCTTCTCTTCTTTCCACTACTAGTATGGTGATAGAATTTTCCTTTTCTGGAGTTGGCTCTAGAATAGTTTTCTCAATTACTTCTTCAGGTTTGTTCTCAGCATGAGGGATCTGGCTGGGGTGTGTGGTGCCGTTTTCAGGTTCAATTTCCGCGGGTGTCCTCTGGTCTAAGAGGATGGTATCACCGGAATCCGCTTGTGATTCTAGTCCCTCCCCTACTTGTTCAGTGATGTAAGCTTCAAAATTTTAAATGGGAGATAGGGCTCCCTCTTCTTGCAGCTGTTCCTGATTGAGTAACAAATTGTTATGACCAGAATTACTAGGGGAGGCGACTTTGTCAACAATTTCCTCTTGTTCCCCTGCTTCTGGCACATTTCTTGTTTCTGAATTTTCTCTTGTTTGCCCTAGGTCTCGGGCCATCTCTTCCTCTAGTTCTTATGTTTGTGCCTGAGGTGTTTTGGCCATGTTCATAATGCTCGAGACTCCCTGAGATGTTCTGCCCCTTTTTCACCTACTGGATTCTGACGTTGTGGTTCGGCTCCATTTTCTTCTCAGGGTGTTCACCCTGGGGGGCTTAGCTTCAAAATTTTCAGGGTGAATTCCCAGTTGTAGTATTTCTAGGTTGGCTTCTAGCTCCTATACTTCTAGGCTGACAAAATCATGCCATGCTATCTGATGTCTATCTAGCTCATGGATGATAATTAGCTTAATTAAGGCCTGATGTCTCACCACTGCCTAGGGCCTCTTGGATTTTCTTAGCCGGCTAGTGGTATCATGTAGAATTATGTTTAAAAATGCAGGAATATTGATTATAATTTTATTTTTAAGCGCAGCGAGGAGTTTAAGGTGTCGGGGTTTTATCGCTTCTCGACATCATTCGTAGGTTATGAACCATTGGATGAACTCCGCCAACTCCTGCCATGGCTGGTGTATGGATGTGGGTGAAATTCCTCTGCCTTTCTGTAGCAGCTGCTCCTCTAGATCCCGGTATAATGCTATTGCTTCTCTTAAGAGAAAATGCTTTTCTGCCCATATTTCTCCTTGCACTGGTATTCTTGATACTACCACTATTATTTTTTTTGTGATAGATATAGTTTGTTCCTTGAGTCTATTTTTTCCCTCGTATAGGTTCCTTAGGAGTTCCATATGTCTCCCTAGAGTCTGTGTACATATGTGAGCCATCCCACTCATTGAAGAATAGCGGTTGTCTCGTCTAAGAGTATGAAGTTTGCTGGCTCATTCCTCATCGGTCCTCCACCCATGTCTAAATGTTTCTCATTTTTGGTTGTTTCTCCCTCTGTTCTTACTGTTTTGACAAAATTCTATGTGTATTCAAAAGGGGAACTGTAATTCTATATAAGTCATCTCCATGCCTGAATTGTAGTAATTTCTGAGGCGTCCTGATGTGATTTGTATGCGATTTTTCTTGCTTGCCAAATTAATGCCAGTCAGAGTAAACCACCTCCCCCCCCATGTGAGAATGGGCATCCACGCCCTCAGGTACAAGAGTGGTATGGCCAGTCCATGCAAACGAGATGGAAATATCAGATTTTTTTGAACTTGTGCATGGTGGATCAACCGTTAAGTAATTGATGGTTGTACATCGGTGGATAAATAGAGAATTTTCCATAATTGTAGCCCATGCAGGAATGTCCCAATCATAAGAGAATTATGATTTTATAATTAATTGGACATGATGTCATCAGATGGTGTTGGCCAGATAAATCGTTCTTGCGGACAAGATCGATCTCCCTAGTGTTAAAAGACAATCTAGCAACAAACGAACAACTAAGTTTGTCTTTCTCTAAATATATTTGTTTTGCAATTAAATGCTATGAATGTGTCGATCCTACCTTAGATCCAAATGCTTATTTGCAGTCGTAGTGCCTCCATCGCATCAAAATCCTTCTGTCGCAATAAGAGATCTTCCGTAGCAACAAGAGTTCTTTCGTCACAAGAAAGTGTCGTCTTTCATCGCAACAAAGTGTCGTCTTTTGTCGACGTGCAATCACAAACAAGAAAATATTAAATAGCACCTGTATAACAAATAATCATAAAACATACCTATCATAGTGATCAAGGAATCTATGAGATAAACGATCAAACGAAAGCTTATTGAAATAAAAAATCGAACGACAATTTATTGAGAAAAACAAAACTCTATTGTATTAATATTAAAATAATAGAAGAACCTTACAACCTTAGCCTTGATGTTCGAAAGGCCTTCCCAGGGTCCGAAGCAGGAGTCTCCTCTACTTTGATAAGTCTTGCACTCTTCCTCTAGGAGCACAAAGAGGTATGTGATATTTCCTCTCAAAAGCTCAGTAGAAAGAAGTCTAAATCTCAACAGCACTTCAACTCAATCACACATAAAGCTTGAACTCCAATTCTCAATCTCCAAAATCTAACCATTTGAGGCTACCCAATGCCTCCTTTTATACAGCACATGAGGAGGTTAGGATTCCACCTTTGAAGGGATAGAATCCTCCTTCAAAGGGATAGACTCCTCATGTCAAGGGATTAGTTCCTTAAGGTGAGGGATACATGCACCTTATCAAAGCGTACTCATCCCCAAAAATTCTCATCTAGAACCTTCTAGAATTGACCTCAAACCAACTTTTTAACTTTACATTCTCGCCTTTTTGAGTCTGGAGGGGGTACGCAGGCATTATTAAGGAAAAATGCGTTCTATAATGTAGGTAAGCCATGCATTACCTACGTACCCAAGCCAGGAACGCAGGTAGGCTTCATGTTACCTGCATACCCATTATTTTATAGGTTTTTAAGGTTTTTCTTCTTGTTTCAAGGCTTGACATGAGGAGTAAAGGTTGCAAGACTTGGAAAGGGGGTATGTATGAGTGTTAATGAGCTCATACAATTAGCGGAATGTCAAGGTGACAGTTTTTAGTGTAACAGATGGTTGTGAGGTGATGATGGAAGCGTGATGTAACTAGATTTAATTGGCTTATCATTCCCATTGTTCAAGATAGGTTTATCAAATATTCGTTAATGATTGTTGGGACAAGTCATAATTAGCATTAATTCAAGTAAATAATGATATGGGAACAAGGTGTATAATGGTATTTACTATAAAGACATTTATTTATTCATTTATTATTTATTTATTTATTATTATATATATATATATGTTTGGCCCTTTTTTTGTTTTTTTGTTTTTTTTAAGAGAGATCGCCATGCTAGTATGGTAGCCAGGTAGTCATGGTGCCATTCACCAGAGTTGTAGAAAAATGATCAGGCTAGCTCGTGATGAGACCTCCTGTCCTTCGAATTTAGCGAGAAGGTCATGACCTTGGTGTGGTTGCCATAATGGGCATGTCATTTGCTAGATTCTTATGATCATGGTAGGCTGGTTCGTGATGAGACCCCCTATCCTCTCTTGAGATATGTAAATGTATTTTAGAAATGCAATCTAGTGTGGTGGCCAAATGATGACAGTGCCATTCACTAGAATTTGATTAAGGTGATGAGGCCAACTCGTGATGAGACCTCGTGTCATTCTGAGAATGCCATTACCGTGGTGTGGTGGCCATAATGGGAATGTCACCTACACTGTTCTTATGATTATGGTAGGTTGGATCATGATGAGACCCCGTAGCCTCTGTCAATATTTTGCATATCACAAAATGATGATGGGGCTTATTGACTTCCTTAAGGATGAGGGATGGTGGAAAAAAGTAATGCCAATAATACCCCTTTTTCCATTTCATTAAGTTGGATATTACTCAAATAATGTAAAAATATGTATCGATATAAGGTTCGGAATTGTTTGATTCCCTATTTGAATTATGGGAATTGCTACCTTAGTATTGATATATATGATGTGATCTTCTTGATTAAGAAATATCATCAGACATCAAATTTATAAGTGTTACCATTTTCATTCTCTCTTTCGAGTGCCAATACCTGCTCAAGGTTATTCAATTATAGAAGAAAAAGATATTGGACAAGAGTTTCAAAAGGATGTTCAAAGATGGAACAACATGACAGGGATTGCTTTCGAAGGTTGAAGGGACTGCTGCTATTCAGAAATTGAATGGCAGATGTTCTGTTGTTGAACAGTGGTGTAAAAATGAAAATAAGGTTGTTCAATTCAGTTGGACCGCTACTGTTCAAAGATTGGATAGCATTTGTTCTGAATTTGGACAGCAAAAATGAAAGACTCTCTGAAAAAGGTTGTTTGGAGTTCCATTGAATTGCTACTATTCAAATATTGAAGAGCAGCTATTCGGGACTTGAACAACAAAAGGAAAAAATCTTATTAAAGAAGAGGGCTATTCGGGGTTTCTTTAAATTGCTGCTATGCAAATATTTCACAGCAGTTGTTTGGAAATTGGACAAAAAAAAAGAAACAATCAAAAGTGGAATGCAAGAGAAATCTATATACAATTATGTACATAATTTACAATTGATGGTGCCAAACCTCTCATGTACCTGAGTTTCTACGGTCGCTACCCCCTTGTGTTACAACTTGGCTAGCGGGGTCTTCTTGTGCCTGCTGACAGAAGGATTCTTTTGTGAGAGGTTTGTGATAGAGGCGTACTCGGTGTCCATTAACTAGAAATTTTGAGCCGTCTCCGTCGATTGTGGTCAAAGTGAGGGTGCCATTGTTATGTACTTCTTGAATTTCATATGGCCCAAGCCATCTTGTTTGTAATTTCCCCAAGAAGTCTCAGAATCTGGATTCATACAATAGTGCCCAATCTCCATTTTGGAATACCTTATTTTTTATAAGGTTATCGTGCCACTTAGCTCGTTGTTGTTGGACAATCATAGTGTGTTGAAAATAAAGCAGTTAGATTTCATCCAACTCATTTATTTGTTGGAGCCTTTTGATTTGAGCATCTGATAGGTCCATTCCTACTTCTTGGGCTGTCCTGAGTGTTTTAATTTCAAATTCCATAGGGAAGATAGGTTCTCTTCCAAAGACTAGCTAATATGGTGAATATCTAGTGGTATTTCTCCAAGTTGTTTGATAGGCCCATAGAGCTTCTGGGAGACTCATGGCCCAGTCTCGGCGATGTGTTGCTACCGTCTTGGTGAGGATTTCTTCCAAGACATTGTTGATGCTCTCGACTTGCCTGTTCACCTACGAGTGGTAAGGAGTCGTAATTCTGTGTGTTACGTGGTGATTTTTGAAAGTGGATACGATTTTATTTCCCGTGAATTGATCTCCTCCATTAGTTATTATTTCTCTGGGTAAGCCATATCATATAAATAATTCAAAAAGGAACTTACTGACTGATTCTTCTTTGGCTCTTGGCAGAGTTATTTCTTCGACCCATTTTGTAACATAATCTGTGGCGACTAGTATGTGAGCTTTTTGGTTTGAGGGTGGATTGAATGGGCCAAAAACGTCCAATGCCCATCACTCAAAAGGTTGTACTAAAAATTGTGATTGCAGCGACATTTCATCTACTTGGCCAGGATGGCCCATCTTGTGGCAACTATCACAGGATTGCACATACTTCTTTGCGTTCTTAAAGATAGTAGGCGAGAAATAGCCTAATTGTAGTACTTTGTGTCTTGTTCATCGATTTGAAAAGTAGCCACCGTAGGGTTCATCGTGGCAGGCGTGCAGTATATCATGGATTTCATCTTCCCTTATGCATCTTCGGATATGCATGTCGGCTCTAGTGTGGAATAAATATCCCCCAATCCAGGAGAATCGTGCACTGCATTGTATAATTAGCTTTCGTTCTTTTGGTGATAAATGTTTAGGTAATTTTCCAACTGCCAGGTAGTTTTCCACATCTGCATACCATGGAGTCTTGACTGCTACTGCAAACAAGTGTTCGTCAGGAAATTGATCATCCACTGTTAATGTGTCATTTGTTTTGGGAACTCTTGACAGAAAATCTGCCACCACATTTTCTTTGCCTTGACGATCTTTAATTGTTATGTCAAATTCATATAATAGTAGTATCTAGCGGGTTATTCCTCCATTTGTAATGGGTTTTTTTGCTAAATATCTGATGGCAGAGTGATCGGTATGCAAGAAGACTTGATATCCAGTTATGTATTTCCCAAATTTATTAATTGCATAGATCACAACCAGGAATTCCTTCTCTATTATGGTATAGTTGAGCTTAGCAGGAGTACGATTTTTACTGATATAATAGATGGCATATAGTTTTTGGTCTTCTTCCTATCCAAGGATTGCTCCGATTGCTGTATCCAATGCGTCGGAGGAGATATAAAAAGGTAGTTTCCAGTGAGGACCACGAACAATAGGTGCTGTAGAGACCAGTTTTTTTAATTCTGTAAAAGAAGAGTCACATTTGTTAGTCTAATGTAATTCAACATTGCAAGTTAAAGAATACAAGGGTGAAGCTATTTGTGTGAATTTTTTTATGAATCTACTATAATATCCTGCATATCCTAAAAATCTATGTACCTTTGTTTGTATGCAAGGTGTGGCCAATAAAAGGATTACCTGTATTTTGGCCGGGTCTACCTGTATTCCTGCTGCAGAAATGTAATGACCGAGAATTACCCCTTAAGTCATCATCATATGACATTTTTCATTGCTCAGACATAGTCTAGTAGCAATGCATTGTTCCAATACTTTGTCTAATGTTTCTAGTGCTTGATAAAAATCTTCCCCATAGGGTGTAAAATCATCCATATAAATTTCAAGTCCCTCATTTATTAGATCAGAAAAAATGCTAATTATGGCTCTTTGAAATGTTGTTAGGGCATTACATAATCCAAATGGTAGAACTCTATAAGTAAAGGTGCCCCATGGATAGGTAAAGTTTGTCTTGTCTTTATCTTCAACGGTTATTTGTATCTTATTGTACCCACTGAATCCATCAAGAAAGGAGAAAAAACTTTTTCCAACTAATGTGTCCAAGACTTGGTCAATAAAAGGAAGGGGGAAATGATCTTTCTGAGTTGCTTTATTTAATTCCCTATAGTCTACATAGATCCTCGATTTCCCACTTTTTTTAGGTACAACTACCAAAGGGGGGACCCATTTACTATCTGAGATATGATAGATGAAGTTGGAATCCAGGAGCTTCTGGAGTTCTTCTTTTAAAATTTCTTTGAGATGGGGATTCAATCTTCGTTGCAGTTGTCTGATAGGGTGCATATCTTTATCAGTGTAGATATGATGGGTGCACAGTTGTTGGTCCAAGCCCTTCATATCTTTGTAGTCCCATGAAAATGCATGTTGGTGCTTCTTGAGGATTTTTACAAGTTTCTACCTCTAACTATCATCCAAACTGTTGTTAATGTTCAAAGTCTTGCCTGGCTCAATTTCAATTGGAATACTATTACAGATAGTGTCCTTGGAATCAAACTAAATCTCAAAATATGTCACAGGAGTTTCTTGTCCTTCATGCCCAAGGATGGTTTTCATCATTTGGCATTTCAAATTTTCAGGTCTGGGGGGCTAATTCATAATGTTAGTAATCATATCATCTTCGGTTTTACTTTTGAATTCGAGGACCTCTACTAGCCTGAAGGGAGGACGAATATTGTGCTCCAAATACGTATTTGGGTTCTTGTGGATTTTGATTGTGGGCAGGCTTGGCTTGGCAGGGGCGTAAATAGCAATGTTATTTACAGCTTTCCCTTTGTTGATCATCATGCTACCAATTCGGCAACTTATGTAGGCATCTTCTGTGGCCAGCCAAGGCCATCCCAGAATCAATGTGTGCCCTTCCAGTTTTTTTTTGGTTTAATTACTAAACAATCAACAGGGTATTACCATGAGTCTACTGAAACCATGATATCCTACACCACACCTTCAGGTCTAATAACAGATCTGTCAGCTAATTCCAGAAGTGTGGTTGTGGGTTCTAGAATTGATATGCCTAACCTCTCACAAGCTCCTATAGTCAGGATGTTAATGGCTGCCCCCAGGTCAACTAGTGTATTTGGGAATGAATGTATAGGAATTTGTATAGTTACTATGGGGTTTCCTTGATCATCATATTTCACAGGTAGCTCTTTTTCTAACAATAAATCAGATAAATTTCCTACTACATGAACAGTAGGAATAATCATTGTCTTCCTAGTTTGCTTTTTCCCACACAATTCCTTGGTTGTTTTTGCGTAAATGGGGATATCCTGGATGGCCTGAAGAAGGGGAATTTTAACACACAGGCTTCTCAATTCCCCCAGGATGTCAAATTATAGATTGGTTATGGTTTTAGGTATGTTTAATCTTTCTGGAAATGGGGGGGAGGTTATTTTGAATTCTTCAGGCTTTTGTTGGCTAGTTGTTTCTTTGTTTTTATCTGTTCTCATTGATTCAGTTGAGCTAGTTCCTATGGAAGTTTCATCTTGGGATAGAGATGAAGGTGTGGCTTCAACAAATAGTATAGTATGTCCCGATCTTAACTTTAACTCATTGCATTTATTTTGTTTAGTATTAGGCAGTGGATCTTCTATGATCTCAATTAACTGAACTGGTCTATTATTGGGATTGGGGTTGGATTGGGCTGGTAATTGAAGCCGCATAGGAGGCTGCAGGTTTTGCTGAATAGGGTAGGGGGATGGTAGTTGTGGATTTCCTACCCCTGTTGGTAAATTTCCCACCCCCAGGGGTCGCTGCCAGTTCCAGTTATTGTGTTGAGTAGGAGGGTTTGGCCATTGATTTTGATAGGGGATATTCTGCCAATAAGGGGGAGAATTGGGGAAGGGAGGACTAGGGACGTTTTTCCAATTACTTTCTAAAGGATTTTGTGTAGGCGAAGGAGGAATAGGAAAGGTTTTATTTGGCAAAGTTGGGTGTTGGTTTTGAGCTTGCCAAGCTGTTGCATGATTTTTTTGGTTTTACTGGGGTAATGGAAGTATTAAAGGAGGTATTGCAGTGTGCTTGGTCGTGCTTGCCATTTCCGACGTTGATTCATTAAATAAACTGGTCCTGTTTCTTCGTCGGCTTACTTGTAAATGGCTTTCAGTCAGGGAAGAGAAGGAGACTGGTCTGTAGCATGATCCTTAGTGCAAATAGCACATGTCTGAACCATGTCTAGAGGAAATTCTCTTTGGTTGTGCTTCTTTCAACATTTCGGGCAAAAGATGGTGAGGTTTTGCTCAGCTATAGCTTGTTTTTGTTTAGCCTACAAGATATCAAGTTGTGTGGCTAAAGTGCCCAAGATGTCGGTTTTGAAGTTTTCTAAAAGGTTTCCAAATTTAGCCCTGGTTACATTTCTACTAGTTTGCTTAAGCTCACACCCCATAGGTATATTACTTGAGCTGCCCTGGGAACATCTGATACATAGGGATATAATTTCGTCATACCCTTCCTAGTAAATATCTCCTTTCCCCATTATATTAAGCAATTCAAGCCATTCATCCTTCATTCCTTTAAGCAGTGTATTTTTGAGGATATCCTTAGATAATGTAGTGTATGGTGATATTTTTAAATTATATTGAAATCTTTCTACATATTCCTCTAGCATCTCATTATCTTTTGCAGTCATGTTAAAGATTTCATCTTTTAAGTCTCGGGTTCGACAATAGTCCTGATATTTGGTGAGGAAAGAATTTTTCATTTCATCCCAGCCATTTATAGTTCCCCCTCCTAGCCCCATGAACCAGTGAATAGCAGTCCCTTTGAAGGTGGAGGGAAATAATTTTAGTTTCTGGGGATCAATGGTATAATCATATCCTCTGCATAAAACATCAAATTCAAATAAAAATGCATCAGGGTCTTCTGTGTTTAGCCCGTGAAAGGTAGGGATACTATGCAAGAAAATAAATTTCATAGGGGCATTGGTAGCATTATCAACAATGGGGTATTCCAGTGTGGATTTCTGCCTCTAATTTTGATTTTGATTATTGGCTATTTGATCGAAAAGGTGCCAAAAGTCTTCCAAGATTTCTTGATCTGGGGTGGAGATTTTAATAGGCTTGGGAGGTGAAGGTGGTGGGGGTCTGACAGCGCTACCGTGCTCTGAAATGCTAGGATAATCTGTTTCGATTATCCCCGCAGGGGTCCTGGGTATATCTATATGAATTTCTTTATTGATTTCTCCCCTTCCCTCTTGCACATTGCAAGAACCTTCGCTCATTATAAAGTTAATGTCTTGATAAATGGTATTTTGTAGACTCTGCTTAGATCCCTCTGTCCTTCTATGAATCTCAACAAAGTCTTCATATGGTGTGGCTGTCGCTCGATAGATGAGGTTAGGATTTTGGATGGAAATGGTTCTTGGTCCTACAGATGCCTGAGATTCAGCTTTCTTAATGATTTTGTCGATGTAAGTTGTTCTCCCAAGGATCATTGGTCCTCTGGGTTGTGGTTGAGAATGGTTTTGTTTTTTTTCTATCTTCTTTCCCCTATTCATAAAACAAGAGCACTAATCCTATAATTCCCAAACAATTCTGGTGGCAGGCGGGAAAATATGGCAATCATGTTGCTTGTCGGTACACAGGTTCTTGCCTTATGTTTTTAAGACCCAACTCCCTACAGTAGCAGAGAAGGGATAGAATAAGGAATATAACTCCTAACACACTCCCCGACAAAGGTTCCAAAAATTTTGGTCCTGTAGAGGTGGTTTCTTTTTGTAACTCTATCGTTCCTTTATTTAATTTTCAACCCGGGGTTCATCTTTTTATTTCAAGGGTGTCGGCATAGTATGTGTGAGTTAACTAGCCTAGGGATGCTTCTTGCTAATGTGAAGGAGAGATTCGTAACTCTGAAATATGTTGTTCTTAAGGAAAATGTTGCTAATCTATAATTGAACAATTATGTTGAAGCAAAGTGACTGCGAAATCAAACTAAAGAGAAGTCTAAGTAAAATCAGCATGAATGGAAATAATGGAAACGAAACCAGACAGAACAAAGTTCTAATTAAGGTGCTTCAAGAATAGATGTGAATGAAATTAAAGAATCCAAGAAATAGTAATTGAGTTGTGCAATTCTGAAACTAAAATACAACTAAGCCATGTGTGCAATTTTGCAGTACGAAAATAACAATGCAATTCAAGCAATCTGAGTAAATGTGAGATAACGAAAGAAAAAAGGACTAAAATGTATGACTAGCTGTGCAACCAAGAAAGAATAGCAGAAGTAAATTACTAATAAGGCAACGATATAACTTAGCTGTGAATTTCCTAACTTAAATGATTTTGCAATGGAATTATCTGGAAACCTAAGTGATCATCATTGATCAACCGATTACTCGCGGTGTTAGGTTATAAGGGAAATGTGAGGTACAAAAAGTATACTACTGAGTCAGTCCTCCTCTACTCAGAGTTTAATAGTCATAATCAGCAAATAAACCAAACTTAACAAAGCATTTTTCATGCACATAATTGTACTTACTGCTAGGAACACAATTGTTAAGAGTCCTATAAGAAAAGTTGTAGCTATATTATTAGAAGTATATATTGCAACTGCATAAAATTTACAAATACTGATTCTGCAAAGTCTCAGAACATAACATATGTGTAGAACTTCTGAAGGTTGGGCCCAGACCTATAGAAGCTATAGCACTACGGACGCTTCAAGAGGGGATTGTTTAGAATTCTGTTTCATTTAAGAATGCTCTTCAAAAAATAATTAAACAGGTTGTATTAGGATTTCATTATGAACTGTTCATCCTAGTCTGTTCTGGCCTTTTTAAAGGAAACTTCTTGAGAATCTATCTCAAATGACAGCTCATTGTGCGTGGTTTTTGTTTGAGTTCTCAAACTCAAAAACCATTTGGCTGCCTTTTAGTTGGTTGCCTCGAATTTTTGATGACCTTGATATATGTGATCGTTGATTCGTCATCATCTATTTGTCCTCGCATTCCTGTTTTCCTATAGATAGGGACAAAAAGGAGTCAATTCCTTGTGTGAATCATTCTCTATTTCCTTAGTCTAATTGTTCCTATTTCTATTCTATTTCATCCCTTATTATTGATATGAAAGAATATTTCCTCAAATTTATAAGATAATTCAGAGCATTTAGAGGAGGAAATCATACCTGAATCTGGGCCCAACACCCACTACAACCCAATTGAATGTACTACCTTTGGGCATGTATGATATTTTACTTCGCTTGGATTGGTTGTACTTGCATCAAAGCAATGTGGATTTGTATCAAAAAACAATTGAATTCTTTGATGAGTGGGGAGAGAAAAGAGTGACGTTGCGCATGAAAATTCCCATTTTAGTTAGGTTAATCATTTCTATGAAAGGAAAATGCAACAATTCAAAAGGTGGCACATTTTTTCTAGTTCAAATTTCCAATAATGAGGAAGTTGAAAAAGTCATAGGATGTGAGGAAGATGAAATGTTATAAAGATACTTGGTTTTGCAACAGTATGTATATATGTTTCTACTAGAGGTTCTTGGATTACCTCTTGATATAGAGATAATTTTTTCTATCAAGCTAGTGCCTGGGGCGACACCAACATCCAAGGTGCCATAAAAAATGAGCCCCCCAGATTTGGTTGAGTTGAAATAAATGCTCGACAAATGCTACATTACTCCAAGTGTGTCCCCATGGGGAGAACGTGTATTGTTTTTTATAAATAAATATGGAACTTAGACTATGCATTGACTATAGTCAACTAAACAAAGTGACCATCAAGAACATATATTTGTTTCCATGAATGAATGCCCTATCTGATCAATTAAGGGGAGAACTAATATTTTATACCCTTGACATGAGATAAATATACCATCATATAAGGATCAAGGAGGAGGATATCGATGAAAATTACTTCAAAATGAGATATGAGCACTAAGATTTCATAGTGGTACCCTTTAGTGTTACCAACACCCCTTCAATGATTCATGTGCCATATGAATAGTGTGTTGTGTACCTCTATGGACAAGTATGTGGTTATGTTCTTTAATGAAATATTGGCATACTCAAAGTTAGAAGAAGAGAATGAGATGCATCTATTTGCACTATTACAATTACTAAGAGATCATAAGATATATGAAAACCTTAGTAATTGTGGTTTCTTCCAGTCACAAATACCTTATCTGGGGCATATCGTCTCTAAGGCATGAATTTGAGTTGATATGAGAAGATCATAGCCATAAGAGAGTGGAAAACTATAAATAATGTGGATGAATTTAGGTCATTCATGGGCTTGGAAGGCTATTACAAGATACTTTTCCAAAATTTAACCAAGATAGTCCATTCTACCATATTTACAATGTAAATATTAAGAAATAGATTTGAATGGATTGCACAATGTCTAGAGAGATTTGAACAACTAAAGCACAATCACTACTGCCCGGGTACAAAAAAATTGGAAATCCTGACAAATATTTTTTAGTGTGCTGAGATTACCACAAGGAAAGACTTGGTGGAGTCCTAATGCAAGAAGGGCAGGTAGTATGCTATGATTCCAAGAATTTAAATGAGCATGAGGTGAATTACGTGACACATTAATTAAATTAGCTTCCATCATTCATGCTTTTAAAATGTGGAGGCATTACCTTCTAGACAAGAAATCCATTCTCATGACCGATCATAGTGGTCTCAAGTATTTGTTTGGACAACCAAAGTTGAATTCTAGGCAAGCAATATGGTTCTCCATGATGAGTGAAGTCGATTTTGAAGTCAATTAGATAAAGTTTAAAGAAAACAAGGTGTTGGAATTATGGTGTGTATTATTCGAAATACATGATGTTGACATTGGTTCATGATGGAAACTAGTTGATGTTGGCATTGATGTAACCCTATGTAGACTAACTGATGTTTATATGTGTTCCTTATAGCATGGATGTAGCTAGTTGAGTTGCCAATGAGATGATTGTGTTGGAATTGATGTCAGAAATATGATGTCACACTCATGATTGTCAAATGATGGAATTGGTATTTTTTATGGTGAGTGTATGCGAGGAAGATAACATTGCATAGTGTGAGTATGCTTCAAACCTATTTCTGAGAATAATTTCCTCGGTGAGTGAGTGTAAATGGCAGTGAATGGAGCAGACCACTTAATTTCTACATCAATATGCAGATCAAATTTGAGTTTTATGTAGCAGGGATTGTTTGAAGATTTTTTGCATGTTGTTGGAGTATATTTTGTTGATTACTCTCAGTTTTGTTTTTTTAGGAGAAAGTGATGCATTTGGCACATAGTAATTGTGTTTTATGTTGTTGATTGTTTTATGCAGCAATCATATTTTGGAGTGAGGTTTGATGTTATGGTAGACTGTGAGTTTTATTTCAGTTGTTGAAGATATTATTATTTTTTTTTGGATATATTGTGGCCACTATTTTTCTAGAGTGGACAGCATATGATTGTGGTTTTGTGTTTTGTTTTGATGATATTTTCTTGCTGCTAGAGTTCGTATTACAAATTTGAATCGAGTTGAATAGATATTCTTGGGATGTAGTATGAAAATATATGAAGCGAGGTCTACATATAGTAGAGTACCAATGAATTCATGGATGTGTAGAAATTATTTCAAATTTTCAGTGAAACGAACAGTTTCTCAATCCAATGGTAGTTTTATAGTCTAATCAGGGTTGGATGAGGATCATTGATCATGGTGGCTATCACTAGATGGTAGTATGTAGATCTGTGTGAGAACATATTATTCCAAGGTAATTAATAGAATTGAGTGTCTTGTATGATGGGAGTTATTTTATTATATATCAGGTCAATTCTCCATGTTTATCAAAGTCAAAAATCCATGTAAAAGACAATTTTTTCTTAGTAGAAGATTCATAGAAGTGCAACAACATCAAGGGTTGGTTTTTTTTCACGACGAAGTGTTTTCCACCAGATAAATTTTTTCTCTTATGTGATGGTTTTTATGGTTTTTTTCTATTTCTTTGTATCTATAGGTGCTCTCATGGTTGTTTGATTTAGCTTCTTACATTATTTATATTCATGTGATGATATAATGTGTTATTGGTGAATACATGTAATTTTGTAGAGAATTTTAATTTGGTACTATTGTTAAAGAAGTCACATTACTGATTCACCCCCCATCCTCCTCTCAGTAGTGCTCAAAGGTTTCCAACAATTCATTTCATAGTGGGGCTCTTGATTGAAACTTCATTAATGGAGAGTAGCCTGTGGGATTATGGCCAAGAACAAGGGGAAGAAATGTAAAAAAAGGAAGGGACTTAAAGAAAACGAAGATTAGCCATAAGAGTCTCATATTCCTATTGAAATTCATTCAAATAATAATGTAAAAAAATCATAATATCAAGAACCAAAGGAATTTCTTGAAAATGAATCAAAAGGTATAAATGCTAATGATTTTTGTTTGAGTTAAAATTTTTAGGATTCATATTTTGATCATGCTACATTGCCTAGTGAAAATGAGGATAATGTTAAGGGTATTATGGCTAAGATTTCTATACTAATAGTTTCATGCAAGGATCAAGAAAAAATATTACATATCTATGTTGATAGGGAGGCCAAGCTCAACCAAGAGATTGCAAGCTTAAATATTCAGTTCAAAGAATGCAAAATATTTGAAGAAGGTATGAGGCAGAAATACAAAGAGAATGAATATGAGTGAAATATTATAAGTTGAAATGGCATCCTTGAGAAAGAAACAAAATATGGAGAAGAGCACTATAGCATTGGATATTTTTCTTGAGATCCAAATATCACCATTTGATAATTCTATTCTTGGATTTCAAAAGGGTGAATCTAGTTTGCATGTAGGTAAAAACACCAAAGTATAACCAAAATCACATGTAGGAAACAATACTAGTAGCAAGAGTGAGAACCAAGGAAACAAGAAGTAGAATTAGAAACATATCAAGTAGAAAAACTACCACGAGAAAACAGGAAAATGTCTAGGAGCGGCTGCATTTAGAATATATTTTTCTCCAAGAGGGGATTGTGAACTTTTTTTATAATTTTAAAGGAAACAAAGTCATTTTCTTCCTTTCATGCATAAGTTATAATGTTACAACTGCACAAATTTGGGCATGTTTCAGCTAACTTTTGGAGAAGAACATATACATCTAATAAGGGTAGCTTGGAGTAGTATCAACAACCAAGGAGATTGGAAATCCACTATAATTGTCATTTTTAAGTTTATTTGTATTCATGTAACGTTTTTAGCCATAAGGAATCTTATTGCATATTTAACCAATGGAGGAGAATGACATTTCATGCAAGCTTTAGATCTAGCATGAGCATTAGAAGATCTAATCCTCTTGATACATATCTTGTCCATGTGGAGTGCTAGACATTTCATAACATTGTCCATATGGCAAGAGAATGTTTGCT
The DNA here is from genome assembly GCA_034641835.2 of Pinus albicaulis. Taxonomy (NCBI): domain Eukaryota; kingdom Viridiplantae; phylum Streptophyta; class Pinopsida; order Pinales; family Pinaceae; genus Pinus; species Pinus albicaulis. The sequence goes on from CM076584.1 coordinate 996,316,954, forward strand.
GCCCCGTTATTCAATGAAAAATAAACAACAAAAACAAAAACAAAGATTACCTAGTACTAAACCATTTAATAAAGAAAATAAGAATCCAAAGACCATGTGGAGAAATAAGGAGAAACGACTCTTCAAGTAGTGAAGAGAATTCCCTCCTGTTGTCCATGGTTACTTCCTGCATATTCACAAGAGGGTTATAGAATTCATGAGAGGTTCATAAACTTAGGGGAGAATTTGGGAGAAGTGTAATATATTAGTGAGTAAAATTTATTGCAGCATCACTTGATGATTTCATTTGAGCCTCATTCACTTTCAGGTCCACAAGATCAACCTGTCTATTGGAGGAATATTGAGCTGAGGGGGAACTAGGCATGGTATGTGGTTTTCACGAGTTATTTGACATTTCCATTATATTGTTTCCCTTAGTTCTCTGTATCTTCCTTACATATTTTTTCTGAACAAAAGTAATACATTTTTGTTTCAACCATATATATGATTTTGTTTTCACTGATAAGTTGGTTTAAAAATTGTATAATGATGCATGGATTGAGATCAATTGTATAATATGAATATAGATTAAATGAGACATGTACCAACCATGTATGAGTTATCATATAATTATTGTCTCAACCATGTATTTGTCATCGTATCGTCATTTTATGATTGGTTTAGAATATTGTCCATAATGGTTTGATTTTTCATGGTGATAGGAAAGTTTATAGAGTCTTTTGGAATCCATATGCATGGGCTAATGTTGTTGTAACAATCATGATATGTAATTTATTTTAAAATTTCATCCATAGGATATGATCATATACACCATGTATTTATTGATATATTCATGTAAAATACCCTTGAAGCCATGTACTTATGTTGTACTATAATTGGGTAATCTAGTCATGAGTTATGAGGTCATGTTATGGCCATTTATTGGCCATGTAATAGGTGTGATGTGGTTGCTACAACAATGTATTTATCTTGTATATCTCAATAAATCATGGTCATGTGGAGTCTATGTCCATATGGTGCTTCTATTTGTGTCAAGGACGCATTGTTTTCAGCCTAAGTGGTTCATTGTAGGTTGGACTTGATCTTGGAGATGCCATATTGTGAGGTGTTATCACCAAAAAAATGATCACCTATCCATTTATAACTAGGTGGATCGAAATACACTATGTAAGTTTCATTTCACCATAGTAAAATCACTTTCCCTATAGGAAATAATTTAATTAACCACTTTTATTAAGTTATTTATGATTAAAATTTAAAAATCCCAGGAGTATAATTAAATAAATCATTATTTATTTGATTTTATCTAGGCATAATTATTAAATCATTGTTTGATAATTATTCCATTTAAAATTAGACTAAATTCACCTATGAAAATTTGAACGAATCACTATTTATTTACTTTTCCTTAACTCCATTCTTCGAAAATTTGTTAATTAACTATGGAATACTTATTTCATTTTCACACCTTTCTTATTATCTGTGAAATAATTAAAAAATAATTTTATTTGTTAATTATTTCTAGATAAAGATATTTGATGATTTTGAATATCTTTTCCCTCTCTAAATATATAATAAATTTTTCCTGATGGGTAGATCAAGATTTTGGTCAATAATATTTTATTTTTCCTTATTTTGAAGATCAACCCGGTACTTTGTTATAAATAACAAGGTTTTTCATTCATTCTTCACCATGATCATTATCATCGTCACCATTATCATCTCTATACTTTTGATCTCCCACTAGAGTTCTACACATTTTTTGGGTTTGCACACATGGAGAGAGGAATATCTAATAATGAAACATTAAGGACATCGAAGGACCCATCCCAGAGAGGGGTATTTATGACCCTTTTGTAAATCTACTTCACCAAGTTCTATTAATAAAATATTTATTCTTTCAAATGATTTGACTTAATTGGGCTATTACATCGTATTTATTTTTTTGTGTATTTTTTAGATCACATACATCTATTTTTTGTAGGTTTTTGTCACATTCTTATGGCAGATCTGAAGTATAAGTAACGACAATTATTTTTTGGGTCACTAGTCACCTGTAACTTAAGTGATATTTTTTTGGTACATCTTCCAAGAAATTTCATACTAACCAATGGAGACTTAGGAAGTGGCCCTTCAGGTATCCCCGCACATGCAAAGATATCATAAGATTATGATTCAACCTCAGATGCAGTCCCATAGATTTGATGGGTTCGATTTGAGCCGTTTGCAGTGCCACATAGCATGCATGTCTCCTTTAGATGATCCATTCAGATCTTCAGATCCATTTCCTATCCAATAAGACTTATTAGGTTGTTATTTTCCCTCCCCATGTCTGCTTAAAGGGAATTATATCTCGTATACTAAAATTTTATTATATTCATTCTTCGCCTATGTTTTCCTAAAGCATTATGTATATGGGATTCATTTTATTGTGTTGTTGCCCATTGATGCTAGTGTATCATTTATCATGGACTTTGTAGCTCAGTCCCACATTGCTAGGCTCACCATTATTCTTTCTACTGAGTTATCTCGGCATGTATGGGTATGCCTCCACCACATCATTTGAGATCATGTACTCCAAAATGAAAGGAGACTTATATCAGTTCAGTAGGTTTTTCCCCCTCCTTGTTTGTCTTTACTTGCATTGCTTGAGCTGTATCTATCTCTCCCTCTCTAACTCCCCTTTGTTTTCATGTTGAAGTGTAGCTTACAATGTATTTCATTCATACAATTATCTCATAACACTCATATGCTAGGAGGAAATCTATTATCACCAAAAAATGACAACCTAACCATTTCTAACTAGGAATATTGGAATATAACATGTAAGCTTAATTTTACCATAGTAAAATAACTTTCACTATAGGAAATAATTTAATAAAACACTTTTGTTAAGTTATTTACGATTAAAATTAAAAAACCCCATGAGAATATTTAGATAAATAATTATTTATTCAATTTTCTCTAGCAATAATTATCAAATAATTGTTTGATAATTATTTGTTGTCACATTTGATCAAATCACCTATGAATAATTAAATGAATCACTATTTATACATTTTTCCTTAACTCAATTCTTGGAATAATTAATAAATCATTTCATTTGATAATTATTTCTAAATAAAGATATTTGACCATTTTTAATATCTTGTCCCTCTCCAAAAATATAATAAAGAATTACTAATGGTTAGATCTATATTTTGGTCAACAATATTTTAGTGTTCTCCATTTTCAAGGTCAACCCAATACTTTGTTATAAACAAGAGGCTTTTTCATGCATTATTCATCATGATAATTATCATCATCACCATTATCGTCTCCATACTTTTGAGCTCCCACTAGAGTTCTACACATTGTTTGGGTTTTCACATATTCAGAGAGGAAGATATAATATTGAGTCGTCAAGGACATCAAAGGACCCATCCCACTGAGGGGGATTTACAACCATTTTATAAATCTCCTTCACTAGGTGCTATTAATAAAATAGTTATTCTTTTAGATGATTTTCCATAATTAGGTTGTTACATCGGATTGATTTTGTTGTTTATTGTTTTAGATCACATAGATATATTTTTCTACATGTTTTTCGCACATTCTTATTGCAGATATTGAGTATAAGAAACCACAATTTTTGTTAGGGTCACTACTCACCTTTGAATTAAGTGAGCTATTCTTGGTACACCTTCCAAGAAATTTCATACTAACATCATAGGAAGAATTATTTGTTCATATTCACTTCAACAATAAATTTTTCGCATTATTTTCCACCTACAGGTGTCATGATGTGCCTCATGTTATGCCATGACATTTAGCATTCTTGGCCTCATGTTATGTTCAGAGATATTTGGTAGTTGTTGTTATGCAGTTTCCATGGAGAGTTGGATTGTTTCCTCATGTTCCTATTTAAATTGATGTTTCTTATGGTGTCCCCATGCTGGCATATTGCAACTACTACTAGATGTGATTAGTGTGACATGTTTCTCTGTATGTTTCTTGGTTCATATGCTTCTTGTTGTTGATGTGGAGATTATGTTCATTGGTTGATATGAATTATTTTCCAGCCAGTAGAGATGTAATATTCCTACCTATCCTGAGCTAAGAGGAATATACATTTTTGTTTTTCTTTCTGTTGCATGAATAAATGAATAAAGGAGGACATGTAAAACTCCTTAAAAAAATGAATAAATCAATGCCCATATGAACAAGGATAAATCTAGGTCATGTAAACAAATCCCTTGCAGCTGTGAAAGGGGTTTGAGCTATGAGACTGGGTCAACCTTGACCAAATCTATAGTGTTGTCTAGATACAATGTACCTCATGAAAGGATAGTGCAGTTCTAGGAGGAGGCCCCTCATGTGAAAAGAGTTAATTCATAAAGGTGCTTTAGGGTTTGCAAAGGCTTTCATATTTTAAAAGGAAGGGGAAGGCATCAAGAAAAGGTTGTTGATTATGTATAATTTCTAAGTATCTTGTCTGTTTAGACAAATACCATCCTTTGTTTTTTAGCTGAGGATAGTGCTGCTTAGCACTTGTGGATTCCTATGGAGGGATTCTGTCTCTTCCCTTGAAGATTTCTTGGAGGCGTCTTGCTGATTTTATCCACTATCAGGCATCTGGAAAAGCTCTACTTCCAACTGCAATGCAGATCTAGTGAGGGTTTGGTTTATTTTGCAAGTTGCAGCAAGTGGAAACACTAAATATACTCAGACCTAGACTTTACTAGTGCCTCTTCTCAGTGAGTGTGTCTTTTAACCTCCTAGAAGAGTGCATTAGCTCTGTGGGCTTCAGATTTGTATCTTGGCATCAGGCCAACTCAGTTATTCAAGCTAGATCACAGTTTCCCTTGAGGGATTGCATTATTTCCAGTGGATATTTTGTAGGGTGTTTTGACCCCATTTCTGATGAGAGATCTCTGGTGCTGGGCTTTGCCTCTCACTTTGGTGATCCATGGATTAGCTTTCTGATCCATGTTTAATATAAACCTGAGCTATTTCTAATGTAAAATCATCTTCATAAATTTCTGAATAATATTCCAGCTCTTCTACTTAAAACTCAGATCTACTCTTTATATTGCATGATTTGGTCAAAACCCTAAGGTGATCTTGTAGTAAAGCCTTTCTAGTGTACAGATCTGAAATGGATCTAATATTTTGTACACAGATATGCTCTGCATATGAAGTGTAACATTTAGCTATTGTAGCTCCATTAAATAACGTTGTTAGCCATTTTGTAGTATATACATGTGTCGTGGCCCTCTTTTCTAAAGATTTCTTTCTCTCTTGTCTTATTTATTCTATTGTATAATGTAAGAGCATCAATGTAAATCTAATTTGCTGATGTATATTCAAAATATGATATGATATAATGGCCTATTGCTCATTCTCTCCAAAACTAAGTTATTTCTAAAGCATTTTTTTGTACATAGCTGCAGCCCCTCTCATTGGGTGTTTTTCAGCTACACTAGTTTGTGGGAGATCTGTTTAACCCACTTATTTTGATTTATTTTCTCTCTCCTTTTGGATTTAGATCTTAGATGAGCTGATCTAAGGGATCTAGGAGCTGCAAACTCATTTCTATGCATATATTACCCAGAAGTGCATTATTTCAGCAGGCACTACTGTGCATTCCCATTTTGGGATATTACAGTGGTATCAGAGCTCCTTTTATGGCACAGCTTACGCTTTCCTTGGTGAACCACAACCATGTTTCATTCAGAAGAATATGGTCCTATTACTGAGAGGGAGAGGAGGTATCAGAATAGAAGCCACAAGAAGTTTGATTACACCACTGAGGATCAAGACAAGGGTAAAGCCCTTGAAACTATAAGTGATAAAGAAGGAGAAAATTTTGCAAGATATTTCTAGAGAGATCAAAGAGATGATAATGGACAGGATGAGGGAATATCCTGGGAGATTTCATCCTAGGGAAAGCTCTGGCATGTCTCACCACTGGAATGGTCAACCAATGAACTAGCCACAAGCCCCACAAGCTCCAAAACGCTCCACTATGCGTACCTTCTTGGCTGTAGAGAATGAAGGGGCACAAGAGAAAGCATCCCTTGAAGACTACTTTGAGGAATATTAATCTTAGAATTAGAGATTCAAATACCACTTGAGTTTTCAAGAATTTTGTCACCTCAAGGACAAAAGAAGATCAAGGAATCAGTATAGAGATGGTGGGTTGTTTCATAATCATGATAGACATCACTCTATGGGTAGATTATTTTTGCCCAAGTTTGATGGTTCATACACTAGTTCTACCAAGGCATGGGTAAAAAAGTTGGATATCTACTTTTAGTTGAGCAAAGTACCTGAGATTGAAGCCATCAAGATTCCAGCACTGCACTTTGAAGGTGAAGCACACAATTGGTGGTTCCATGGGTTGTCTACATTGGGCCATGCCAATGTGATTGCCTATTCTAAATTCACTAGAATACTGGTGGAGAGGTTTGATAGAAAGGATCTAGAAACACCTTTCATATGCCTTGCAAAGCTAAAGCAATCAGGAAATCAAGAAATTTATGTCTCTGAGTTTCTACTATTATTTGTTATGGTTCCTGATCTGTCTACAGTAAGGAGGCTGTACATGTCCATCGATGGCTTGGAAGAACCTTTGCATGGGTTGGTTAAATCTACCAAGCCCATCACTTTGCATGATGCCATTGAGAGGGCTAGGGACTTCCAAGATGCCTTGCCAAAAGCAAAGGAAACTTTTCAGAGCAAGGCCCCTTACCTCTCTAAAGGGAATGAAGAGAAATTTGCTCCTTCCAAAGAGAGCTCATTCAAAAACCCTCTTGATATTGAAGTCAGGAGGGAGCTGAGAAATAAGAGACTACGTTTCACTTGCCAAGAGTCATGGGCACTTGGACATAGATGTGCTATTGGAAAAGCACACTACATAGAAGTCTTCTGAGATTTTAAGGAGGAAGAAGGAGATGATGAACCAAGAAGAGGTCACTATGCTGACAATGTTGAGGGAGATCCAACACCATCTGGAGATGGGAATGGAGCCTTTGCTCCAATAGGAGGAACTCTTGCATCTTTGAGAGGAGTACCTAAGTACTTGACCTTAAGAGTACAAGGTTCAGTCATGAATCAAAGGGTATCTATACTGATTGATAGTGGGGCAACCCATAACTTTATTGATGCTCATCTTGTGCAAAGGAGAGCAATCCCCACTGATACTTTTGAGGGATTCTCTTTTTTGGTCCCAGGAGATAGGATGATGTAATGCATGCACTATGTCCCATCACTTTCAGATAATATGGGGTCCTACACATTGGTGGATCATTTTTTTTATAGTTGACACACCAAACACCAATATCATTTTGGGTGTCCAATGGTTGATTACATTGGGGAAAGTCACCACTGATTGGAAGGATTTGCAGATGGAGTGGATGGACATGAAGAGTGGTAAACCTCAAATAATCCAAGGCATGCACACTTACCCTTCACCTAGAACTTCCACCCAAACAACAGAGATGAATTTGCACAGTGGAAGCAAGGATCTCACAGTCCCTTCTCTAATGTTCATGAGCATTCTAAATGGGACATTCCTATCTAGTGGAAAACCACCTAGGAGGCCACCAGATTCATATCTCGTGTCGGAGGCCTCACAAAGTGCTGGTCAAACTTATTTCCAAGAGGGATTGGGGCAATGGAAGACCAAGCTACAATGTTGGGAGGCTTGGGACAACTCAAGAGTAAGGGGGATTGTTGGCCGGCTTAATTGTCAGATTAAACCTCTAATTATTAATTATCAATTCGGGAGTCGTAAATGCAAGTTGTACTGCGTATTGGCTTAGCTTAATGTCCAGACTATAAATATGTTCCTTTGTAATGATAAACTAGATACTGGAATGAAACACACATCTCCTCGCAAATAAAAAATCTTGAAAATGAAACTCACTAAACCAATTCCATTTTCTGCAAGCTCCACACTATAATTAAACTACAAATGAATCCTCAATCATGTAACATTCTCGCATTCACATTCTACTTTTAAAAGCTCCTATGATAACTTCAAAACCTTAATCTATTAACTCCTATCACTAACTTGACATTAACACTTGAAACTAAGACTTGAGATAACTAAAAGAACACACACATTACCCTAATAATAACTTCAAACCTTAAACTAACTAAAGTTACTCTTGATAACAAATTCAAGATTTAAATTAACAAATTACAATTCTATCTATTGCTAAAAGAAACCATTTCACTCTATAAAATAACACTTAAGAATCTCATTAAAAACTATTTTAATATTTTAATCATAATAAAAATGAACTATTAAAAAGCAATCCTACTTCAAATCGAATCATCACACTATATTTAAACTTGATATCTCTACCTAATAAAATCTACACTCAAGCTTGCTCACATAAGGAAATGATTACACTATAAAAACAATAAAGAATCGAATTAAAAAGAGATCTAAATCGAAACAAATTCTAATTAAAAGAGATCAAATTATTGAGTGAAATCATGCATAAACAAGCATTTAAATACTACAAACATTCAAAGAAATTAGATAATGCAAACAATGATTTAATATTTTAAATGAGAAATGTTAACACATTCAAATTCAAAGCATCTAAAATCTATTCTAATTCCATATTTAAACTCAAAAATTGGAAAACAAAATAATAATTTATGTGAAGAATTAGATGATATTTAAAAGGAATTTAAAACAAAAGATAATTCTACAAATTAATCAAATCCTAAAGCTATGAAGAATAAGGACTTGAATCTAGGTTGCAGTGGATCCTTGCCACTCCTTGGAGCAAGTCCTAAACTAACTCATTGTTCAAAATTAAAATTACGATGTTTATATAAAAACAAATAAATGCAAAAGCCAATAGTTATTAAATTAAATCAAAACATTGCTTCAAATATTAATCATCAAATACATCGTCTACTGGGAAATTTGATGTCGGATCTACAGCTGAGCAAATCAACTTCACATGAGAAACTCTGGCTCTTTGCATCTCATAAACTTTGCTCCTCTAATTTATGGACTCATGCCCATTCATCTCAGAAAATTCACTTGCGCTCTTGGCTAATTGATGATGGAACTTATTGATTCTATGCCCTCTCATTTAGTGCGCAGCTACTTCTTTGCTCTCATGGGCCGACTCCTTAATCTACATAGCTACCATTCTAATGGATTGACTGCTTCATTCTAACGCATCGACTCCTTCTATCTAATGCGTAGCTACTACCTCCCTTCTAATGACTACAAAAACTATTATATATACATTTTTTAATTGCAAATTTGGGCTTCAACCCAGAAATAGAGAAGATTGTTGGTTTTACAAATTGTTGGAATGAGAATTGGTTTGAAATAGAATGTCAATTTAGGAAAACGTTCCTCTTTTTATGGGATTTTTTTGTTGCTGGAAGGTGCGTTCTTGGGTTCTGGAGGAAATTTGACCTTCATTCATTTTTGGCAGAGTTAACACACATCCGACAAGCTTCAATATCAGACTACAATTTTCATTCCCAAATTCTTTGACTCTGGTTGACCTTGGAACAAAAGCTTCGATATAGCTACATAATGCATCAGAACATCTACAAATTTGATTATCATCTATGGTAAAAAAAAATCTTGTCTCTTTTCATTTAATACAAATCCTTTAATAACTTTGAGAGCAGATTTTTTTTTGACGTTTTCTTGAGAATCTGAATTATCCTCTGCTCTAATTTTTGCCAAGCATTTTCCGATGGTAATATTGCTTGCATTGATGGTACACAAATATGGGGAGCCATTTGAGAAAACAGAAATGAGAACGCTTTATACATTTGTAACATAATAATTCTATAACAAATTTGGCCGGTAGAGTTGGTGGTCTTCAAATGTCTGCACCAAAAATCACCTTCTAAATAAAAAATGTGAAGAGTGTTGATCATCATCACTTCCATCAACCTTCTGATACCATTTGGCTGGCTGAAATATGAAGAAAAAAAAGGGTCTTACAATATCTTCTGAAATATGTTTTTCATTCAAAGAAATAACTTTTGACTGAGTTAAATGTGCATCCCACTCATATTGAAATTGTTCTGCCATATTTCCAGTCACACAGTGTCCTCTCCAGACCCTTTGAATGAATAATGTTGTACAAGTAGTCTTCTTGGCATGATTACAAATTTCCCTTCATGTGTACATTTCTCCAATAAAGCATCTCTAGTTATCTCCTTCACACTTGCTCTTCGTAATTCGTGGTGCTATGGCTTGTAAAAGCCCAATCTCAGGGGAAGATAAGTAGTCCACTTCAATGGATTTTGATAGAAATAGCAGATATGATTGCGCGCTTAAGTTGTGCTCTTCATAAAATGATGGGTAGAATGAGATTTTTTTTAATACTAAAACATAACCAGAGTAGGAATATTCATAGAGATCCAATACGTTCACGTTCAAAAATGGTTTTTAGTGGAATATTCCCCTGATGATAACTCCTTCATGAAGCTGAATTTTTCCAAATGGGTTCTGGGTTATATGGAACATGGGGCTCTGAACACAACCCAAGTCTCAGAATTTAGATATTCTGCTCCATTTGGTCACAAATTTGATATTTTCACCTAGATAAATTTAACTTTCCAGCTACTGCTTTTATGCATTTGGTGAATTGTACTCAAATGCATTCATGCATGGAACCTTCCTGCAACCAAGAAGAAATTTATTAAAAAAACTCATTAAATTAAGTAAAAACAAGAATTTATAAGTTAATAGCTATTGTTTCTAAATTCCTCTAATTAACAACATAATGGATCAATAATGATTAAAAACACCAGGTAAAAGTATGTATTTATTTGATAAAAATTGTAAAAATTTGGAAAAAGATGCAGTTCAACAGGGATCTTCTCCCTTCACCACTATCACCCCCTCTCATTTCCAAATTTGCATTGGGGGAGGAGGATAACGGGAGGATCAACCTTCCAACACACATCTTTGGAATGAGGAATGCTAGAGAAGAGATTAGCAACATGATAGACACTTCCATGGAGGTATCATTAGCATTGTCATTGTTGAGCAGTGTGGATTTGTACTGGAAATCTCAGCTGCTTGTGGAGTATCCCAAAGATCTCCACACCTGTATGATACTAGATGACCTGCAGCAAGAAGAGGGCTACTTAGTCCAAGGGGGAGTCATCTACTATCATGGTAGGGGCTTCCTATCTAGAGCTTCCAAGCTCAAGAAGAAGAGTCTACAAGGGGCAAACAAAGAATTCTTTCTCAAACATATGCAGTCCATGAAGATCTACACCCTGATCATGAGGAGTTTTGATTGGGAAGGGATGAGAGAGGAATTAAATCAGCACTTTCAAGAGTGCATTAGCTATGAGGAATTAGGACAGCTAATGGACTCTTTTCAAGAGTCATTTCAGCCAGTTCTTCCTTCTTTTGAGAGAAGGGAAATTCCCATGCACAACTCCAACTGTATGAGGGACTATGATGGTAAAGGATCTGATCATGCCAAGCAAGTGTTATTTCTTGATCTATCACATTATTTTACCATGTTTTTGTAGGTTATGACTCCTCAAGGAAGTGAGAGATCATGTGGATCTCATGGCTTTTTGAGGGCCAATACAAATTATGAACTTGGCCATTCCCTTGTTGTGCCAAGGGAGATTCCTTTTCATGATGGGTTCTTCCCAAAGGCACCAAACATATCTGACATTTTTAGCTATGTTAAGATGACTCATATAGAAAATGTGTGGTGGGAATGCCACTTGCCACACCTTGATCTAATGCAGGTAGGAGATGCACTGCGTTGGCATCACATGTGGAACTTTGACCCACCTCTTCAAGCACAATTTCTATTTGCATATATGTAGTTTTGCTCCCATACTTGGATGATATAGTTGTATTATTTATGGGATTGTATGGAGGGAGGATGGGCATTTTTTATGTACCACATGGACTGGAACTTCTCTATGTACCTCATGCTACATGTTTTAGAGAAAGCATTTCTCGAGCCATGTTTATTTCTGTTGAATTTTTCACTCTTTGTGGGATGAACTATGCACCTCTTATGATGACCTTGGAGGAACAATTCATGATGCGTTGGCTTGGTGAACACTTGGATTATGAGGAGGACTTGATCATTGATGGTGTCACCAATGGAGGAGTGGAAGGACTGCAGCACTCACCTTATCAATTACTTGAGGACACGCAACATTTTCAAAGGAAGGACTGTAATATTCCTACTTAGCCTGAGCTAAGAGGAATATACATTTTTGTTTTGTTTATTGTTGCATGAATAAATGAATAAAGGAGTACATGTAAAAATCCTGAAAAGAATGAATAAATCAATGCCCATATGAACAAGCATAAATATGGGCCATGTAAACGAATCACTTGCATGTGTGAAAGGGGTTTGAGCTATGAGACTGGGTCAACCTTGACCAAATCTACAAGGTACATCAAGGTGGTTTAGGGTTTGCAAAGGCTTTCATCTTATAAAAGGAAGGGGAAGGCAACAAGAAAAGGTTTTTGATTATTTATAATTTCTGAGTATCTTGTCTATTTAGACAAATACCATCCTCTGTTGTTTAGCTGAGGATAGTGATACTTAGCACTTGTGGATTCCTGTGCAGGGATTTTGTCTCTTCCCTTGAGGATTTCTTGGAGGAATCTTGCTTATTTTATCCAATATCAGGAATTTGGCCAAGCTCTACTTCCAACTGCAACGCAGATCCAGTGAGGGTTTGGCTGCTTTCGCAAGCTGCAGCAAGTAGAAACACTAGATCTACTCAGATCTAGACTTTACTAGTGCCTCTTCTCAGTGAGTGTTTCTTTTAACCTCCTGGAAGAGTGCATTAGCTCTGTGAGATTTAGATTTGTACCTTGGCATCAGGCCAACTCAATTATTCAAGCTACAATGCAGCTTCCCTTGACGGAATGCGTTATTTTCAGTGGAAATTTTGTAGGGTGTTTTGACCCCATTTCTAATGAGAGACCTCTGGTGCTGGGCTTTGCCTTTCATTTTGGTGATCCATGGATTAGCTTGCTGATCCATGTTCTGTATAGATCTGATTTTTTTCTAATGTAAAATCATCTTTAGAAGTTTCTAAATAATATTGGAGATCTGCTACTTAAAACTCAGATCTACTCTTAATATTGTGTGATTTGGTCAAAACCCCAAGTAAAACTTGTAATAGAGCATTTCTAGTGTACAGATCTGAAATGGATCTGATATTTTGTACACAGATCAGCTCTAGATATGAAGTGTAACATTCAGCTACTGCAGCTCCATTAAATAACGCTGTTAAGCCATTTTTCAGTATATACATGTGTTGCAGCCCTCTTTTATGAAAATTTCTTTCTCTCTTGTCTTCTTTATTATATTGCATAATGTAAGAGCATCAATGTAAATCTGATTTTCTATTGTATATTAGAAATATGATCTAATATAATGGCCTCCTTCTCATGCTCTCCAAAACTACGTTGTTTCTGAAGCAATTTGTTGTACATGGCTGCATCCCCTCTCATTGGTTGTTTTTCAGCTAGACTACTTTTTGGATTTAGATCTTAGATGAGTTGATCTAAGGGATCCAGGAGCTTCAAACTCATTTCTATGCACAAATTATCCAGAACTGCGTTATTTTAGCAGGCAGTGCTCTGCATTCCCGTTTTGGGATATTACAAGAGACCAGATGCTCAAATATTTTTGCTTCAATTCTCACTTCCTTATCATGTGGATTTGACCCTTTTCGATTTACGTTAAAGGGGGAGTGATAGAGGATATTATTCTAGAGTTTCTATGTGGTTTCCATCAATGTCAAAGTGGGATATTTTTGGCATTATCATTGTGCATGGTTCCAACTAGCTAAAATTGACATTGGTTCATGATGGAAGCTATCTCATGTTCTCATTGATGTCTACCCTATGTAAAATAATTGATGTTTATATGTATTCCTTATAGCATGGTTGTTGCTAGTTGAGTTGGCATTGAGATAATTTTGTTGGCATTGAAGTAAATTCTATGATGTCACATTCATGATGGCCATATGATGGAATTGGTATGATTGATGGTGAGGGTATGTGAGGAAGACAAGGTTTCCTAGTGTGAGCATGTGTCTGACTTAGTTGTGAGAAGAATTTATTTAGTGAGTGAGTGTAAATGGTAATGAATGGAGATGATCATGGAAGCAGTGCATCAATATGCAGATCAAATTTGAGGTTTTTTTAGTAGAGTTTGTTTGGAGATTTTTTGCATGTTGTTCACATATATTTTGTTGGTGACTCTTACTTTTGTTTTTTTAGGAGATGCTAATGCATTTGGCACATAGACATCATGTTTTCTGTTGTTGATTATACTATGCAACAATCATATTTAGGAATAAGGGTTTGACGTTATGGTAGAGTGTGAGTTTTATTTTAGTTGTTGATTACATTATTTATGTTTTTTTAGATATATTTTGACCACCATTTTTCTATAGTGTAGAGCATATGATTGTGGTGTTGGTTTTTTTATTTGATGAGATTGTCTTGTTGTTATAGTTTGTATTGCAAATCTAAATCGAGTTGATCATATCATCTTGGGATATAGTATGAAAATAGATGAAGAAAGGTCCACATATACTAGAGTAGTAGTGAATTCATGGATGTGGATTAGTGATTGCTAAGTTTCATTCAAATGAAAAAGTTCTAAATCCAACAATAGTTGTATAGGGTAATCACAGTTGGGTAAGGATTGTTAATCGTGGTGGCTTTCAACGGATGGTAGAATGTATATCTGTGTGAGAACATAGTCTTTGAAGCTTATCAGTAGAATCAAGTACCCTCGCTAATGAGATTCAATTGATTGTATATGAGGTTGAGAATCCATGTTGATCAGAGTCAACAATCTATGTAAAAGACACATCTTTCTTAATATAGGATTGAGAGCATCATAACAACAACAAGGGTGGTTTTTTTCTTGGTGAAGGGTTTTTCAACAAATATATCGTGTCTCTTTTGTTATGTTTTTTGTGGTTGTTTCTAATGGATTTTTGTGTATAGTTTCTCTCATGATTGTTTGATTTATCTTCTTACGTTGTTTCTATTAATGTGATGATATAATGTGTTACTAGTGAATACATGTGATTCAATAGATAAGTATAATTTAGTCAAATTGTTAAAGAAGTCACACTATCGATTCACCGCCAACTACTCCCCCCCTCCCCCTCGTGCGACTATCAGTGGCACTCAAAGGTTTCCAACATAAGGTTGTCAATGTCATTAGAATAATATTTCAGAATAACCACTTAGAAATGGCAAGTTCTTACATGATGAATTTTACATAAAAGATAAAAAGTGTTGGACTTAAAGATGATAAATATATATAATTAATACAAAGTTTACTAGAATGAGCATGAGGATGAAGAATATATCTTCAATGAGGATGGGATAATCAAGCTCAAAGGAAGGTTTTATGTGCCTAAAAATGAGGAAATGAAAGGATTTATAGATATAAATTCCATGCCAATGCTTATTTGGGTCATCGAGGATACACTAAGACCCTTACAACCATTAAAAAGTCCTGCTATTGGCCAAATTTAAAAATGGAACTGGATAAGTTCGTGGAAATAAGGATAGAATCCAGTAGGTGAAGGATAAATGTAGACACTTAACAGGATTCTTACAACCTATCCCCATACCATATTGGAAATGGGAGATAATTTCGTTGAATTTTATTATAAGATTGAAAAACATGTCCATACAACACGATGAATTTATGGTAGTCATGGAGAAGCTGAGCAAGGTAGCTCATGTAGTAGCAGTCAAATCCATTGACTCAACTAGTGATATTGCTGAATTATTTATAAAATAAATCATGAGGTTACAAAGAATTCACTGGAAAACTATATCAGACGGGGATGCCAAATTTACTTCCAGATTTTAGAAGGAATTATTCAAAATATTGGGAACATAATTGGCATGCTGGCTTGAGGGGTCTTGACCCAGGTTTGGTGTGGAAGGTTTTCCAACAAACCCCTATACTACGGGCCCTTTCAACAGTGACCTGCTTTCGCAGGTCATAGTCTCACCCGAAGTAATATGGTTGGGTGCTGGAACCAGGATTCCGCACCTTGAGAAACGAGGGGTAAGGCAAGCAGAGCTGCGTTCTGTTCCATAATTCCCAAATTACCTTATTTATTCAAAGGATTAATTATGTATCTATTTGCATCCACATGCACTAGATCTATAATTAAATGCGTTTTATAACATCAACACAATATTATATGAAAAAATCGGAATAGATATAGATCCAATCATTCAGTACACAAACCTTCACAGAAAAAAGACAGAAAATACATAACGCAAAAATTATCATCAATTCATACAATAGTACTCACAAATTCATATCTCTAATAATCCTTCGCATTCATTCATTCATCAATATTTCCTTACAATTCCCTTCCCAACCTTTGCACACAGCAGCAGGTTCCACACACAGCTGGACTAGGATCTCCGCGCACATAGCTAGTAGGAATCTATTCCCCAAAACCAAAAAATATAGCTTAACCAATAGATCACATCAATAGCTCATCAATTCCTATCCTGTACAATCCAAAATGCATCTCTATTTATAACAATCTAGCCTCAATGTTCTTATGGTCTGCAACCCATGGTTTCAGACCCATAGTTTACCCTTTGACCCATTACAATATGTTTGGCACTATGACCCACCCCAAAACCCCTACGCTATACTAAATATAATAAAAAATATCAAAATTGGACCAGTTTCACAGCTTGTTCTGAGACCCCATTCCAACAGTTCCGCAACACAATCTTGTGACTTGTCTCGAGTCACTGCACTGGTGCGACCACTAAATCCATAGCCTGGTATGGTTTGAGTCGACTACCATTAAAAAATCCAGGAATGAGGTCATCACCCAAGGTAGCTAACTGGACTGCTCCACCATTCATAACCTCCTTAACTGTGTAGGGACTAAGCCAGTGCTACCAGAATTTTCCTGGATGTTTCACAAATTGGCTATCGTATAAAAGGATGAGATCACCTTCGGCGAATGTGTCAATCATGCCATGCTTTGTCTCGAGCCTTTTGAACCTGTTTGTGAAACTGAGAAATAAACCGATATTACTCCAAAGCCACCAGTTGCGCTAGGCATTCTTCTATGATATCGGATTCTGCCATATTCGTGAATGCTATGATGCGTAGGCTAGGAACAACGTACTATATGGAGGCGATGGCCTCCTTAGCATAGACCATTTGGAAGGGTGTCCTGGCAGTCAGATTTTTGCAGGTCGTTAGATATGCCCACAGAACCAAGGGGATGCGAACATCCCAGTCACTATGATTGGCATTACAAACCTTCGTTAATGCCTGCTCTAAAATTTTGTTAAAAGCTTCAACCACCCCTTTAGCTTGGGGATGATATGGTTTACTCTTGACATGGTGGATCCAGAATTCCTCATTCAAAGCTTGAATTGTTCGGTTAACAAAATGCGTAACTTTTTCGCTCATTATGATCTTCGGGTAGCCAAACCTAGTCAGAATCTGCTCAAAGATGAAGTGTGCAGTAGTATCAACAGTATAATCTCTTACTACTTGTGCCTCAGCCCATCATGTGACGTAGTCATTGGCAGTGATAATGTAACACATGCTTGTTTTCTTGCCTGGTGGATTGATGGGTCCTATAAAGTCAATGGCCCATTTATCAAAAGCTTGTAGGGCCATTTCAGGTTGTAATGCCATGTCATCTCGTCGTGAGGTTCGACCAGTTCGCTATCATGTATCACACGATCTACAATAGGTGTAAGAATCCTTATGCAGGGTAGGCCACCATAAGCTAGCCCTTAAAATATTTTGTGTTGTAGCCCTGCTTGCGACTCCATCATGTGATTCTGTGAGGACGGTGGGCCGTTCATGTTCCAATACATATCTACGGAGTATTTCATCAGTGCCCAGCTTGTATAACTGTCCTGCAATGGTATTAAAGTCTGCAGCTTAGGTAAGCAAATCCTTCTTCTGTTGTACCAAATACGCAGCAGGGGCCACGCCTGTAGTAACGAATTCAATGATATAAGAAAAGTGAGCATCGACCATCTTAATGGTAAACATTTGCGCATCGGGTAAGCCTTCGTCTAGGTTAGTGGGTTCTTTGCCTGTATCGATACGAGACAGATGATTCGGGCCTGAATTCAACCTCCCAGGCTTAATGATGATCTCAAAATCATATTCCTGAAATAGCAACAGCCAGCGAAAAATATTCCCCCCAACATAGGCTTGTTTACCAAGAATTTCAAAGCTGAATGGTCTGTGAACATATTAAAGTGTCCACCCAGCAAATAGTGTCGATATTTTTGTAATGTGTACACCATAGCCAGTCCTTCGCGCTCAGTGGTAGCGTAATTTCTTTCGGCGCTCGAGAGTTTGCGACTGGAAAAGGCAACCAGGTGATCAATATCTCCTTCGCTAGGTTAAGTGAGGACTGTGCCCAGGGAAATGCCTGACGCATCAACATGTAAATGAAATTCTTTTGACCAGTCAGGGAATATCAGTATGGTTGTAGAAATCATCTTCTCTTTTAGCAGTTCGAAGCTCTTCTGACATTCATCATTCCAGAAAAAAGAGACATCTTTTTTTAGTACTTGTTCCATGGATGTTGTGATCAGAGCGTATCCTTGAATGAATTTTCTGTAATAGCCCATGTGACCGAGAATGGAGCGCAATTGTTTCTCCATTGTGGGGGCTGCTAGGTTGATAATTACGACTATTTTTGCAGGATCAACCATCAGTCCTTGCCAACATACTATGTGTCTAAGCAAGATTCTTAAAGGTACATAGAAGATGAATTTTTTGATATTCAAGGAGATCTGGTGCTTCCAGCATGCATCCAACATTAATCGCAGGTTCGAGACATGTTCTTTCACTAAGCCAAAAACTATCTAGTCATCGAAGTAAACCTCCAGGAAATTATGAATAAATTCTTTGAACACAGCCACTACGACCCTTGAAAAGATAGCAAGTGCATTCTTAAGGCCAAAGGGCATGACCATATACTGCAAGGAATCCCATTCGGTGGAAAAGGTGGTCTTACTATGATCCTCAGGTGAAATTCTGATCTGGTGGTATCCTAAGAATCCATCGGTGAAGGAATAGGCCTCCTGGCCACCCACGCTATCAAGCATTTAATCGGAGAAGGAAGTAGGGAAGGGGTCATGAACGCAAGTGTCGTTTAGTTTTCATAGGTCCACACAGATGCATATTTCCTCCTTTGCCTTTTTCTCCTGAACAGCCATTGGACTTACCCAATCTGACTATTCAACTGGTTCAATGATACATGTGGTTAGAATTTTGTCCAAATCTTCTTTGACCTTTTGCTTATACTTAGGATTCAATCGCTAGGGCCACTGCTTGACGGGCCGCACCTTAGGCTTCAGAGTGATTTGCATAATGCCAAGGTCCCCAGTGATTCCTTTGAGCTCAGAAAAATTCGTAGGGAATAAGTCCTAGTACTCCGTAAGTAGCTCAGAAATTTTACCCACGGTGCCTTCATCCCAGTAGTCCCCAATTTTAGCCAGCTTAGGGTGTTCTTCTATCCCAATATTAACTTTTCATAGCCGGAGAGGTTGTGTTACATCAACATCCTGTAGCGATGGTTAGATAACGGGACGTTCCCCTTCAGATTCTGGAACAGAGATATTCTATGGGTTATCCTCTTCTTCGTTAATAACCAGGCTCCAGTGGTTGACTATGTCTTGCATCTCAGCCTCCCATGTCAGAATGGCTGGTGGGTTGTGTGGGTGAGGCTTCTTAAAGATGAATGCATCAATGTCTTGCAGGGCTTCGTCAAGCATCTTTGTTCCCCCAATAAGTTCGAACGTTCCAATAAATTCCTCTTTTAATATTTCCCAGTGGTGGGTCCATTGATGTAAATCTGCATCTAAGTACCAAGTAGTAGGGATAGGGCCCAAGGAATTTATAAATATATGGATCCATTTGTCTGGGGTTCAATCGGCCCATTTGGTTGTCCAAGTATGTAGATGAGAGCAGGGATCCCTAGGCCCTAGGAATATCTTGGTGCGCACATCCGCGGGAGGTGCGAACTGCAGCACAATCCTATCTCGACATGTCTCCCGGTCCAGAAATTGTTTCTTGTGGGTATCCCACCAACGTGAAGGTGTGCCATGCAGTGCTAGATTTAGTGCCTAGAGCTGCCGTTCTTTTGGAACCCTAGCCTCTAATGTTCTTAAGAAGTCCTGGACAGTACTAGACTCATCAAAGTGGGGAAGGTCCCTTACTTCTGAAGAAATGCAGTAGAGGGTCCTTGCAACTCGAGGGCACCATAGTGTTGAGACATTGTATAGCTGGGTATGCCAACTCTCAAGTTCTTCTTCCAAGTCAGAAATGTACTCCCTATTTTTCTCCCAATCGTATACACTGCCTATTGTAGGGTCACCTTGGTCTTCGTCCAGTGCCGTCATCCTTTAGATGTGATCGAGTTCCTCCTCTTCATATGCTGGTTTTGTATACTGCATACCCTCAGCAGGGTCCAGTGGTACTATTACATGTGTACCATTATTCTCAAACACCATGCTACATTTTTTTTTAGATTAATAACACCCCCTACGTCGATAGCCCAGTCTATTCCTAGGAGGGCAGGATAGGGATCTATATCTTCAACAATTTCTATGACCTCAAAGTCAGCTAGGACCTTTACACCTGCGATATTGACCACAACTTTTGGCAACCTTCCCAGAGGGATGATATTCTGTTGATTTAACATTCAAAGCTGGATGGTGAACTAGTCTAGTTTAGGTTCTCCGATTTGTTGCCATGTTTGTTTTGGTAAGATGTTTGCATCAGATCCAAGATCAATAATAACCTAATCTATCTCATAGTCACCAATCTGAACATTCAATTACATTTCCCTCCCGGTGTGCCTTTTGTAGCTGTGTAAATTGTGTACTTCCTTAACCTCAGCCGCTGTGCTGGGCTGGGCTGCGCAGTCTTGTAGCAATACTTGAAGATTTTCTCCAACCTGCAGGTTGCGTAGTAGCTTCAAGCATACCCTTAACAAGGTTTCAACATCCTCTTCTACCTGGAGGTGCACTGGAGGCTACGCAGGGGCTTCCAGTGACTCTTGTTTCCTGGCATTTGGTTACTTTTGAGCAGTAAGCTCCTCCCTTGCTCCTGGGGTGACCATGCTGCGCCTTATGACTTTTATACTTAGATATTCACTCCTTAGCTCTGTTTTGACTCTCTGTATGTTTTTTTTGGGGTTAGACTGTCAATCCTTCATTTTTGTTAGCAATATTGGGCAACCTTTGATCTCATGGTCCAGCTGTCGGCAATATTTGCAGGGTTTCCTAATGGGATTTGGGCAGTCCTTGGTGAAGTTCCCTACCTCTCCATAGTTGTATTAGATCATCTAGCCCCGTCCTTGTCTTGCACTCCCTCCCCATCCCCCTTTCCCCTTGCAGGAGAGCCACCAAAGGTTGCGAGAGATCTCGGAGAGGCAGGATCAGATTGTACCCTATAGAGGTTTCCCCGATCTACCAACAAGTCACATGTGCGACAATTTTTCTCATCGTGCCCTATATATCGGCAGAACCTACACCATTACTGCTTCAATTTACCTCTATTTATCCAAGGACGCTGGGCTGTATCATGTAATCCCACTACTTGGAAATATTCACACCAAAGGTCCATGTCGACTCCTTTTCCCTATTCCGCTCGTAAGCTCTCTATTACCATGTGCATGGCTCTGAGATGCTCTTGAATTTTCTGCACTCCTTCCCTTGTGTTATCGTTAGGTGCAACTTCATTTTTCATTCCAACTTCCAAGGCGTTTTTCTACGATTCGAAGGTCCAGTGGCCCATGGGTATACATAAGTGAGGTAGCATCATAGAAATGAACCATTCTATGTGTTGTTTGTCATTGTACTTGAAATCACCTTCCATGATTGCTTTCTTTAACCGTTGATCAGCCTCCCATACCAACTCACACGTTCCTTTCTTGAAGTCTTTTACTTCTGCTACCAACTGGGAATAGGATTTCCGCTTTTGGAATTGTTGTTTTAGGGCATCCTTAATATTTTAAAGTGTTGCACTCCTGTTTTGAGATATATACCACATATACTATTCAAGTGCCTTCTCTTCGAAACCCAAGGATAGTTACGCTCTCTTCACAGTATCGCTTACCACCCCTTGCGATGTCCATACTGAATCGGCCATGAACCAAAATTGTTCCATGTCCTCATCAGCTTCTCCTTTAAAGGTAGGTAACTTTAATTGTGCTTCCATGGACTCTTCTATTTTATCTCCCTGAGGCCCTAACGTCGGGGCAGATGACAGACCTTGTGTAGATCTCGGCGGACTATGAGCAGAGTGATCCTCTTCTCGAATGTTTCGATAGTTCTTACCGCTCCGCGTTGCGCTTCCACCCAGAATATCACTAATTCAACCCCGCGTTAGATCTCTAATGTCATTACCCAATCCCGTTTCTCAGACTTCTTCCGGTCCTGGCGACGAAACCATTTTTTGGCTTGAGGGGTCTTGACCCAGGTTCGGTGTGCAAGGTTTTCCAACAAACCCCTATACTACTGGCCCTTTTGGCAGTGACCTACTTTCGTAGGTCACAGTCTCACCCAAAGTAGTATGGGTGGGTGCTGGAACCAGGTTTTTGCACCCTGAGAAAGGAAGGGTAAGGCAAGCAGAGCTGTGTTTTGTTCCATAATTCCCAGATTACCTTATTTCTTTGGAAGGTTAATTATGTATCTATTTGCATCCATGTGCACTATATCTATAATTATATGCATTCTATAACATCAACACAGTATTATATAAACAGAGCAGAATAGATCTAGATCCAATCATTCAGTACACAGACCTTCGCAGCAAAAATATAGAAAATACATAACACAACAATTATCATCAATTCATACAATAGTACTCACAGATTCAGATCTATAATAATCCTTTGCATTAAGTCATTCATCAATCTTTCCTTACAATTCCCTTCCCAACCTGTGCACATAGTAGTAGGGTCTGCACACAGTTGGACTAGGATCTCCGCACGCACAGCTAGCAGGAGTTTGTTCCCCAAAACCCAAACAGATAGCTTAACCAACAGATCGCATCAATAGCTCATCAATTCCTATCATTTACAATCCAAAATGCATCTCTATTTATAAAAATCTAGCCTCAACGTTCCTATGGTCTGCAACCCATGGTTTTCGGACCCCTAGTTTGCCCTTTGACCCATTACAATACGTTCGGGGCTTTGACCTGCCCCAAAACCCCTGCGCTATACTAAATATAATCAAAAATATCAAAATTGGACAAGTTTCGTAGCTTTTTAGGAGACCCCATTCCAACATGGCATTTGGAACAACTTATCATCCACATAATAGACGAGAAAATGGAGAAGATCAACAAAATCCTTCAATACATGTTACAAATATATGTGATGAACCAGCCAGAAAAGTGGGAAAATAAATTTAACTCAGGTAATTTATATATAATAATGGGTAATAAGAATCCATAAGGATGAGCCCACTTTAGGCATTGTATGGAAGGAGCTTAAATACTCCTAAGTGACCCATTTAACAATATCCATGTGGGGCCGAATATATTCATAGATATGGAAAAATAGGTTTATATAATAAATTATAACCTAAAGTTTCCACGGGATAGATTGAAAATCTATGTGGGTCAAAATAGGGTTAACATGAATTCTAAGTTGGGAAGCGTTTCTATGTGAGAATAAAACCTAAGAAGAGTTACCTAAGAATTGGGACATGTTTCAAGTTGGAACCATGAGACTGTGGACTATTTGAAATCCTTGAGAGGAGTGGACTAGTGGAATACGGACTAGATTTACCTCCTTCAATTAGAATTCATGATGTCTTCTATGTTTCTTTAATTAAAAGATATGTACCAAACCCTTATCATGTGATTTATTGTTCTATGCTACAGGTGGATGTAGAATGATTTTTATCTGGACCCAATGTGCCTTCTAGACCTGAGGAGTCCCAAGCTCTGGAATCGTGACATAGAACAAGTCAAAGTGAAATGGAAACACTTTGGGCTAGAGTGGGCCACATGGGAAATACCTAATGTCATGAAGGATAAAATCCCTTTCTTTTTTACTATGTAAGTAAGTGTGTATGTATTGTAAAAACTATATAGTGATGGGTACTTAGAGATCTCAGAAACAATGTGTTTCATTTTAAAGTTTTCTTTATTGCCCTATCAGTGAAATAACATTCAGGGAGATGTTCCTTCAAGGGGGAGGGGACTTTGACAACCCCACCCAAGGTTCTATTGTGAAAATTCATTGTAATCACATTATGAATATATGAGAAAAAAATGGGGTTCTATCAAGGGACACAAATTCTAGTGCTGGGAAGGAGGATGCCTTACTTGGGATGTTTTGAATTGGTATAAGAAATTTGAAGTTTCTTGGACAACCATTAAATATTTTTGGTGTATCAAATTAATGAATCAAACCTGAAAATTTAATAAAATAAATTAAAATGTACACAACCCATGACCCATGTTGCTTGAGAAAGGGTAACAAGGAAAATAGGACAAAAATGCAGGTCTAGGAATAGGGCCTGCAAATTTCAAGGCAGGAGGCATTTTTATAAGGAAAAAAAGAAGGAAATTGGAGGAATTTGAGAGAAGAATAGAAGAGGGGATCACCTAAGAAACTCAGGAGGGAATATTACTAAGGATTCAAGAAGAGGAAATCTAAGGCAGGCAAAGTGTTCACATTATTCGAGTTCAATTCGGACAGGAAATAGATATTGTTGAAGAGAAGAGAACTATATAGGTTCTTGGACTCACTGGAGGTTGTGGATTGAGCTACTAGTCTTTGGATCCTTATAGCACCTTAGCATCTGTAGAGGTCGTGGGTTGAGATAGAATCATTGGAGTCATATACCAATGTTGAGCTAAATTATAGACTTATAATTTGACAACATAAATTATCAACCAAGGGTAGGTAAGCTTGTGAGATGTTGTGCAAAGTATATGCAAGGCTAATACCTTAAGTGCTTCATAAATAAATCAGTCACACATACACATTACTAATGTCTCTTTTCTGCATCAACACTTGGCAACATAGGCTATGGAGTGGATTCAATCATCCCTCTACAGCTCTTGACATTGCTGATGTTGATTAGAAAAGATAAAAGATCAAGCACACAACCATAAGAAAATGAATTTAACATTTAGTAATTATAACCTAATTAAATGAATTTAAACACATTATCACATATATTTCATCATTCAATCATTCGACACATGCTCCAAAATATTAGAAAATAGAAACACTAGTGCCAATTAATTTATCACTGCATAAAAATAATAATAAAAACACACTACTGTAACTAATGGAGTTGTGAGCATAGGGGGGGCTCCCTTACTCACAACCCCTTAAATATTAAAATGGTTTCATTAGAGGAAATCTCAACCTAAAAGTGCTAATGAAATTTTAATGTAATTTTCATGTCATAATATGTAAACAAATCAAAATGCTTCAAATTTAAAAAGAGGTACATGTAAATATTTTGGAGGGAAAAGAAGAAAAACTACTTGTTTTAATTCTATTTTTGGCTTATCTCCTTATAATTTTACTCAAATTTCAAGTTTAGACACTTATTAGATTTATAATTAAATTACACATCCAACAAGTACCCATTATGCATAAATTTGAGAAGACACATCTTGATAAAAGTTACAGATACATTAAAAAATTATGTTTTAATGCAATCTTTAATTTATTTGCAATTTTTATCAATGTGGGTCCTATCAAAATTATGCATAATGGGTGATCGTTGGATGTGGAACTTAATTCCACATATAATGAGTGTCTAAACTTGAAATTTGAGAAGAACTATAAGGAGATAAGCCAAAAATACTCTTATTTTATTATTTTAACTATTATTTTATTATCTTTTATGAGGAGCCACTTTTAGGCTGAAATTTCCTCTAATGACTCAATAAAATAGAAAAAACATGCAACTTTATATTAATATGGAAAATATTACAGTCATGTACAATCTAATATGTTTGATTAGCCAACCAACCCTATTACAAGTGAAGTGTTATGAAACTAGCTCCAAAAATAGAATAAAACAAAGATCAATGCCTTAGAAATAGCCACTTCGAGGGGGAAACCTCCAATACATTAGATAAATGAACAATTATTGGATGATTCAAATGACCAAAACCTCCTTTCTATATATAGGATTCCATGGGGAAACAATTTAGTCCTAGCCGACCTATCAATAATAATGTATGGGCACAATAATAACAATATAGGGGTTACAGCGATACAAAAACAACAATAAGCAGGTTAGACTAGCAACAATAAGGGACTATACTAGTAATATGGGGACATAACATGCTCCTCTGCATCAAAAAAGTATTTTCCTCAACACTTGAGTAGATCTGGGTGCTTCTGTATAAAATTCTCATCCTCCCATGTAGAATCTTTAGTGGGTAAGTTCTTCCATTTGATGAGATACTCTGAAATCGATCTATTTTGTAGCAATCGAGTTCTTGTTTTCGTGACTGCTTTAGGTTCCAATATGGTTTTTCCTTCCTCATAAAGTTCTAGAAATATTATTTGAACTGGAATTTTGTCCCCTATAACCTTCTTTAAGCATGAATCATGGAAAACTGGATGCACTCGAGAAGATGCAGGAAGCTCCAATTTGTATGCCAGTACCAATATTTTGCAACACCTTGTAAGGACCATAATACTTTGGCAATAATTTATTATCCTTCTTAGCTTGCTTGAAGGAAATTTGTTTGTATGACTATAGTCATCAAGATACCCAGTCTCCTACATGAAAACTTCTTTCGTTGTGATGTTGATATACTTGTTGTTTCATTCGATTTTGTTCCAAATTTAGGTTATCCTTTAAGAGTTGTAAACTTGATGTTGATGCTCGATGTGATCTTCCACTGCTTGAACGCTAGAATTTTCCCTTAAAGAAGATGTGATGGAACGTGGATGATATCCATAAAGTGCCATAAATGGGGTCATTTTTGTTGTAGTATGGAAGGAAGTGTTATACCACCATTCAACGAGAGGTGACCACTTGACCCATTGTTCTTGCTTATCAGATACAAAACAACGAAGATATCCTTCCAAAAATTTATTCACTATCTCATTTTTACCATCGGATTAAGGATGATAAGATGCGCTACGAGCTATTTTATTACCCAAACAAGAAAATAATTCCATCCAAAAATTTCTTGTAAAAATGGGATCTCTATCACTTCCAATAATCTTCAGGTTTCCATGTAGCTTTTGAATTGTTTCCATAAATGCAGTAGCAAATATACTTGCTTTAAATGGATGAGATAATGGAAAAAAGTGTGCATACTTCATAAGTCTATTAAATACCACCATGATTACACTCTTTCCTTCAGACTTAGCTAAACCTGTGATAAAATTCATTGAAATATCCTCCCAATATTGACTTGGAATGGATAAAGGTTGTAGAATACCTAGGGTCTTAATTGTCTCAAATTTATTTTGGTGGCAAACCAAACATTCCGCCTCAAAATTTTGAATATCCAAGTTAAGGCCATCCCCAAAAAATTCTTTCTTCACCCTGTGGTAAGTTTTTAAAAATCTTGAGTGTCCTCCTAAAGGAGAAGTGTGCAATTCCAAAAGAATATTTTTTTTTAGCTGGGAATTATTGCAAATATATAAGCAATCTTTGTACCATAAGGAATAATTTTTCCAACTAAATGTATGAGATGTACTAGGATCTTGCTGCAAATTTTGAATGAGTATCCACACTTCTTCGTCCTTCTTCCATTCATCCCTTTCTTCGGTTATCCAATCTGGTTGGATAACAGAAATGGCACAAGCAAATGCTTCCACCTCTTCATCCTTTATTTAGAGTTCATCTGCAACAACATTTAGCTTCCCGTTTTTGTAGATGATTTAAAATTCATAACCCAACATCTTTGT
Source organism: Pinus albicaulis (assembly GCA_034641835.2). NCBI lineage: Eukaryota > Viridiplantae > Streptophyta > Pinopsida > Pinales > Pinaceae > Pinus > Pinus albicaulis. Next base: position 996,344,911 of record CM076584.1, read on the forward strand.
GACCCATTTTTGTTGCTCTTCTGAAGATAACCTTTTTTCTAAAAAGTGTTTAAGACTATCATGATTAGTATTTACCTTGAAGTGTCTTCCCATTAGGTAAGGTCACCATTTATTTAGTGCATGTAGTATTGACAACATTTCCTTCTCATAAATAGCCTTTTGTAAATTCTTTCCTTTGATTGGATGACTTTCAAAAGCAATGGGTCTTCCTTCCTGCATATAAAAAGCACCATTTCCATTTCCTGAGGCATCACATTCCACAATAAAAGTTTTTGTGAAGTCTTGCGTAGCTAATACTGGTGCTAGGCACATTGCCTCTTTAATATGACCAAAGGCCTTAGTTGCTTCAGGAGTCCATGAAAATGCATATTTCTTCAATAATTTTGTTAGAGGTGCTGCTATTCTCCCATAATTCTTAACAAACTTGCTATAATACCCTATTAACCAGAGAAAATTCCGCAACTACTTTATGGTTGTGGGAACATTCCATTCCTTAATGGCTTTGATTTTGTTAGGGTATAATTTAACACCCTCCTGAGATATAATATGACCCATATATTCCACCTCTTGTACTGCAAAGTAACATTTCGATGTTTTTCACATATAATTGTTTCTCCTCCAATAATTTGAGCACCCTATCAACATGTTGAACATGATCCTTCCAACACTTGCTGTAGATTAGTATATCATCAAAAAATACTAGGACAAATTTTCTAAGGAAGGGTTTGAAAATGGAATTCATCAACCCTTGAAATGTAGAAGGTGCATTGATAAGGCTAAAACACATGACCAAAAATTCATAATGACCCTCATGAGTTCGAAATGTTTTTTTGGAATATCTTCAATCTTCATTATAATTTGATGATATCCTAAACGAAGATCAACTTAGTAAAATAGATTTCTCCATGTAATTCATCCAATAATTCATCAATCACAGGAATGGGAAATTTATCTTTAATATTAGGCTTATTGAGATCCCTATAATCCAGACACATGCGCCATGATCCATCCTTCTTGTGTACCAATACTACTGGATGAGATAAAGAACTTTGACTAGGTTGAATTATAGCAGCCTTTAACATTTTTGCAATCATACATTCAATTTCGCTCTTTTGGAAATAATGATATCTGTAAGGCCTCATGTTTGGAGGAATAGTTCCTGGAATCAAATGAATAGAATGATCATGATCACAAATAGGTGGGATTACTTTGGGAGTTTCAAAAACCTTGGAATGTTTTTCCAAGACTTTTTGGAGATTTGGAGAAATAGATGATTTTAATGTTAGAACTTCTAGTGAGCATAATTGTGCATTTGCGCCTCGTTGTTATTTATTCAGAAGATTTTTCATGACATTAGAGCTTATTATCTATCATGGATTCCCTGTGATACCCAGTAATTCAATTTCCTTTCCTTCCGAAAAAGGAATTCAAGAAAAGTTCTTGAAAATTAAAAGATATTGTCCCCATAGATTGTAACCATTGTACTCCTAGTACCACATCAACACCTCCCATTGCAATGGAAAGCATTGGAATATTCAATACATATTCCCCCATGGATAGCTTTATATTATGGGATTTTTTAGAGTAATTTATAGTTCCTCCATTTGTAACCATCACATTACACTCTGGTGCTGGGTATAGGAAACAATTCAATTCCTATGCTACCTTAAAATGAGTAAAATTATGGGTACTACTTGAATCAATCAACACTATTATAATTTTCTTCTTGATATGTCCTTCTATCTTGAGAATTTGAGGAGTGGTAATTCCTACCAATGCATTATATGATATGGTCAGACTAATTTCTTCTTATTCTAGGGTTGGTTCCTGGTGTATATCCTCTTCTTTTGAAGTTTCTTGTTCATTTTCTTCTTCCTCTTCACAATCTATGTAAAATAATTTATTCTCAGTACATTTATGACCTTTAGTGTATTTTCTATCACAACCATAGCAAATCCCTTTTGCTCTTTTTTCTTCCAATTGTTGTGGTGTGAACCTTGTAGGTTGTGGAAGTCTAGTAGTAGCAACACTTCCATCTTTATAGATGTGAGTGGTAGCCTTCCTTGTTGCCATAATTTTACATTCAATTTTTCTTGCCAACCTAAATGCCTTCTCTAATGAATCAGGTTCGCAAACACGAACTTCATGTTGGAGGTTATCCTTTAAAGTCTCTATGAGGACATCAATCATGTGTTCATCTGGAATATTAGTTACCCTTATATTCAATTTTTGGAAGTCCTCAATGTGCTCCCCCACTGAACCCTTTTGTTTGATATTTATCAATTGGATAAAGAAGGTGTTGCTATTTGCATCCTCATAATGTTCTATCATTTCCTTCGTAAAAATTTACCATGTGAAAATTTTTTTACGAGAGAAAATGTAATATCCCAAATCAGGAAATGCTCATGATTCAGGCAAATGAAAATTCAAGATTAAATTAACAATCAACAATTGTATCTATTCAAGATATTGAATGCAGGGGAATTTACTGGATATTTCACCTCTAAAAAGAGGGTGAGATCCAGAGGCTAGCTGGCCCACTAGCAGACTCTCTCTATAGAATTATGTCGAAGGCTAATATTTCCCTTTCAGGACTATTAACAAGAAGCTCAAGGAAAACACTGTATAAGCTAAGATATGCAACAGAAATGAAGATTAATGCTTGGTTCCTCTCATATAGACTGTATGTTACTTATATATGGAATTTCAGCTGAAACAAATGAACCTAGAGACCTTAAACAAATCTCGCACAAACTAGACTAGATGAAAACTCTTAAAAGAGGAAGGTTGCAGAAAAATGGAAAGCCTACTTCAGAATTTGCATAATTTCTCCATAAACTCAAGGGGAATCAGTAAATTATCATATCAGAGTTTATATCATATTCATAGCCCATAATTTCCCAGAAACTACAACAAACATTACTTCAGAAAGACAACCAAGTGTGGGAAAGCACCACTGCTGACCCTGAAACGATATTTTCCTGATTATTGAGTTACAACAGTATAAAAGAATGTTTTTTTCCCTTATATTAGAAAATATAGGATCTACATGAAAGAAGGTTTCAGAAACAAATACCAACAACAAAGTTAAGCAGGCCTCCAATGCTCAAATAGCTGAAAATGGACAAAAACCCCAAATTGTAAAATGTTGAAATGTTGTTTCATAAGACACTGCACAGTATATTGAAGTAAATACTCAGAAAATGGAGAAATAAATCTGATATTCATATTATATTACTCAATGAGACAAAGAAACAGAGACATAATCTCCTTTACAATGAAAATTATGATCACCCGACAAGGGTTTTCCCACATGCAATGAAAATACAGGGAAGTAGCTGCAGATATAAAATGAAATAACATAGTATGGCTATAGATATGCATGAAATGGCTGAAAATACATGATAAATGTCTGCAATGATATTAATCAGCTCCCGGAAGAAGGATTGAGCTTCCCCTTGGGAAACTAGCTCAAAAACAATGGGGTTTTAACCCCTTCCACTGCACCTATGAAAAATAACACAGTAACCTCAATGGACTGCACAGATATGGAGTCTAAGTGCTTTTCCTAACACCTGAAAGTGGATATTTCATATCATAAGCTTCCCTTGGATCTCTTGCTACAAGATCTTCATGAAAATCAGGGCATTCCCGCATGAGAAGACCCTTGCACTAAGAAGTGCAACAACTTAGCTAAAAATCTAAGTATGCAGGAAGTATAAGTAGACCTCATGAAAATATAATCTCCAATATAAACCCAAATGGTTTCCCTTCCTTCATTATATAGAAAATGTGCTTCTCATCCAAGGGCCCCACTCCACTTGGGTTTGCTTCCTTGCCAAGCTTCCCTCCTCTAGGATTACACTGTCTCATTAAGTGGAGAGAAACTAGGTGTTGTGTGGTTTGATTTAGTCAATGTGACTAAATGCATATTCTAAGAATCTTCGTGATTGAGTCTCTTTGCCTTGCCCCTTTTCACATTTAAGGAGTCTTCAAATTGTTTTGTTGAATTTTCCTTCATTCACATTGTTTGAAAGACAAGTTGAGTTGACTTGGTCAACTTAGCCTTGTTCACACATGTGGATGCTTTAGCTGGTTATTTCATGGTCCCTTTTCACATTGTGAGGGCCTTTTATTCATGCTTGAGTTTTTTTATGAGCCTCCTTGCCAATTATTCATGCATTTGAGTTTATTGACAAAAATTAATATTCCACTTAGCTATGAGCTAAGTTGGGAATATTACAGAAAAGCCATCGATACCATACAAATGTATTTTGTTCTAAATATAAAGTTGCAATGCGTACCTTTTGTGTGTTTTTCACATTATTGAGATCAAAATATTGCTCCATTTGTAGTATCCATGTTACGAGATCCTTGCCATCAAACGTCCTCATATCTATCTTTGTAATATCGTGGTTCTTCCATCCAACATTAGAGTTTATGAAATCACAATTAACATTTATTTTGTTCTCATCATGAATTTTCTCTACTATATTTTCTCCATTATGAAACATTTCTTGTATCAAATTTGTCAAACCTTCCATGTCTACTTTTAGGTCATTCTTTATGTTTTCCATGTTGTCTTTCATCTTTTCTTACATGTCACCCATCTTAGCTTCCATGCCAGCTTCTATGCCATCCATGTTAGCTTCCACGCCATCCATATTAACTTCCAAGACTTTATTAAAACCATCCATATTATTCTTAAAACTATCCATCTTCACTTCCATGCCTTTCTTCAAAACTTCCATTTCATTTTTTGTTGCTCTTTGTCAGAGCGAAATTTGGTGCACTTGCTCTTGTAATTTTGATAGATCATGTTGCAATTCTTCATCTTCATGACTCATAGTAGAGTAATATGAGGGCTTAATGGGTGTTGAATTATTTTTAGGAGGCATTTTAGAACCCCAATACTGATATATATTCTCAATAGGCCTTTGGAATCACTTAAAACATATTTTTCAAAAAAGACTTATGGAATTTGAAAAACAATGCACACTTTTTTCTTGATTTTGAGGAGCTCAATATTGAGAATGAATTATGACTATAATTTTGGATATTCAATATCTAAAATTCAGCCTTGAAGTAGGCCTCTGAATCTTCTTTCAAATTCCACAGGTCTGACCTGATTTGGATTCTTGAAGACAGAGTTATGGCCAATCTATGACAATGACCTAATTATGAACGGTTTTAGTAGAGAAAACTTGTATGACTTGCCACATGTCATTGTTTCCTCCTTCAGCTTTTAAATTGATAAAGATGAAACTACCATTCATGTAATTGCAGCCAATTTTTACAGAATTCTAATCCAATTCTCAAAGAGAGAGTTATGACGATTTTCCCATAGTGACCTCTTTCAGATGAAATTCAGGAGCCTAAAAAATCTCTAATTTCCACAGACCCTATCTCCAAAATAATTTTGAATCAAAAACTAAAATTTTTCCATAGCATTCCTCGGGATTACGGCTTTGCTCTGTGGAAAATTCAACTTTCGAAACATCGTAGAAAAAAATTTATAGCGAAATTTCTACAATGACCTGTTTAGGTTAAATTCAAGGGCCTGCAACAATCCCTAAATTGCATAGATCATATCTCCGAAAATATTGTGAACCAAGATCTAAAATTATTCCATAACATTTCTCAGGATTTTTCCTTCACTCTATAAATATTTCAGCTTTGGAACCTTTGTAGAAACAAATTTATAGAGAAAATTCCACGATGACCTATTTGGAGCAGTGAAACCCTAGAATCAAAAGCTCTGATACCAAATTTTATGAAACCAGATCCAAAAATAGAAGAAAAGAGAGATAAACGCCTTAGAAATAGCCACTTCAAGGGGGAAACCTCCAATACATTACATAAATGAATAATTCTTGAATAATTCAAATGACCAAAACCTCCTTTATATATATAGGAGTCCATGGGGACACAATGTAATCCTAGCCGACCTATCAATAATAATGTAAGGGCACAATAATAACAATATGGGGGTTACAGGGGTACAACAACAACAATAAGGGGGTTGCACTAGTGACAATAAGGGACTATACTAGTAATATAGGGACCTAACATGAAGCATGGTGAAATGAATACAAGTTTGAAGGCATATTATTTCCATATATTAGGAAAACTACTATGCTAAACTATTTACTATCAATGCTATAAAAGAATGTCAAAAATAGCTCTGCTGAGTCTGATCCATGGCTGAAATCATGGATCAGACTAATTTTTTTACATTGCTAGAACTTTACTAATGTGGCGGTTTCAATGATGAATCTAGAATAACCAATAGGAAAATGTCCATGTAGATTGATTTCCCCACGTCACCCATGTTCTCGTTCATTTTGAGACTAAGTGGAACATATCCAACCGTCAATTATGTTGCAGGAGATCTAGGCAGTTATAGGAAATATAGATCTATAGAAAATCACAGAGTGTCTATAGGAAGTTGGCAACCACGAGTTGTCTACAAGAAATCAAGGAGTTGCTTCAAATCATGATTAATATTCATAAGACTTCGATCAGTGAACATGATAATTCAGCTAGGAAACAATCAGCTTAAGGAATACTTAAGAACAAGGTAAAATGACACTTTTTAATATAATTTTCATACCTTAAGCACATAGCACCCTCTTGGTCAAAAATTGGGCAATATAATCTAAATAGGTGTAATTAGTGGCCAAAGATAGTTCAAAAAAGAGGGAAGAAAGGTCTTATAAGGATTTCAAAATTGAGAAAAATTGGGACTCAACATCTCCCCCACACCTAACTTCTTACATGTCCCTTATGCAAGAAAAAATGTTGTGCCCTTAGAATAAGACTTTGTGCTTGCCTTGTGTTGCAACTACTGCTTCCATATGGTCTAATTGGGCCCTACTAAACTCTCCGTGAACTTGACTCATATATGCCACATTATTTTTCTTTAGGTGATCTATTTGGGCCTGTTTATTCTTTATAATATTTGTTGCCTTCTCATGATACTCATCATGATATTTTTTCATGCGCAAGCTATTTTCCCTCAGGGTTTCATTCTCCTTCCGTAGATCCCGCTATGACACAGTAAGTTCATAGATGATTTCTTCCAATTCTGGTTGAGGTTGCCTTTTCTAGGCAGTTCCCTCCCCCCTAATGTTGTCCCTGGGAGGAATAGGGAAAACTAAGCTCCTCCTACCCTTGGTGGTCTTCTACTATCTTATTCCCATTTTCCTGTGGTAGTTGATCTTGGAAGGGTACTTCTTCCCATTCCTCTTTGCCGATAAATTCAATTTCCTCAACCTTTCCTTTTCTCTTGGACAAGCCCTGGGGATTTTATTTATTTATATTTATTATACTCTATGGTATCTCCTCTTCTACTATTTCCTTTGTTTTCATCTTTGCAGCTAGGCTCCTTGTAAATATTTTAGCGGGGGTGGAAGCGCCCTTCAATTTGGTATTTTTCATTGTGGTTTCCCTAGTCACTACCACCTCTTCATATTTCTTGTCCTCCTCTCTTAGTATACCATAGGTTCGTGGCTTCTTCCTTGGCTTTCATATTGGCTTTTCCTCCTTGGTTTCTAAAGGACCCGAGTCCCTCTCATCCTCCACAAAGTAATTCTCTATCAATAAATATTCCCATGTTTTCTTTTGCTTCCACAGAACCTCTCTCAAGATAATTTTTATCAACACATGGTGATAGATGTTCTCCTCATTGTGGGATGTGCTTTCCTTAGTAGTAGTGGACATTCTTATCAGGAACATTCTCAAATAGTAAGGAAGATTAAAAGGCATGTCTTGGAAGTGGTCGAGAATGCGAATATGAAACAAAAATTCAAGCCTAAAATGACCTTCATAGGTTATTTATTTCTTCAGGAAAAATAATAAATGTCGATAGTTACTTCTTAGGTATTCTTATGGGATCCCTTTACTCCAATCAATATTTTCATATTTTTTCTGGAGGAAGGATGCATACATTCATTTGTAAATCATTTAATTCTTGAACCAACACTCCCCTTCCTCTGGGATGCCACAGGCTCAAGCCACTAACTCCTTTGTCAATTGAAATTGGGAATTCCCCACTTGCACTCTGTCACCATTCAGATTTAGAGTAAAGGAATTTGTTACCTACGAGTTATGGCCACTCAATTTCTGAAATGGAGGCAACCACCATTACTTTTCCATTCTTTCTTTACTGCGAGGGTCAACGTCTAACAGTTTGGGACCTCGCGGTTAAAATCTAATAGCGGAACACATTCTTGACATGGCTAGGAATGGGAGAGAAAAAAGTTAATTTATCTCATAGAGATTCCTCTAAGACTTTTGAAAAAACTCAATAATGATAGTTTAAATAGGAAGTATTAGGGAATGTGGCCACTTTCGAAAAATTCAGGTTGTGATAATGATTGTCATCATGATCAGACTTTCGGAATGGATATCAGAAATATAACGAAAGGACATGTCAGAGTCATGATGGTAAGAAATGGAACTCTGTTTATGACATAACAGCTCATAACCTCATTCTTTTGCAAGCATTACCATGACTTACATTCATACAAATTTTAAAAATTAAAGAATCATTACCTTTTAACTTAAGCATCATGTCGCCAATTGTACGTTACCGATCTGACCTTCCAACGGTCTAGTACTTGGATCATGACTGGCTTTCTCTTGAAATGATAACCCACCTTTAGATCACATCATGTGCACAATTTTATAGTTCATAGTCTTTAACTAATAATGAAAATTATCAATACTTTATCAGACTAATTTAAGCTAATGTTCTGTCTGAAATTTTTTCTTCAGGAAATCAGTGGCATTGCTCTAGGAAATGTAACCACAAGTGTTGAACGTTTTGCAGGAAAACCATTTCTTCCCCTTTTTGTATAGTTCATTAAACATAAATGGATATGTTGATGTCAAATGTGAAATTATCTCATTGGATTAGAAACCATTAAGTTCATCTTTTAACCAATGCGAGGCCCATCACCATTAATGAGTGTGAGGACCAAGGTACATCTTATGCATCCTACCAAGTGTGAATTTATGAGTTTTTGTTGAACCCCCTATAGGATTCAGCTGTAAAGGAGCCATAATGAATCCCCATTGCTGCTAGTGAGATAACCTATCATTCAGGCATAAAATATTCAAGGCATCACAAGGCTATGATCTTGCACCCAGATAATTTACTGATGTCGATGGGCCATGATTGTTGGAAGGAGGGCCTTAAGGAATCCCACATCAATCCAACATGAGAAATCCAAAAATTAACTGAAAATAAGAGTTTATTTAGAGGATCAAAAAGGATATACTGACCTACATTTTCAATGAACCCAAGGAATTCCATGCTCACCAAATTCAATTTTAGAGATTCTAGAATACTTAAAAGGAAGACTCCAAAGGGGCTACTTTTTCATAACTAGTCCATTGGGCCCAGAAAAAGAAAAATGATGAACCCAATAGAAATTTCTCTCATGGTTTAATAATCAGGGGGGGGGGGGGGGGGGGGTGGGGGGCGGGTGAGCTCAATGTGTCAGAAGGGAATCAGGAAGAGGTAGTCAGAGGAATGACTCCCTCTCCCACCATTTCCATCTCCTTTTCTTCACAATTTCTTCCATAAATTCCTCCTTAGATTGTTTTTTCTGATATAGTTTGCATTTGTGCCCATTCACCAAGAAGGTAACATTCACATCATCAATATTTTTAACCACAACAGATCCATGATTAAACAAATTCTCAATTTCATAGGGACCCGGCCAATGTGTGTTGAATTTGCCTTTAAAATTCTTAAATTACAAATCATACAACAATTCCCAATCTTCCTCTATGAATTGCTTCTTATTAATGTATCTGTCATGCCATTTAGCTTGTTGTTGTTGGATGAGATCAGTATGATGAAAATAATACTACCTAATCTCATCCAACTCCTTGAGCTACAAGATTCTCTGTTTTTGTGCCTCATGAAGGTCTACAACAAAATATGCTACCATCTTGAAAGTTCTGATCTGAAATTCAATAGGCATTAAAACTTGTTTTCCATACACTAATACAACAATGCCATAGGAAGTCTATCAGACAAAAATTTCTTATGTAATTGCACTATCTTTGTAAGGATTTTCTTGAACACCTTATTTGTTAATTCAAACTTCCCATTAGCCCATGGATGGTAAGGGGTGGAGTTCCGATGAATAATCTGATATTTCTTTATTGTTCCTTGCACACAATTTCACACAAACTGAGTACGATGATCAATAAATATTTCCCTTGGTATGCAAAATCTTATAAAATTACCAAAAGAAATAAAATCTACCACTGCTTTCTTCATTTCTCTAGGTAGTTCTCTTTCTTCCACCCACTTCGTGACATAATCAATACAAACAATAATATAATTATTAGCTTTTGATATAGGATTAATGGGGCCTATAAAATCAAGAGCCCACCTCTCTAATGGTTCTATGAGAACTTGTGTTTGCAAATGCATTTCATCTGATTGAACAATCCACCCTATTCTCTGGCATCTCACATTTCCGGACATACTCCTTTCCATCTTTGAAAAGACTTGGCCAATAGTAACCTGGGTGGAGGATCTTATAGGTTGTTCACTTATTTTCAAAGTGTCCTCCATAAGGTTCATCATCAAAATATCTCAATATATGATACATTTCATCCTCTTTGACACACCTGCGAATAATAAAATCAGGTACAGTGAAAAAAAGGTCTCATATAGTCCATGAGTAATCAACGCTTTTCCTAATAATTCTCTTTCTTTGATTAAATGAAAAGTAGGGTGGAAAATTTCTTGTAGCAAGGTAATTGGACATGTCTACAAACCAAGGTGTTTTGAAAGAGATAGAAAACAAATTCTCATCAAGGAAGCTATCATTAACAAGAACAACCTCAACTGGATGGTTGATCCTAGATAGGAAATCAACTACTTGATTTTCTCTTCTCAGCCTGTCCAATACTATGATGTCATATTCCTACAACAGGAAAATCCACCTACTGATCCTTCCAATAGTGATTGGTTTTCTCATGAGTTATCAAATGGAAGAATGATTAGTGTGTACAAAAACATTGTAACTAGTCATGTAATGTCTTAACTTGTTAATAGCATAGATCACAATAAGGAATTCCTTTTCAGTTACCGTGTAATTCAGTTCTACAAGAGTTAAATTTTTAGTAACAAAATAAATAACATGGGTTACAAGATCTTCCTTTTTACCCAATACTGCTCCTATGGCTGAGTCATAAGCATCAGTTGAAATGTGAAAGGGAAATTTCCAATCTGGGCCTCTCAAGATAGGTGATGAAGAAATCTTTTTCTTGAGTGTATCAACTACAAATTGACACTCATCATTCCAATGAAATTCATATTATTTAGTCAATAATTTAAAAAATGGAGAGCATACCTTTGTAAAATTCTCAACAAACCTTTTGTAGTAGCCTGCATGTCAAAGGAAACTAGTTGGTGGGGGCAAGTTTACAATAACTTCGATCTTAGTTGGATCAACTTTAATTTCTACAACAGAAACATGATGACCCAAAACAATAACCTCAATCATAATCATAAAAAAATTGCATTACTCAATGAAATATTAGTTTTGCTGCATCTCTGCAAAAATTTCTTAAGGTTATGTAAATATTCTTCAAAAGTATCACCCAACATTGTAAATTCATCCTTATAGACCTCTACGCAATCATGGAAAAGGTCATAGAAAATACCAAGGACCACTCGTTGAAATGTGGCTAGTGCATTGCATAGACCAATGGTAATACCTTATCTGCATAGGTACCTTAGGGACATGTAAATGTTGTCTTCTCCAGGTCCTTTGGAGCTATCCTAATTTGATTTTACCCATTGAACCCATTTAAGAAGAAAAAATACTTCTTCCCTGCTAGAGTGTCCAGTACTTGGTCTATAAAAGACAAGGGAAAGTAATATTTTAATGTAGCTTTGTTTAGTTCCCTATAATATACACACACTCGCCATTTAACATTATTTTTAGGGACAATAACAAGTGGAGACACCCACTGGATGTCTGAGATAGGATAGATGAACCCTACATTTAATAATTTCTGTAATTAATTTTTCACAATGTCTCTTAAAGAGGGGTTCATCCTCCTTTGTGGCTGTCTCACAATCCTGAAATTTTCTTCTATATAGATATGATGAATGCATGTATGTGGGTGAATAGTCTTCATTTATGTATATTCCTAAGAAAATGTGTCTTAAAATTTTTTCAATGCTTGAATGAATTGTTCTGTTGTTCATGAGTTAAGGCAAAATTGATGTTTGAATTTTTTCCAAGAAAAATTCCAATCACCTTACCCCCCCATTCAGTCATTGAATATGTAGGGAATGAAGATAAAAGGGATGAATGTAGTTCAACTAATTTACTATGCTTATGAAAATCTAGCAGATTAGTAATGATAACTACATTATGAATAGACTACCCTTCTAATTATCGTAAAAAATCAAGATTAGAAATACAGAAATTTATCCCATTTTCTTCTGAGCTTTCCTTAAGGCTCATGGCTTGATCTATTATTAAAAATAGTTGGGTACATTCTGAATCATGCTTCTCTTCTTCAACCCAATGAGTATTTCCTAATCTTAAGAGAGGTTTAAGAGGGGGATACAAATTGATATGCTTTGTTTCAACTCCATGAGTGATGATCATGTTTCCAGACCTACACCCGATGTAGGCATCTACTATGGCTAACCAAGGCCTCCCCAAGATCAAATGATTCCCTCCAAAGTTAGTTTTATGCTGAATAACATAAAATTATGTAGGGTATTCCTAGGAATCCAATGAGATAAAAATGTCTTCTAATACCCCCTCTAGCTCTACCTTTGACCTATCTAATAATTCTAACATGGTAGGAGTATGAAGTAAGTCAAAAGATCTTATGTGAGATGACATCTCCACAGTCATCACATTGATAGTTTCACATAAATCAATTAGAGTGTTCTTTATTTTATATCCATGGTGGTAAACATAGGGATTCCAAGGTCTCGATATTTCTCAGTAAAAAATCTGGTGGACATAAGGCTTGAAAGCTCCTCACCTACTTGAATTATGGAGGGTTCTTTCATCTGCATTCCTTGTTTCTTGGTACATAGCTCCCTCAATATTTTGGCATAAATCAAGATATCCTTTATTTCTTGTAGTAATGGGATCTTAATTCACACATTCCTTAGTTTAGACACAAGATCAAACTCAGTTTGTTTTCTTTTAATTTCTAACCTCTCTGGAAAAGGAGGTTGGATAGTATGGGACGAGGAAGGTTATTGTGATCTTGAAGTGGTTTTTTCTTTTGGTTCAAGTGTGTTTTCAAATTCAGGTATTTCCAGAGTGTCTTCCTCTAAAATATTTTTAATTCTTTCAGGCTGAGTCATCACTTTTCCTGATCTGACTTTAATTTCATACAGCGACACATGACATTCCTGCAGCAAAGGAAAAAAAAAATTCCTGCAGTGGCCATGGTGAAATACAATAAGTAGTTAAAGTGGGATAAGTGACCAATCCATTATTGTATGGTTTTTTTATTGGGATTCGATAATAGTTGGGAAGGAAGTTGTGTGGGATGAGGCTGATTTGGTGGGGAAGGCAACTAAAGTTGCTACTTTTGTGGTAGTACCATTTGTTGCGGTATGGGTTGTGGTGGATAAAAATTCTGAGATGGAAAATTTTGTGTAGCAAGGTAAGAAAACTTCCCCTACCAAGGTTGTTGTGGGGTTTAGGGCTACCAAGTTATTGGAATATTCCACATCTAATTATGTGCATAAGAAATTTGAAAATGTGGTTGTGACATACTTGTAGGACATGGTTGCCATGGTTTTTAAGGTGCCATTACATAGAGTGCATTGACAAGTCCTTGATCTATTATAAATTCTTCTTTAATATGAGGAAGAGAAGGACATTAATCAGTAGAATTATCAGCTTCACAAATTCAACATACCTCTATGTTGTCTATAGGGAATTCCCTTAGAGCATGTTTCTTCCTGCATTTGGAGAAGAACACAGCCAAGGCTTTCTCCAATTTCTCTTGTTTCTTCTTAGCCTGTAAAACAACCAATTATGGAGAAAAAGTGCTTAGAATATCAATTTTAAAATTTTCAATTAAATTACCCATTTGATCTCTGGTTACTCCAACTCCAGAAACTAATTTGACAAGCCTGAAAGAAGTGTCCCTTGATCCTCCTCCAACTTTAGAATTTCCCCTTGAATATATTTGACACATCTTACAAACATCATCATAACTCATATTTGATACATCACCTGGTCCCATTAAGTTTCTAATCTCCAAAAATTCTGGTTTGATTTCCATGAGAAAAAATTTACTCTTGGTTTCTTTGCTCAGTTTATTCATCTTGGATATCTGCATAATGCATTGAAATCTCTCCACCAAGTCCTCAAGGCTCTCCCCTTCCTTCTGATTCATGCCAAAAATTTCCTCTCTGAGGCCTCTAGTCTTACAATAATCTTGATACTTCTTCAGGAATACCTTCTTCATTTCATCCCAAGTGGAAATGGAGTTTGAACACAGACCCATAAAGAACCTCAGAGCTACATCCTTCAATGTAGCAGCAAACAATTTTATCTTGTGAGAATTGGAATCATATTCATAGCTACGGCATAACACATTGAATTCAAATAATAAGGCATTAGGGTCTTCACCAGATACACCACAAAAATTAGGCAAGGCTAAACGAGGAGTGTTTTTCATCTGAACAGCTCCACTAGTCTCCCTGATAGGAAATTAAAATGTGACCAGTTCATCTTCCTTCTCATTATAGTCCCTGTTAACACTAGAAAATTGTATAGTAGAAGACGACATCAATTAAAGTCGAGCCCAAGGATTTATAGGACAGAATACATTAAGGAATCAAGACGTATTTAAAATCTCTAAGGTTTTGAGAAAATCAGATCTGAACTAGTTGTAAATGCTCAAATGTGTGCTTTATTCTTCGAGAAGAGCACCTTCTGCGTGCCTTTTTTCCCGATAAGCGCACATTCCTGGAAATGGAAAAAGGTCACTTTCTGGGGCCACAACAAACAAAGGACAATTACCCCTTATGTGAAAGCTCCCTAAGGACAGCCACCAATGCCTCCTTAGACATTATGTGAGTACACAAAAAAAAATTTGAGCACATAATGGAATCACACCTCTCCCTTGGGTCGCCATCTATCATGTACCAAGGGAGCGAAGGATAATTTGAAGCTCACCTATATAAACCCACCAAGAGATGAACAAATGGTGATCACAAGGTTATGCTGGCCAAATTTTCCCCAAGCAAGACCAGCATTATCTGTGACTCAGAGCTGGAGCTAAAGAGGACTCGATAGTTGGCCACCCAACATCTTAGTCCACCACAACAGAGAGAGAGAGTGAGACTGCATCAGAGGCGGAGCTTGGAAGGCAACATCCTTGCATCGAGACCTAGATCCATTGCCTAGGTGCCCTTTGGGAAGTGGGTAAAATTTATTCTCCATTTTGAACGTTTAATAAGAAGAGGCCATTGAGCCATCGTTTGCATTATTATCGTTTGGAACTCTCTATATAGCTTCTATATATTTTTTTTAATTTTTAGTTTAATCAGAGCATACTTCAGCATACTATTTCCATTAAGTTTTATGCTTTTGAGTTCCCCCCACTTTCTGCTTGTTACCAATAGTTTAGAGAGTAGACCACACTCTCTAAGCTTGTGCAATTTCGTACACCCGTGCGACAAATCCAAAACAACAGGATTGGCGACTCCACTGACATGTTTCAAGTTTATGTGGTTGTGCCATCTTTTGCAGGAGACCCTTTGTCTATGCTGCAGTGAAGCTGACAGTCCTCTGACCCATCTTACAGTCCCTAAAGTCACTGAGGTGACAAACTGAAGAAGGAAGCTCCTAATATTTTTACTTGCAGGAGTTTTTCACGCTATTTTTCCTCACAGAGGTGCATTGCGCGTGTTCAGGAGTGACCTGTGCGCAGGAAGGCGCACCTGTCAAGGGCTTTTGCGTGCAAATTGCAGAGAGATTTTTTTCCCTATTTTATGCATTTTTTCTTCTTGTAAGTGTGTTGGGTAGCCCCTAATGTATCTTCCAACACCTGTGTTGATACCCCATAGCTTCTGAGAACTCATTTTTGTTGCTTTATGTATGCATTTATTTAGTTTTCATTTAAGTTGGTTTTGCAAAAAAGTGTTCACATAGTTTAAGTAGGGGGTGAATTAATCATTGCTTTCCAAACAATTTATTTATTTTTCACATTATGGTATGCACACTAAGCTTAACTAGTCTAAGTAAATGGCTCGTGACCACACATGCATAAGCTAGTGTAGAAATTGTTTAGTTTAAATTCAATTTTTGTATTTAGGAAATTGCGAGACTAGGATCAAATCGCTAATTAGAGCAAGTAATTGTTGGGTGTGGAGCCTGATTATCTTGTTTACTTTGTATCACAACATCGGACCCCTGTACCTTAAAAGGGGCAGAAATGCCACCTATAATTAATCGCTGTCGTGGGGGGTCTAGGGGGGGCAGAAGTGCTTTTCAGAGCCCCCCCCCCCCTAGCAGGGGTTTCAGGGGCAGCGCCCCTGAATCTAAAAACAGATGTAAAATTGCCTTGTAAAAGTATAGTAATTTCTAGTCAATCTGGGTCGTTCATAGGTGGATGATTTGACGGTGGAAGTTATGTTTAGTTTAGGGTTTTTTGCCCTAGAAGGCAACCCCCTTATATATATGAGGGTATTGTATTGTGGCTGTGTATTATGTGTGTATTCTCAGAGCAAGAAACAGATAGGGAGACTGTGAGAGAGAACAGAGGATATTACAGTGGATATGCTATGGGTTTTGTCTCTTCATTTTTGCTGGATAATAGAAAGGAAGGACTGGCTGTTCTGGGTGGACGTAGCCCAAACTGGGTGAACCACGTATATTTGTGTCTCTCTGGTTTTATGTGTTTTGTGTGCTTGTATTTTTCGCATATTTTATGTGTTGCATTACTCTGTAATATTTAATTTTCTAACAATAATATCTGCTATCTTTGCACCATTTGGTGACCCTAGACAAGCATGTGAACGCTCTACATTCATAATTCTCCATCTCCCTTTAGTCACTCACATAGAATAACTAGGAAGATTTGGAAGCGGCCATTACCCGCAAATGCTTTACATTTGAGCAAGGAACAATGTAACATAGTTTAACTGGGGGAGTTTTGTAAAGGATCATCGATATCCATATGTTCAAATTATGAGATTTTTCACCATACGCTCACACAAATTCACCCACTAAGAAAATAAAGCCACCCAAAAATAACTTAAACCAACTCACTAAATTCTCCCCACAGGCGTCACAAAAGAATTTATAGATTAAGTTAGGATCAAGGGGGTAGGTATCCAATAAGCTGCCTTGATCACACTTCACATTGAAACATAGAAGTTATTTATTTAGGGAGCCTTAAAATCCACCTATCAGCCCATGAAAAAGAAAACTCGAGTGCGGTAGAGACTCGATTCATAGGGGGTTAGGCTTAGGCGCAGTGCGTGCAGTATCAATGGGGCTACCTGACCCGGCTGATACTCGGTACTGTTAGCTGACTACCAAGAAGCCCAAGACTCAAATGCTCACATGGGATAGTGGTTCTTAGCAGCTAAAACTAGGGCATCCTTTACCCTATAGGTGACGGTGCAGGCAAGTGCCAAACCCTCTACCCTTATCTTGGTTGATTCTATTTGGCTGACTCTGGGTGTTGCCAGCTCTTACAGGATGTTGTGTCAGCACTTGCAAGAAATCCTCTCAAGGCCCAGCTACGTTTGAGTGTGTGAGGATGTATTAGGTCTTCTAGGATTTTAAGTATCATGTGCAAACAAACAAAACCATTTTTTCTTGACTGATCACATAGATTAAGTTACAAGAAAATTCATTTAATTTTGGATTTGTTTTATGTATGTGGCCATAAATTTGTTGTGATCAAAGAATCGATCCCTGCAAAATTTTTCCAAAGCCTAACCTAGTCGACACTTAAACAGTTCCAACGGAACCTCATCAGTCCAGGCATCTTTTGGACCTCCCCCAATTATCGGGAGGGGTTCCAGGTCCTTCGCCATTTAGGCGTCAAATATGGAACATTGCCACAGTAGTTGGCTCCTCCTTTCTTGGAGAAAACTTAGTTTGGAACCCTAGTTGGTCTCCCAACACCACAGCACACACTACTCCCCCCTCATCCCCTAGGGGCAGAGGAGCGCATCCCATACAAGAAGCCAGCTGAATTCACAACATGGTACGTCACAGACCAACCCTCGTTCTAACCAGAACTTTGTGTCTTCACACGTTGCCATAGCATCAACCTCCCAGTCACCCTTGTTAGCAGCAATGAATCTACCAGATTTGACAAAACTCACCAATGACCCCATTGCACATGACCCCAATTGGCCTCCCATGCCCATGAAGCTCCCTTAATACATACCAAAGTTTGAAGGCAAGCAAGCAGAAGACCCAGGAAATCATATAATGACCTTTCACCTATGGTGCTCATCGAATAGCATCATTGACGATACTATTCAGTTGAGGCTATTTCAACGCACTCTTACGGGAGTGGCCATGAAATGGTACGTGGAGATACCTCCTATTTCACATGAATCCTTTAGCACCCTCGCTACCGGATTCCTCACATAATTTCAGTTGCCCATTCACCACGATTTGGGAATTGAGTGACTCACTTATTTTAGACAATCCCCCTCTACCCATATTTTAGAACATCTCCATGAGTGGAGGCGGCATCGCAGTTTATGCAAAGCATAACTTGACGACATAGTCCTTTTATATTTATTCTTGAAAACCATGACGACAGAGATTTCAATGGATGTGGCACAACGTAACCCCACATCTCAATAGGATGCAATCAGTAAATCCCAACAACTTGAACTATTCTACACACAATCAAGATACATATACAATATCCTGCCTAATGCCTCATGCTTGGAATCTTATCAAGAATTTCCATCTGCATCTAACTCTGCAGATGGACTTATTGGCTCAATGACCTAATGGTACCTAGGTAGCAACAGTCATAATCTCGGTTACATACATGCACTACAAGAAAAAAGGACATCGGTGAGGGTCATGCTTGTGATGGACCTTCAAGGTCCATCACCGATGTCACATATGGTGATGGTCCTTTAAAAAGCGTCATTGTAAGTGTATATAGTGATGGTCCTTTAAGGTCCGTCACCAAATCCATTTTCAATGACACTTTTGGTGAGGGTCGTTTAAGGCCCATCACTAATTGTCTCTTTGGTGACACTTCTAGTGACGAACTTTCAATGACCGCCACTGATGCTATTTTTGTTACTTTTGGTGACGATTAAAAAATGTTCGTCACCATTGATCATTCCAATAAATTTTTGATGACGTTATGTGCTTGTTAATATACTTTTTGTCTAAAGAGAAGGATTTAATACCATTATTGTGGAGTATTTTTTATCCTATCTAAGCTTGGAAGGAATTTCAAAACTTAGTTAAACAACATCAGGGAAGATTATTATAAAGGTTTCCCATGCATTCTAATCAACAATATCTAGCACGATTGGAACAACAACACATTTTTTTCACGAGAAATATGCATGATAGTTTAGGAATCACCCCAACATATATCCTTTATGCAAGTCATATGATGATATTTCTTCACACTTATTTATATCTTGTTGTTGAGGCCTTTGTTTTTGGATAGAAAAATTTTGAGTTGCGGAGAGCTAGAGGACAGGTGGCAGAACACAATCAAGGTAGACATGGAGCTGTCATGGTTGCAGAAAGCTGAAATATAGGTGGCGCGAAATTGACAAAGAACAGCGCAGATGATAGATATGGGAGACAAGAACATTCAATAGAACTCCTAGTAATAAAGAGGAAGCAGAAATCAACAGAGTGGGTAAAAAATAAGGATTTATAGTCGCACTCGAGGAGAAACAAATAGGCAGTCAGTCAGTAGAGGAGGAGTAATCTAGTTAGTCAGTTCGACGAGAGGCCGAGGGAAAAAGAAGAGCCTCAAGAGAGCTCTATGAGAAGTCCGTGTACTGGACTAAAACAGTAATAGACTTTGCGAAGCACATGTATGTTGTTTTGTTATTGATAATGAAATTGAGTAGTTTTTATGTGTAATGTCACGAGTTGATTGATGGTTATTTGCTTATTAAATTTTAATTCAACGTTATGAGCATGTGTTGATGAATGGTAGTTCCTTCGTAGAGTTGAGATATGTGTGCTGCTTCCAAGTTCCCATAGCTATTATCCATGTTTACATTTGTCTTCTACTTGATCTAGTTTCTAATCTTACAACGGTCACGACATGCCTCAGGTGAGACACCCTACTCCAGAGTGAAAATATCAACGTTCTTCTAGACTACTGCGGACACCTTGTTGGCCTCAAGCTTGAACTTGGGTCTTGCCTAGAGACCTCCTTTTTTGCCAAAAAATGGTTCTATTTCCAGGACCTGAAAACTCATTTAGAATTTGTATCATGGTATCATGGATCTCCAAGAAGGAACTACGAAGCTGGTGGTATAATCACTTAGATCAATTCATATCACAACAAGTGGAACTTCGACAACAAAGGGAAATGACTCTCAAATATCAGGTCCTGTTTTCTGAATCTGCGAGTGACCTATATGAAATCTTCTGGGGAAAGTTTACCAAAGAGATTTATAGTTGGCTGCAGAGGCTTCAAGTCAAGTCATTCCCAGGAGGATCGTTTAGAGTCTGTCACAGTTGGATGCACATAGATATAGTAGCACTCCATTGGTTGGATACCGATCTAACCCGACCAGTAGATTTTTGGGTACAATCTACCTTGAAGGGGTACATTATGGAATTTACAACTGAGTATTACCAATATTTTACAAAAAATAAACACATATTTAGATCTAGATTGCAGGGAAAATTTTTGAAGGAAATATCGTTGTGGATTAAAGCTCTAATGGTGGATGAGGGCTTGATGTCATTCCAAAGCTTCAGATGGAGACTTAAACCTCCAATAGTGGGGGAAGGAACTGATGGAAAGATGCTACAAGTAAGTAAGAAGGGGGAATAGGGATATGAATGTCAGAACCTCCAGTAGACTAACAAAGCGACTAGGACATCGGAGGGCTCAGATTACTGACAAGTGGTGGGAAAGGGCGATGAAAGAGTTTGAAAAGAAGAAGAGTAATCGATAGGACAAGGAAAAGGTGCCGCATATGAAAAAGGAGAGAGGAGGTCAGATGATATCCCAAAGAATTGGAGGGACCATTAAAGAAGTTAGGCAAGTGTATAGGAGTCTAACCCGAAGAGAGAAGGCATAAAAGTCCAATGAGGAGGACATGCGCCCTGAGGAGATGTCCAATGTGGAGTTGCATGTTGCGATGGATAAACTATTCATAGAGAGGCATGCACCCATAATATAGAGCAACAAATGCCCTTGAAAAATTGAACATGATAGGCTTGTGGTCCTATCTAAGCTTGGAACAAAATTTCAAAACTTCGTTACACAACATCATTGAAGATTATTAAAAAGGTTTCCCATGAATTCTAGTCAGCAATATATGGTGGGATTGGAATAGCAACGCATTTTTTTCACGATAAATACCCATGATAGTTTACAAATCACCCTAACATCTATCCTTTATGCAAGTCATATGATGATATTTCTTCACACTTATTATCTCTTGTCCCAACACAATGCAGGTCATCACCACCAGCCTTACAAAATTGAACATGATAGCCTTGTGGTCCTATCTAATCTTGGAAGAAAAGTTCAAAAATTCGTTACTCAATATCATGGAAGATTATTACAAAGGTTTCCCATGTATTCTAATCAACAATATCTGGTGGCATTTTAACATCAACAATTTTTTTTCACGAGAAATTATAACAAAGATCATAATTGAATTGATAAAAAATAATGTTTGGAAGACAAGTTTCATCCTAAACCACAAAAATAAGTGATTCTGGTAATTCCTCCACTCCCTTTTGGATTCCCCTATGACTTCTTTGATGGTGTTGCACAAGTTATACCACCTAGATGCAAAGTGGTTGTGGTTATACCACCTAGTTGTGACCCTTAGAGAGAGGTTTATCTCTGTAATATATACCACATATTTGGAAGATGGTTTGCAGAACTATGTGTGGAGATAACAAATCCAAAGAAGGTGGAACCTGAGTAGAAGACGAAGTAGAAGTAATGTGTCATATGAGGAATGGATTGACATGAAAAGGAGTTGATTTTGGTGGACTGTCCATGTCATTTTGGAAAAATTTCTGAAGCAACCTATAAACAGTTAGACAATGGAATTTTAGTGTATGATTTGTGAACCTTGGTCAAGCATCTACAAATTGTTAGAAGGATGATAAGAGTAGTACAAATTTGTTCATATATTTTACAAAATTTAATTGGTACACAAGAATAGTGATTTTGAGAGGTACTCAAATCGCTATTAGGTGGTAGATTTGAAGAGCCCTAGATGAGGCCAGTGTTGTGTCCATTAGATCAGTAAAAGAATTGATTGCGGTAGGGAAAATTGATGGAATTCAAAGTATAGTTGGATGGTTGTTAGGTGATACTCAAAGAAGAGCCATAATTCTTGTACTTGTGAAGGAAACAAAACTGGTATAAGGGTAGTTTTTTGGGCCTAAGAATGTGCAGACTTTGAAGGACTAAAGTAGCATTCAATTAGTGGGTTATCCAACTAGCCCTAGTTTTCTATATTGTAGAATATTGAGTTAGGAAGAAGAAGGGAAACCTCCATAGCCCTAGACTTGTCATATTGAAGTAGGATTATGGAAAAAGTGGGCAGACCAAATATATTTTCACAAACATAGTTGTGAATAGCTGATTGAAAAGCCTAAGTGTTGCAGAAATTAAAGGAAAAAAAAGGTAGATAGAGGGAAATTTTTTTTTATTTGAGTTCAGTAACCTAAAGGAGTTCAGTTCATTTATACAGGCATATTTAGGAGTCACATAACGAGAAGCAAGAGGACCTATCAGATGTTTTCAGGACATGTGGACTGAAATGGATATGTGTGGCCACCATAAAAATGTGGGTCAAGTGTAGTCTTGTTCAAGGTAGATTGGTTATCAAAGGACTAACACCAAGCCCTAGTTATATCAGTGTGATTGTAAAGGGCCATGATCCCAGGTATGAGAGCTCTAGCCTATTCTAATATAGTTTGTAATTTAACGAAGAACGGTTTGAAAAATTTAAAAATTTTTATGGGCACTAGTTCATGATTCCATGATGTGTGTAGATTTCTTTGTGCAAAGTAGATGTGTTGTGGCACTTTTGTGTGTTTTCATCAAATACTATAAGTCCAAACACAGATTCTCATGTGTCGTGAAAATTCAACATATGCCGTGTTCACCTAAAACTACTTGTAACTCATCTTAGGCTACTCCTTTCCAATCTCAACACTTCCCACTTAAAATGTTGCCAAGACAAAGCTCATCACATCCAAATGTCGTCATAAAACAACTAAGCAACACAGTTTACATCTTGACATGCCATAACACCTGACATGTCTTAAATTCCTTAGCACTATGTGGCATTTTTTAACATCCCATACAATCTTGGGCATGGTTTTACACTCCCTAACACACCCTAGCACTTTCTGACACACCTTGGTTGCAAAGGCGAGAAGGATCTTGTTAGAGGGAGTTCAAGAACATAGTGTCTCGAGCCTCCACTAGAAGGTGAAACCATATGCAATGTGGAAGGCCTTGACAGATCTGTGCCTAAATAGTAGTGACCACAGGAAGTTGGTGCTAAAAGACAAGCTCAGGAAGATCAAAATGGAGAAGGGCAACACAATTCGGAAATACTTGACCAAGTTCACTCAATGTCGAGATGAGCTTGGAAGTGTTGGGATCTATGTTGCCTCAGATGATTTGGTGAGCCTATCTCTCATAGGACTTCTCGAAAGATGGCATAGATCCCAAGACTCTATTAATGGGAGGGAGAAGCTTCCAGATTGGAAGCGACTATGGTCTAATTTGGCACAAGAAGAAATTCGACGGAGCACTAGAGATGGATCCTCATCAAAGGCTTATGACAAGGAGAGTTGTGCCTTCATTGGCAAGGAAAAGAAAGGAAAAGGGAAGGCATCTCATTCCAAATCTGAGACCAGCAAGATAGGCAAGAAGCGAGAATTTTCAAAGGTGAAATGTTTCAATTGTCATGAGCATGGACACTATGCCACAAACTATCCACATAAGAAGAACAAAAAGAAGCAATGTTAGTTAATGAATGGGTAGCAAAGAGTTGCACTTAGAAATGCATTGAGAATAGAAGCAACAGAAAAATTAGCTAAGATTCTTCATATGAATCCAGGGCACTTTAAGGCATGCAAGAGAACCTTCCTTAACATTGTATTGTCATTCATCCATTTTTGTAATTATAACATTAGGATGTAAGCCCTAAAGAATGAAGGTGCATTGAATTTGGGAAGGAGGTGCGTTGGAATTCAAGTAGATAGATAAATAAATGTTCAATTGGGAGGCAAGGCCTAGAACCATACCATCCCCATCCTCGAAATGATCAATATTGTTAGGCAACAATGACTAAAATTGGTGTATAGGTGACTCAATTTATAAGGATAAAATTTATACATGAGGTTGGAAAACATTAAAAAAAAATTGAATCAAGAGTGAAACATAAAATATATCAAGGGGGCACAAATATTAAGGGCCTATGTCAGCGAAAGTCAAACCAATTGCAAAATTATTTTTCCTTGATACCATCTCTTAAGAAAATGAAACTACATATAAACACATATGTTAAATGAAATACTCCAATACCTACCATAATTAGTTGCATGTTATTCAAAATATTGAATGAATGACATGCAAACTCTAATTTTGTTTCAAAGTGTCGCACTTTTTGAGGAAAATACACGAATGTTGAAGGTATATCATTGTGATTCTTTCTATTCGAAAATAAAGCTAATTCATGGGATAATTGTACAAGATGGGATGTCAAATATAAAAACTCACACTTGCAAAAACAACCTTTAAGGAGTACGATAATCAATGCATGTAGCATAGTTTTAGAGAATCACATGGGCTAACGAATGGGCTAGGTATGATACTAGACTTATCTCATTCTAAACAAGGTATCAAGGATAAGAAAATATGTGTAGTCAACCTAGATATGGATTAGAGATAGAGAATTTCATGGAATTTAGGCTAAGTTTCTAAGGCTCATCATCATAACTATATCCTCGATAGAAAGGTTTGTATCATCCCACAACCAATAATCTAAACTTCCTTTAAGTGTTATAATAAACCCCTTAATTATGAGGAAGCATATAATGTATTTTTCTAGAGGTTGATTTATGTGTTGGATTCATATGTCCTAGAGGTTCCTACATGATAAATAAGCTATGAATATATAAGAGGCATATAGTAAATCATGCAATGAGGGAAGTTGTGTGGCAGTCCTAGCATTTAAGCATAAAATTGATATTAACTTGAGTATAAAAGAGGCCTGTAATGAAGTGTGTACTGAAAATTGGTTAATGGAAGGTGTTGGAGTTTCATTCCTAGCCTAGATAGTTCTCAACGATAAAATTATTTTACATTTATAAAATATTCTAGATTTTTACAACTTGGTTGGAACATCATTTGTAGTTTTCTTACATAGGTGGAATTTTACAACATGGAAAAGAAATGTTTCATTCAAAAGATTCCTTGCGACCATAACCATTTCATCCCCCAAAATTAGGGTTTTCGCTCTCATTTTCCTCAACAAAATAGAATCTCAAACCTTTGTTCTAATAAATACAAACTAATAGTGTGCATAATTGTTAGTATCCAACTCTCCCTTTCTCTCCATCTCGCTCCCTCCCTCCCTCCCTTTCTTTCCTTCTCCCTACCTCCCTCTCCATATCTCCCTCCACTTCTTCCTCTTTATCCTCAATGGAAAAGGTAGAATCCAAACCCCAACAATTGGATACCCAAATATTTATGGCTTTTCATCCAACTAGTAAACCCCAAAACCTTCCATTAGCATCCAAGGAAATGAAACTCCACCCCTTTAGTACGAATTCTAGACAAATGGCAACATAAACACCATCTCCTAACAATTTTCACCAATGATATCGAGGATGTTTTTCAGAGAGGAGTTGCACCATATAGCTTTTCCTCGGCACCCAAAATCTCCAATCTAGAACCATTTTCTAACCTAATATGTCCTTGTCTCTTGATGGATAGTCCTATGCAAAAAGTGGAAGCTTATAGTTTTTAGCCAGGTTCCCATACATATGGCCCCGCCTACACCTAAAATGTATTACTTCATAACCGAATATCTGAATACACTGCACCCAAATCCCAATATCCATGCCTTCTGTTTGCCTATGACCACACAGAAAGTGGAGAAGGAGAAAGGAAGGGAAATCCTAACTGTCAAAGTGTTTCAAATTAATCTATCTGCCTTTTAATTCAGTTGAAAGAGGAAAGTGTCACTGATTAAGTGTGATGGTGAGAAAAATCCATATTGCCCTCATTCATTCCATATACCCCCTTCCTTCCCTTCTTGTCTCTTGTCGGTTCCTTCTCCATTCTCTCTCAATGCCTCTGCATATTTTTTAGGTTTCTGCTCATTGTTTTATACTTGGCCCATTTAAAATCCATCAAGTCACACAACCTCCTGAGAACCCTCATGAGTATAGGAAATTCACATGAATCAGGCTCAAATGGCCTTCTCCATTCTTGAATCACCAAAAAAATTATTCTCTTGACCCATTTTCTGTCAAAGGCATTCATATAGTTGTCCATATTTAACCTCTGATCTTAACATGTCCTAGGCACTAGTATTTTGCAACTCAAGGTTGTCTCTAGGAGCTACAACACCTTCTATGAGCCCTTATCTGAGGTCCATATTAACCAAAATATGGGTGTATGTATTAATCCCCATCTCTAAATATGTAGATTCATGGCTAGATAAGATCCCAATGAGTTACCTATATCTTGGAAAATTAGGGCATCCTGATAGTTAGGAGGGAGACTTGGAAGATGAACCTAGATTAGGGCCATATGTAGTCTCTCCTACTTTGCATCAAAGAGGGTCATCTAGAAATTGACAAGGATAGGAGATGAATCAATTTTCTAAACAATTTGTTGTACCTACCGGGTGTCTGCTACATCTTTGAAGCACAAATGAATCCAACTTTGGGCTAATACTGACACCTCTGGAGGAGATTTTACAATAGGTAATATTTCCTTGTCCACCCACACATTTACAGTTGAGGACCTGAATTTTCAACCCCTTACTTACCCCACAAATTATTTTTGGGACATTTCCTCAGTCTTTTGAATGGTGATGTTCACTCCCAAAAATAAATAACGAAGGAATTTGTTCTTCTTCTTTACACTACAATGGATTTTCCTCTTCCTTGTTTTCTCAAATTCATTTTGAATCATAACTCGTTCTTATTCACAAGAGTGTTTCTCCTGAAAACCACAAGACCATTTATGATGTTAGTTTGACCTTCCATTGTCGAGGCAAGGCTCTCCTTCACTAGTTCGCCAAAGGAGGGCAAGGCTGATGGCACTTGAGATGAAGGATATACAAGAAAACTATCCAAAGAGGCTTCTAAGAGTGAAGAACCCCCACTATGTTCAAAATATTTTGGAAACCCTAAGGAAGCAGTAACACATTGTATGTATTCCTCCAATATTTTGGACAATAGGGAAACTAAAATTAGAGCCAAACACCTCAAGAAGAGTTCTCTAGCCCCTAAAAAATTTCCTCAAGCCCTGGGCTAGGTGAAACTAAAGGACCCAAATAGTGCATGGCTAGAGTAGGGGTTAGGGCCTTCGAACTGCTAGACAGTTTCATATTGAATTCTTAACTTTGCTTTCTAAAGATCTGGTAGGCCTAGAAACTGTAGTATGGTGACCTTCTAAATTGACTTTGAAATGCGAATGGATAAAATCCTTGGGATTATACCAAAATTGTTGAAAACCCCCCTCCTCTACTTCATAATCCGTCAACTCCTCCTCCTCCTCCATGTGGGTCTAATAGTAAGCAGTCAAAATCTCATCTAAAAAACATATTTGATGAATAATTGCATGTCATCAAAAGGTTTATCATGGCCACCATATTTGTACAAAATATATATCAAGTGGATAAAAAACTCATGATTACCATTTAGTCGTATTTTTAATTTTGACAAGGATATCAGAGATCACATTATCTAGAGCCTGTTCACTCTTTGTCAAAACTACAATCAATTCTCCGCCTGCAATTTTCCCGTGGGCCTCTATGGTTTCTCTAGTGTTGAATTCTTCTCCTATAGTCAAAATTTTGTAATGTTCTCTTTAACATTTACTGTAAAAATAAAAATAAAATTAAAAGCATAAAATTAATAATTAAACCAATCTAGATATATCTTAACTCTAGATCTACCAAGGGCCAAGAGAAAGGAATTAAATCTCTTGAGATGTAAAACTCCTTAGATTTTATTTCTCTAGACATTTGATAGATTGGAAGTTAAGATGAATCTAGATTAATCATATACAATGAAAAAAATAAAAAAATAAAACATAAGAAAATATAAAGTGACTTGCAAAGTCAACATAGCATCCCCCTTTGTTTTGAAACACATTTGCTTTGAAAAATATTAAAATATTTACCATATTTGAATAAATTTTAAGAAATTAAAATATTTACTATATAGGAATAATTTTTTTGTTTTTTGTTTTTAAATTATTTACCCTTCCGATTAAAATTCTTTGACTCATCCGAAAATCATTTTCCCACTCCATTTAAATTTCAATAAATTTCAAGAGGGTATTTTCATGGAGTATTGGCGGGAAAAGAAAAGACATAACATTTTGTTACCAACCAAAATAGTAGAGCACAGCTAGAGCTATAGGAGGGGAGCCTGAACACCCTCTCATTGATGTTGAATGCATTGAAGAGTTCGACTCGAGCACGATTATTCAGTTTCAAGAAGAAGAACGCCACCCTCCTCCTCCATCTATTGATAGGCCTATGAGAAGGTAAGAGTTTAAAAAATTATTGCATGTATAATGTAGAATTCGTGCCATGAAAATAAGAAATAAGCCCATCATCTGTGCACTCTCACAAGACAGGGAAAACTCCACAAGAAATGTTCGTAAATGCCGACTAATCCTGAATTTGAGCTTGGGAACCCCTATAGCAGCAAAGTCTCTAGTTCTAGTTCTAATCACTTCTTTCACATCACCATTTGCTTGAGCTCTTAAACCTTTAATTCCTCCTTTCATATCCCTGATTTTCTCACAAAATCAACAACACTCTCAATTGTGGCTACACCCTACTGCAAGCCGAACTGCAAAAATTGTTGCTTAACAATGTTAGTGAACTCCATATCAAATTTTATCCATGCACCATGCACCTCCATTTATCTCCTTTGAAGGTGTCGATTCTGCTAGCATATACACCTTCATTTCTTGGCTAGAAACACACTTCACCCCTTTTATTAAGTCACAAGCTTCTGGATTTTTCAATGCTCTGTTAACCTGTGGTTGCTGTAAATTTTTTTCCCTTTTCATATTTTTTTCCATATACCCATATTTCCAACAATTTTTATGACTTGATATATGAGCATATCTTCAGATGAGAGGCCTTTAAACCTTACAAATTCTTTTTTTTCCTATTGCTTGTAAACTATGAAATCACCCAGCTTGAAAACGTGAAGTTGATGATTTTGAAGCAAGGAATTGAGTGCCTGAGCTCTAACATTGATATCAACATCTTTAAGATTTTCCTCCATGATTTTATCTGTCAATCCATCAGAGAAAGTAGTGAAAAGATCCAATATTCTATTGGTGGTAGTAGCCATTTGTGAAGCTGATGCTGCCATCTCTAAGATCTTCAAAACTATAATGGGCTTCGAACCCTAGAACACTATGTGCATTTGCAGTGTCTAATTATCCCAATTATCCCATTTACAATATGGGCTTCAAACCCTAGCCACAGTATGTGCAATGCATGCCCTCAAGCAGAAACAAAAAACATATGTATATATGCTCTGCATTTCAAACATTTGTGTGTGTATTAATATTTTTTGATCACAGAAAAAAAAATACACACAACTGAATTTTGATAATTTGGATACTAGATGTAGAATTGAATGGTGCCTGAAGCGTTGTTTGATGGGGGAAAATTTATAACCAATGGATTCGGTTTTGAACTACTTTATGAACAATCCTCACTTATTTTTCAGTTATTTTCGTCTCAAGCATATAAATTTCATTTTCCAACATATATTATTATCATTTACTCATGCAAACTGTTGTGCATAGGGTTTCCATGTTTCATTTTCTAGTTGTCACTGTAGAGGCAACAATGCCCTCCTTTTTCCAAGCATATCTAGCTGTAAATTTTTTCCCTATTGTTTACAAAAGGGGTAGGTAGGTGTCATTTATTCAACTCGTTATCATCTATACTTGTAATTTAATTCAATGATATCCAACATCCCATAGATTTAATGTCTTAGGTTCCTATGATCTATCATAGCCTAGATTCGCATGCCTTGTTTTTAGAGCCAAACATTTTGCAAAGATTCAACTTCTGGTGATCATACTGAAACATTATTTAGAGATTCTGATGTGATATTTTGATTTTGAGTTTGCATTCTTGAATTTGAAGTGTGCTTTGAATTTTCTTTAATTGTTCCTTCACATGAATTGTATTCAATTTCTTATTGTCTGTCCAAACACGGAAGAGCTATAGATAAAAATCTATTGATGCATGTTGTATTTGGTGCTGCTTTGTAACTTGTAATCCAAGGGACTTAATGCGATAATCCATTGCGTCCAGGAACATGGATCTATGCTTTTTTCACCAATGACTACTTCAACTTACTATTATTATTTTTGGTACTATGAATGGACATTTTCTAGATGCTTACTTTAAGATTTCTTATGCCTGCTAGGTGATTCTAATTTGTTTGTCCATTTTTTTTTGGGCCAGGACTATTTGGAAAATGCATCAACTGTTGACATTGGATATAATACACTTTTAGAAAATGCGCTTGCAGAGAGGGACTGAAGGTATGTTTTTTATCCTTTCTAATTCTTTTTTTAGCTTGATTCATATCCTTACCACAAGAATAAACTAAGTGGTATTCTAATGAATATTTGCTTGTGTTTGTACTGAAAGATGTGAGATGCTCTACATCCTGCTTGGGGTGGGTGAGTCCGTCAATACTTTATTTGCATGTAATTACATTTAATCTATACAATGTGTTAGGTGCATCGAATATAATATCCTAGATCCATCTAATTCTGGTTTCGATAGGGTCAATATTGCATATCTTGAGTTTAGAGAAATGATTGATGTATTGAATATTGAAATTTGAGATATTCAACCTTGAGCTTTGGAACATTGATGTGCATATCAAACACAATTTTAGATGTGTCTATGCTAGTGTATATTGATTTCCATTTGATATTAGTGTGAGTAATCTCATTTTTTGTGGAGTTGACTTTTTTTAGTTTTCAAGCTTTATGGGTTTTTGTCATTTGGGTCAGAAATGCAAGTGTGCATTTTGATATGCAATTTCAGCTCGCTTTGTATATTTGTTACTCTTTCATGTTATTTATCTGTGGGAACTTCGAAGCATAGAGAATTAATGGAGTTAATGCATGCCATTGGGTTCTTAGTCCATTTCTTATTTATACACTATCGTGGATGTTCCACCGGATCTTCATAACAAATTTTATAATATTCTACAGTCTTTTACTAGCAATTTTATACTCAAGATTGTAGACTTCATATCATTAGCTTTAACATGGAAATTACTGAGAATCAGCTAAAATTGAAATGAGGGAAACAAACAATTACACACCATCCATACATTGAATACAAGATATACCCTAGGAAAACCCAATACAGGACGAACCCAACTAGATGGAGAGGCCTATGCTTTTCTCTTTTCTGCTGTGGATGAAAAGTGAATACAAAGAAATGGGTACTCACACTCGAAAAATGTGGATGCTACATGATTTTCTTCTTCCTGTGTCATGCTTCAATCCCATAACTATGAACATAATATTAAAACAACTATGAAATAGATATAAATGTAGAGAACATAGAGAAACATAACTTGACTCATTTGTACAGAGTTGAAGAAGTTACATGGTCACTAGGTGTTGTGATTTGTCTCATGAGGATCACTTTCTCTTTTGTTTCTTTTTCTTTCTAATATAGATCCACCCAGTTCTATTGTCATGGGTTAGTGGCATTGTGATATACGGATTTGTGAAAGGGAATCATGAACGCAAGGTTGTTAGGACTAAGCTTTTCCTTTTTCGATTCACAAAGATGCTTTAAACCTCAAAAGATATTTAATGGCACCAAAGTTAAGTGTGTCTCCCCACCACTACCAACGGGAACTTACATAGGTTTCTTTTCTTTCAGTTGAGCCATTTTCTTTCTTGGAGCACATATGTTTCCCTCTATTACTTACCATCCTTTTGGATTTTTCCCATGTCCATTGGATGTAGAAGATGTTGGTGAAGATGAATAGGTTTCTTGGAGGTGTACAATTTGTTGGCATGATCTACATCTAAATTTTCTGCTTTCAATGTCTAACATTTAGGTAAAAGTGAGATCAACCCATTATAAGAGCAAATATTTGGGAAAATCACAACTTAGGTTGAGAACTACACATATATGGGTAAAGATGTTGAGCCCATGACAATATGAGCTCCATTAACTTTAATAAAATGACCCTGGGAGTTTTTAATTGTTGCAAGAAAATCAGGATACCTTAAGTGAAGAGGAGGCTTGGAACTCTTACCTAGACCAGAGTTGCTGTAATAATCATGGTGTTTGGATCAAAATTTCAGAACTAGGGATGAAAGGAGAGGTGAATTTTCCCCTAGAAATAGGGTCCTAGGTTGAATTTTTTTTTTCTATCCACCATGGCCTTAAAAATTACAATGAAGTAACACTTGGAATGGAGGAAGAGCTCATCGCTGGTAATATAGGTTTGATTTTTCCACCCATGAACCATTTTTGTAGATTTCCAAAGCCCATTCAAAGGAAAAAGAGTGTCATCCCTTCAATACAAAAGGTTGTGGGCATATGCATGCAAGTTCCAACACTGGAATGTCCTTTGATTTCTCCATTATAAAGGAAGAATTGATGGGCGCCTTTTTCTTTGAGGGAATAGAAAGCCTAGGCTTCCCCTCATCCTTGAATTGATGGGATTGGGAGGAGGGCATATTTTTGCATAGGGATCCTCCAAGAAGGCTTGAAATGAAAAGCACGATAGCATCCTTGCTTATGCCATAATCCACGGGAAGGAAACTATCAAGGAGTTGCCTTCTTGCATAGAGTCATTTCTAATGGCTTGGAGGGAACCTTGTCTTTGTTGTATCCATGAATTCAATATAGAGATAGAACCCATGGATTTCATATGAAAATAGAAGGATTCCCCTGAATGGGACCTCATAAATACTTGAAGATCTACAGTGACTCCACCTTATTTTTTAAGATTCGTGTTAGATAGGAGTGCAATGGTATTAGTTGAATGAAGACCATATTAGAGCTAAAAGTCATATCTAGTGTTTTTGAGTTGCGACTCTTAAAATGCGATGGTGGAATGTTGTTTTGCTTGAAATTCCATGGATATATCCGGTGACCACATGCTCTCTCTAGTTATAGTTTTAACTACCAATCCTAATGTAGTCTTAGCAGTTCATTGACTTCTTTTATTGTCGTGTTCATTTAATTAGGATTAACTACTACAAGCATGATGATAGAGCACTCATTAAATGTCCTATTGATCCATTGATGAGTGTTTTTAATGTATCAAATGCAGGACCAACCATAATTTGAGCTTTGAGCATAAGATAGACTTTGTCAAACTTGAATCTCATCTTGACACTGGAATTTGAAGCAATGGAATTAAAAGCCCTTGATTTCATGAACTGTCTTGACTCTTGAGTATTTACTTAACTCCTTAGTTGCTTATATTAATCCCCAAAAAGAGACAACGTGCAAGTCTAAACTATTTAATTAGTTGGAAAAAATGTTATCATAAACGTTGTGCAGAATAGTGTTTGATGGCTTGGAGGGATCACCTCCCTTCATTATTTCTATGAATTTAATATATAAACAAAATATGTGGATAATATGGAGGGGTTCCTCTGAAGGGGACTTCATAAGGACTTGAAGATCTATTATGGATCCCCCTTGTTTGAATATTCATGTTAGATAGTATCGCAATTATAGTAGTTAGACAAAGGCCATACTGGATATGAGAGGCTTGCTTGCCCTAGTGTTTGGCAAGTGAAGACTCTTCAAAAGATATGGTGGCACCTCATTTGGCATGAGAAGATAGATATATCCACTAACAATATTCTCTATGGTTACAATTGTAACTACTATCCCTAATGAGGCCCTGGCTAGGTCATTGACCCCCTTTGCTGTCATGTTCATTTATCTAGGGTTTGTTATTGTAGGCATGATGACAATGAATTCTTGACCCATTGATGTAACCCCTTTTTATGTCATGTTCATTTATCTAGGATTTATTATTGTAGGCTTGATGACAATGACTTCTTGACCCATTGATGTGTGTCATCAGTGTAATCAAAAGCAGGATTGGCCAAAATTTGAGCCTTGAGCTCAAGATTGACTTCATCAAACTTGGATCTCATGTTGATGATGTCATTTGAAGCCATGGATTTACAAATCTCAATTTCATGCACTTAAAATATTTACAAGATTTTTTCTAATGTTCTTTCACTAATTGTTTATAACTATACATTAATCTACTAAGAGACAAATACGCATCTAAACTATAAATATAGGGGTAGAGTTTCACATTTCAACCTCAGGAATTTGGAGTTCTCTGAAATCTCATATCACTGTATACAATTCAGATCATCTTCTGTCGTTATCACATAACTGCAGATTACAGGGTTATAGGTTTATTGTTTCAGATCAAGCTCTATTATCTCAAAGACACTTTCGGTGTAGTTTCATCATGCAACTCAATACGAAATTACAGTGATATTATAATATTGCAGAAAGAAGTTTCAGAAATATTACTGATAGTGTAGTTCAAAGGTATGTTGAAACAGACTGTAGGTTGCTATTTTGAACATCCCTATACTTGTTATGTTGAAACAAACTGTAGGTTGCTATTCAAATTTTTTAATTACAGGGATCACTTTTGTAGTATCTCCAAGTTCTGTAGCACTGGAATGATGTAGCACCGAAGCATCATGACTGAACCTTCATCATGGCTTTGAATATGAAGATATAAATATAATTATCATGGCACCAAATATATCATCATCATAGGACTGATCATAGTACCGAGTTTCATAATATCATAACACTAATAATGGAGACAACATCATGTCATACATCACCGAGTACAAAACAGAGAACAACACCATATCCAAACTGTGTCTTCAAAAATATTTATAGAACTAAGAGAGGAAGTGTCAATCTCCATAGGTCAAAAGAATGTCACATTAGGATTAAGTTTCGCGTTTTTGTTTATAGCATCATTTTTCACCCTTATGTGATTCATGATTGTCTTTTTGGCATTGGGCACCCATTCCCATAGACTTGAATAAAGTTCATGAAAAACAGTGTTTAAAATCCCATACGTGGATATGCCCAGACTTTTCCGCGTGTATACGCAAGTCCAGAGATACTTTTCCGCATATGCCATTAAAATCATTAAAAAATATATAAAAATCCCTATTTTCGAGGCTGGGTTGATGGTTATTCCCGTAATTCAACCACCCCAGCCCGTGGCCAACTATTTCCAACTGATTGAAACTACTTTGAGGGAGTATAAAAGCCCCTCATATGCATGGCCTGAGAGAGGGAGGAAAATTATAGATATTATACTCGTTTGATGTAACCAGTCCAAGTCCGATTCCCCGTGCCTCCCGCACTTTCCCACCATTATAGGAAACCCTTGTTTCCTTGAGATGTACATCCCTTTATATGTCATCTCCTATGCACCAGTTCAGAAGGAGTCTTAGCGAGGCAAGGGCTGGACGGATCCAGACGACGGTTCTGCTCGAAGGCCTTGGAAGGATTGGGTGATCTCTCCACGTGTTACTTTTGTACATGCTATTTTAATACAGAAGTATCATGCTGTTCCCGAGATATACGTGTTAGTGTATGCTTTTCATATGTGATTATATTGAATATTTAAGCATTCATTATGATTTGTTTAATGTTATATATGGATTTCACTAACATTTAGAGTAGATATATGCTGTACAACCTGTTCTTCGTGCTGGTTTCTTCTTGTCTTTCAGGTTAAGCAGGAAGGACGGTTGGTGGGGGTTTGAACCCTGCTGGATCTACTTCAACCGTAGGACCTACGGGTAACTTTCTCATTCTACTCTATTTAGTTTTTCTGAACGTGCATGGTTGTGTGAGTCCTTCTTAAGTAGCATGCCCCTGCTCTGTGGAGGTTGTAACCCAACGAACCTCTAGGGTGATATTCCCCAAAACAGAACTGGCGACTCCGCTGGGGATCACATTCTTGTGATTCTCCTGTTGGGTGGTTTCAGCTGTTTGGTAGGTTGCCGACAGTTTTAACTTTCATTTGCAGTCCAGTTTACTTTCTTACAGTCAGTCTGAAGTCCTGGTTTCTTTTCCAGGCTTGATTCTTTTTGTTTTTCATTATTTACCTTTGCATACGCGCCTTTTTCTGCACACAGTCGCGTATACATGCAATTTTTTCTTAAGGGACCCGCGTATACGCGAGTTTCCCTTAGCACAGACGCGTATGCACGCTGATTGCATAACTGTGAAGTAGCATATACCTAGGCAGATTTTGAATTTTTGGGTTTATTGACTATTTTGTCCTTTCTGGCTATGGAGGCCTGTTTCTACAGTGTCTCTGTACTCTCTGGAGTGTGAAGGAAGTGCTTTCAGATCTTTTCTCTCTTTCATTTTATTGAAAACTAGTCTTTTTGGCAAAGTGTTGTTGTTGGTGCTGGCACTCCTGGTTTGAGTACCAAGATCGCTTTCTGAGCATTCTTGGCTGTTCCGCTTTATCAGAACAGAGAGCTTTTTGCTTATTTACTCTTGCCTACCCTTGTGTTGTGCTTTGCATTACGTTTTTGCCTCTTTTCTTGATTGGTTTTCTTTGAGTTCTGTAGGCTAGGTTTTTGTTGCAACTTTTGAAGAGTTTTGTTTGCCTCTTCGAAGTTTTGTTTGCGACGAGTTTGCACTATTCTGCTAGGCTGATTGGTTGAGTTTTCTGGTCTTCTTTTGCTCTTATTGATCTTGTTATTGTTAGCCTTATAAGTTTTGAGAGCATTGTTGAAGTTTGTGCTTGAAATTTGGTCTTGTTTGGCTTGGATTTTTGATAGTTGTGCTTGGTCTTTGCGAGCTCTTTTCTTATAAAACTAAAAAAGCTCAAAAAACA
The DNA here is from genome assembly GCA_034641835.2 of Pinus albicaulis. Taxonomy (NCBI): domain Eukaryota; kingdom Viridiplantae; phylum Streptophyta; class Pinopsida; order Pinales; family Pinaceae; genus Pinus; species Pinus albicaulis. Next base: position 996,382,314 of record CM076584.1, read on the forward strand.
TTTGTTTTGCTTTTTGTTTTTGCATTTCGAAAACTCAAAAAACATTTTGTTTTGTTTTTTTTTTTGTTGTTGCATTTTTGTTTTCGTTTCTTCATATCTTTTGGAGCTTTAGTGAATTTTCTTATCTTTTCGTTTTTGGCTTGATATTTGGGAGAATTTGTCATTCATTTCTTCTTCTTGTTTTTGAGCGTTTTGGTGTCTTATATTAAGAGTTCTTGATTTCGAGAACTAGCTTTCTAGGACAACAAAAAGAGTTAAAACTGAAAGAACTTTTTGGGAATTTCACTCTGCTTTAGGAGATTGTTGCATCTTAGGATTTGCATGCTTGTAGTGATTTGCATTAGGTGCATTTAAGAATTTAGTTAGCTTCTTAGTTTTTGTGAGTGTGAGTTTGCTATTTGAAAAGAAAAAATACAATTTTTAGTCTCGTAGAACCTGTATAGAGATTACTTTTCATCGAAAGACAATAACTGCATGTGCATGTAGTTAAGTTTTTATTAATTTCTTTTGCGTCAAAACACCATACGTTTCATCTCCATATCCTTGTGACTTAACATAATAGCCCATTAAAATAAGCGATTTAATCTAAAATCAACTAGCAAGTTTTCTAAGTGTCATTCACCAACTAGCTAGGTTGTAGGGCCTTGGAATAGGTGAGTGGAGAGTTAACTCTCCAAGGCCGCTCAAAAAAACATAGAAGTTGATTAATTGAGCGAAATCCAACTCCGTGAGGTGGACCGAGAAAGCTCTCATCCGAGAGTCAAGCGCGAGGGGAAGTGAAGGTTGAGAAGAGGGATACCCCCCCTCCGATTAGCTGAATCTGACCTCAAGACCGTTCCGCCCGGCTTCTGATATGGATTGGTGCCCATAGTTGCCACTCCTAGGTTCCACACAGGTGACTGCGGGGGGGAATACCCGTGTTACCTGAGGCAGACGTCGCATCACTTTCAGCAGTACTTCTGGGGGGTGCCCTTGCGAAGCTTGGGTGCTTGAGCCGGCAAAGGCTGTCGTTAGGAGGTCGGCGTAACTATTTCTGATACCTTCGCTAGTTGTTCTGGGCCCTAATCATCCCAGACTGCTTTCGGAAGACCCTATACTTCGCTTTCCTGTATTTTGGTGTCCGGTCCTCATCACCCAGAGCGGAAATACTTGGAGGCTGTTTGCTTGCTGTTTCTCAGGATTTTTTATTTTAGAGAGTGCTCTTTGCTCCTAGCTTGCCTAGCTTTTCACTTTTTTGAGTCTAATATAATAAATCTATAAAAGTGGCTGATCAAGTGCCTCGACGTTCGAGGAGAATCCGGGGGTTATCTCCCGAGAGTGCAGAGCCTTCTTCGAGAAGGCGTAGGAGCGATTTAGCAGGTGGTTTTCACCCTGTAGAGTCTGACGCTGTGGAGAGAGATCCTCCACTAAGGTCTGAAGGTTTCGTTGCTGATTCCGGTGTCGGTTCCGAGAGGAGCGTTCCGCCCACCGGGCGAGTTTTTTTTTCCTTCGGTGAAGAGAGAGAGGGGGGGGGGGGGACAGAAGACGTACCGAGCCTCCCCAGGTCCATCTCCTTCCTCCCGATTATCCGTTCAAGGTTCAAGACCTGGACCAGCCGAGCGACCGCCAGGATCTTCCGTATCATTCTGCCCTTCGGGCGTGCCACGACCGGAACGCGGCTTCTACCGTAGCAAGCCGCGTTAGCGAGCCGCCTCGCTCGTCGGCTGGTGGTGATGCGACCCCTCGACCGGGATCTCTGCCATTCCCACACCGATCTGATGGCTCGTGTTCACCCAAGCATATGCTTCTCATTCTGGTCCCTTTTGTTCAGGGATGCCCTCCAGTGGGAATCCCTCTTTTACCTTTTCTGCTGCTTCAGCTGGATCTATGCCCATGTCTAACATGGCTAGTGGATCAGCTTCGTTCCAGGGTTTCCCCTTTGGGACTGGGCACATTCCTAGTTCCAATCCTTCTTTAGGGTCGTTTCCATTTACGTCCCAGACCCAGAGTTTCAACCCTTGGTCTGGGGGGCAAAGTTCGACTACTTTTACAGGATGGAATCCTGTGTTTACTACGGCAGGGTAAAATCGCCCACGCGTTTATCGAAGGTGAATGCCGCTTTTCCATTCTTTGAGCTATCGCACCTTTTTCTTCTGCTCATCGTTGATTTGACTATCGTAAGCTTTCTCTTCTTTTAATACTTCGGCAAACTGTCTGTGCTTTGCAATCGTGTGAGGAGGTTCTTCTCTTTCAGGTCCTTTCCGCAAAGCCGTGCCTTATCAAATTCAAAGGATTTTTTCGCACGTTAACCATCCGCCAAAAAATGATGGTGAACTGTTCACCCGCTTACCTTTCCAACGCAAACTTTTCCGTGACGGTCGGTTGACTGTCGATCCGATTCGTTATCGTCCGAGGTGGCCTCCGGTCCCCACCAAAAGACCTTCAGACATTCCAAAGTTTGAAGGAAAGAATGGATAGGATTCAGTAGATCACATCACCACTTTCCATCTATGGTGTTCATCAAACTCCCCGATCGATGATTCGACTAGGTTGAGATTATTTCAACGCACCCTAACAGGAAATGCTACCAGCCATATAGAGCTCACCGGGCGGTAGTTTTGCTATATTTGGAGAACTGGCCATATTTTCAACATTTTCGCCTGTCTGTGAGATATGAGCTGACCAACTCACTGCCAACCATTAAAAGATGAGGCAACTCACATTTCTGATCACATTCAGGAATGGAGGAGAAGGAAGAGGCTTATCAAAGCCCATATTCCAGGTGAGTTCCTTCTCGAGTGGTTTTTGAAATCTCTGCAGTCAGACATTTCAAAGGATGTATCCCTATCTGGGGTATTTTCCGAGGAGCAGGCCATCTTTAGGGCCCAGCAGTTAGAGTTGATCTATTCTCAGTCTGGGGTACTTTATAAGTATTTACCCAATGCTCCTCGCTCCAAATTGGATTTATCGAAACCCAAACCTGGTCCGCATGGTGACGGGCTTGTCGGATCGGTCAATAGTAGTGCAGCCAGCCTGCTTTCTCAATTGCAGCAGTTGTCTTTACAATCTGCTCCTTCTGGTCAGGCTGTGCCTGCTGATTCATCCTCTTCCCAGTCTTTGTCCATAAATGTTGTCCAATCTTTTGATCCCAAAGGAAATCAACAATCCGATGGGAAGAAGAAGGGATGAATTAACAAGAAGAAGGGCAAGAATGGGAAGGGCAATGCAAATAAAACCAACGAGCGTGTTGGTGAGGGTCAAAAGGAGAAGAAGAAAGTGAAGTTTCCATGCAAGCTGTGTGCTGGAGACCATCTCACACACCTTTGCCCTAAAATTCAGGATGCTTAGCGCTTGTTAGCTCAGCAGGGTTCTTCTAGTTCCCAGGCTGTGTTAACAAACCCTTTTCCCCAAGGGCAGCAATTAGTTGTTGGCGCAAACCAAAATCCTGGGGCTTCCTCTGGAGGTACCCAAGAAGGGGAAATTCCATCGAACATTTTTATGATGAGTGCTCACGCGGATATCGCTACGAGATCCCGTGATTATGGCGGAGAAGAGTCTTTGAAAGCTAAGGAAGTTCCTGATGCTACTGAGCCGCTTCACATTACGAAGCCTACTGTTGAGTCTATGCCTCGGATGCCCAAAGCATCTTCTAAGCGGTCAACGATTAATCCGAATGCAAGGGCTGCCCAGAACTACTCGATTGTAGAAGATCTGGCGCAGAGTCCTTGTGCTATGTCAGCTTTAGAGGTACTCCAGTCTTGTCCGGCTCAGCGCAGTGCTTTGCTCATTGCCATTGGGGCTATTGATCCGAAAAATTCTCTTCTGATTACTTTTGATATGACTAATTTTAAGAAGAGACTTCCTCATCACATGGCTTTTCATATTAAATCGTCGTATCGAAAGTGCAATATCTTTCGAACGGTTGTTGATGAGGGTGCTTCCACATGCGTGATGTCTCTCGCATGCTGGAAGACACTTGGATCTCCCAAAGTTGTTCCATCTAGCACTGTTCTTACTGCGTTCGATGGCCATTCTCACAGACCCCATGGTATTGTCCCAGCTTTGCCCATCTGTGTTGGGGGAAAAACTGTCAACATAGAGGTTGAGGTAGTGGATGCAGCCTTGGACTACAACCTTCTGTTGGGGAGGAACTGGATATATGAGATGGATGCCATTGCATCCTCATTATTTCGAATTGTATGTTTTCCCCACGAAGGGAGGATCGTTACAGTGGATCAACTGGACTGTCCTCCTGTAGACCTGAATGCGTCTTCTGACTCATCTGTTCCTAAGTTGGATAATACTAAGGCGCCTGTTGAGAATTTAGGAGTTGGAATGTATTCCTCCTTGATGGGTACTTTTGATCTTCCTCCTCCTAAGGTTCATATTAATTCTATTTCATCCTCCAAGGCTCCCCTTCGAAGAGAGTTCTTTCGAACTCATTATTTTTCGGACCCTTGGACCTTAGCTTCTCCTACTGCCACATTAGAGGAAGGTCAAGTGGGTGGAATGGCATTTCCGATTTCTGCAGCTGAGATTTCATATCAGTCTATTGTTGACTCTGCAGAAACCGTTCCAGCTCCTCTTTCACCGGAAGAGTTGGATGGTGATGTGGCTCCGGCTTGGACGCTTACTTCTTCTTCTGCCCAGGATTGTCTAGATACCACTCTTCCATCTGAAGAGGCCATCCTGGAAGCAATGACGGGTATAGATAGACCGTGGGATGATTTGCATCATTGGTCTTACTTCCTACCTGACTTGAGCGAAGTTGAAGAAAGTTTTCCAAGTCCTCAGTCTCCTGGTCCTGTTCACCCAGTCTTGAGCCCCTTAGCACCAACACAGGTTTATGCTGAAGGGAACATGGCTGTGATCTCTCCTACTATCCCGGTGAACATCTCCAGGGATCCCAATATTATCGAGAATGTCTTCATTGGAGCTGAATGTTCCCGTGAGGAGATTCAAATTTATACCGAGCTCTTTAAAGAGTATAGGGATGTATTTGCTTGGTCTTATGAGGAAATGCCTGGCATCGATCCATCTATTGTCTAGCATGAGATCAAGACGTATGAAAACGCTAAGCCGGTGAGGCAAAAACTTCGTCCGGTCAATCCTAGGAAGGCAGCAGCTATCAAAGCTGAAGTTGAGAAGCTGCTTAAGGCGGGATTCATTTTCCCTATTCCTTTGACTGAATGGGTTTCAAATCCCGTTCCTGTAGATAAAAAGCAAGGAACGATTCGAGTGTGCATCGATTTCAGAGACCTAAATAAAGCATGTCCTAAAGACAATTACCCCACACCATTTATCGATCAGATCATTGACGAGTGTGCCGGTAATGAGATTTTCTCCTTCATGGACGGTTTCTCTGGATATAATCAAATTACTATCCGTCCTGAAGATCAACATAAGACTGCATTTATTTGTCCCTGGGGTACGTTTGCATACAAGAAGATGCCTTTTGGTCTTAAAAATGCTAGGGCTACCTTTCAGCGGGCCATGTCTTACGCCTTCCATGACATCAAGAATATTATCGAGGCATACTTAGATGATCTAGCTGCTCATTCTCGAAAGAGGATGGATCATCCTGGTCACCTCCGGAAAATATTTGAAAGATGTCGTTTTTATAAAATTCGATTGAATCCGAACAAGTGCGTTTTCGCGGTTACATCCGGTCGACTATTGGGATTCATTGTGTCTAGGGAAGGGATAAGGGTAGATCCCTTCAAGGTTGAGGCAATACTTCGGTTGCCTCCCCCGTCTTCCATCCGTCAGCTTCAAAGTCTTCAGGGAAAGTCTAACTTTCTTCGGAGGTTTATCGTTAACTATGCTGAGATTACAAAGGGATATATGAGATTGTTGAAGAAAGGAGTTCCTTTTCTTTGGGACGACTACGCTCAACGCTCGTTCGATGCTTTGAAAAAAGCATTGACCTCTGCTCCTTTACTGAGTCCACCTGATTATAGCAGAGATTTTCTTTTGTATATGGCAACAGCAGAATCTACCATTGGTATGGTTCTGGTTCAGGATGATGATGCTCTTGTAGAGCATGTTATTTACTACCTTAGTCGAGGACTGGTAGGACCTGAACTTAGGTACACCCCGATAGAAAAGTTAGCCTTAGCGGCAGTTCATGCTGTGCAGCGACTCCGGCATTACATTATTCTTCGCAAAACTTTTGTTTTGGCAGCGACCAATCCATTTCAGTTTGTCCTCAGCAGGCGAGTGATTGGGGGAAAATATAATCAATGGATTGTGATTCTACAAGAATTTGATCTCGAGTTTCTGTCTGCCAAATCCAAGAAATCATTAGTTTTTGCGGAATTGATCTCTGAGTTGTCCTGTGGGGAAGATATGATCTATGATGAGTCCTTTCCAGACGAACACTTGTTTCTTATCTCTTCACAGGATCCCTGGTACGGGGATATCATTGTATATCTCCAGACTGCGAAGTTTCCCTCAACTTTTTCGAAAGATGAGCGTCGTAAGCTGCGTTACTTAGCCAAGAACTATTTGATTATTGGTGATGCTTTATACTGTCGAGGGGTTGTTTCAATCCTAAGACGCTGCTTAACTTTCGAAGAAGCCGAGGCTGTGCTGAATGATTCCCACAGTGGAGCTTGTGGGGGTCATTTATCTGGGCTTGTTACAGCTCAAAAGATTTTGTGTGCAGGATACTTTTGGCCCTCGATTTTCAAAGATTGTATTGAATCGGTCAAAAAGTGTCATCCTTGTCAGGTGTATACTCGAAAAATGCACGCTCATCTAGCTCCGCTTTTTCCAGTCGTTACTGTTGGTCCCTTTAAAAAGTGGGGTATTTATTTTACTACTTGTAACCCGCCTTCGGCTAAAGGTCACAAGTACATTATCGTAGCAGTAGACTACTTCACGAAGTGGGTCGAGGCTATGCCTACTTTCGGGAACGATGGTGAGACTGCAGCTCTTTTCTTCTTCAACCAGGTTATCGCTCGTTTTGGTATACCTCGAGAGATTGTCACTGACCATGGCAGTCATTTTCAGAATAGTATGATGGCTGAGTTGGCTCTCAAATTGGGTTTCCGGCAGGAGCATTCGTCTCCGTATTATCCTCAATCCAATGGGCAAGTGGAAGCCGTGAATAAATCCTTGAAGACAATTCTTCAAAGGACAATTGATAAACATAGATCCAACTGGCATATTATGCTATATCCTGCACTTTGGGCATACAGGACGTCAGTGAAAACTACAACTGGCTTTACTCCGTTTCAGTTAGTCCATAGGGTGGAATCCGTATTTCCTATTGAATGCGAGATTCCTTCTCTTAAATTAGCTGTTGAGCTTCTTCCTGACACTTCTAGTCTAGCAGAACGACTTCTTCATCTGGAACATCTCGATGAGCAGCGTCGAGATGCCGCCACGATGAATGAAGCGCATAAAAACTGAGTAAAAGTTCAGTACGATAAGGCGGTCAAGCCTAGGGTCTTTTCGGAAGGTGACCTTGTTTTGGTCTATGCCCAAGAAAAGGATGCCCTGGGGGCAGGAAATTTTAAATCGATGTGGTATGGCCCCTATATCGTTAAAAAAGTCCTTAAGAAAGGAGCGTATACCTTGGTTGACTTCGAAGGGAACGAGTTGCCGAAGCCCCGAAATGGGCTCTATTTGAAGAAGTATTATGCCTAGGCTTTGGCCTGGCATCTTGCTTTTGTATATAGTAGTTTTTTCTTTGTACATATCTGATTGATTTTTCGATTTTTGATGAGGTGGTGATGTTCTTTGATCTGCTTTGGCAGGTTGTGTTGGATGTCATGAGTCATTTTGGTTTCGCCGATGGTGCTAGTAGACACACCCGGAACTTAGCTTCCGCGGCTTGGGTGCTTCATTATCCATCCGATCAGCTGTTAGTATCAAGAGGGGTCTGCATTGGTCCTGCTTCCAACAATATAGCAGAATACACTGCAGTTATTCATCTACTCTCGGAGGCAATATCTTTGGGTGTTGATTCATTGGTAGTTTTCTTGGACTCCCAGCTGGTGGTGTCGCAGTTGAACAACACTTATCAGGTACGAGATCCATTTTTATTACGATTGTTCTTGAGGGTACGTTTGTTACAAAGGTCATTTCAATTTTTAACTTTCATTCATATTCCTCGAGCTGACAATTGGTTTGCTGACTCATTAGCTAATCAAGCTTTGGATTGGCATATTAATCATTCAATTCAATAAATTTTAAATCATCAAAAACATCACACATTTGATACATTTATCACATCACATCAAATATCGCTGTATATATATCATCAGAGTGTCAAAAAATTTACAAAATTTGGATCCATAAAGTCGTACAAAACTTGGGCTTATGCCCCATCATGTTCAGTCTCAAAAAAGAATATACAATCATCTAATACATAAAATCTGTCTACTCCTAAGGTCCCTGCCCAGAAGTTGTGTTCCTATACAACGTAACTGTAGTGGCCACACGGCGGAATAATCTAACCCAGTCTCGGGGTACTCCTACCACCCGTCTCTGGATGGCTTCAGGCAAGTCCTCCACAGCAGCCATAGGGATTTGGCGGGTTAACCCCTCCAAGTTTCTCTGCACGGCCTGGAGCGTCCTATCTGAATCCACAGTCTCTACCTCGCCCCTGCGACGCTTATGGCGCGGGAGGCCCTCAGGACGAACTGGTCCAACATCTGAAACATGATCATTTTTTATTGTCAGTCATTATGAATCCAATCAAAAACATGTTTGTTTTTCATTTTTATTTGAAAAATCCAAAAAATTATATAAGTCAAAAAATTTTGCAAAAACTTACCGACTGCTCCCCATGCTGTGCCAGGTGGAAGTACTAGGTCTGGATCTCCTCAGAAGTCCATCCCGGCATAGGGATAGTCGTCCACTGCAATGATTTGTTCTCCCCACCAAAGGAAGAACTCATCGTCCCATGTGGTGCGGGGTACCTCACTACCCCCCAATCTCTTCATCAGGTCCGCCCAACGGACAATTCTTGGGTCCCGCGGGCTGCTGATGGTAGAGATG